>CM061548.1:213892034-214399534 GCA_030864215.1 Capsicum pubescens
TAATCATACAAGTCCATAACAAGGCTCTCAAAGCCTCCAAAACCACACTATTGCATAAATAGAACTAAAATACATCGGGAATCATGCTAATATACCCCACACCCTAGAAATACCACAATGAAACTACAGGGAGAATTAAAATAGTCAAATGACACAAAACCACATTTTTCACATATAACATCAAAATTTAGGTCGTTACATCAAAGATGTAGTTGTGAGATTAATTTGGGTAAATGGCTTAGAGGATGACCTTTCCCAAGTTATAATATCAAACTCGTGAATCAAAAATCATGATAAAAAACCATAAATGACTAGAAACCATGGCAATGCATGAATGTGAACTAAATACCTCAATCTTGGAACTCTCTTCATATTGTTTACAATGCAAACTTCAAATTGTTTTAAATTTTTATTATATAGTTATAATTACAAAACTTAAACTCTTAATTGGTTATAAATTGCACTTATTGAGTATTATTAGTAGCACTAGAATTGGTTAGTTTTCTAATCACCAAGTTCCCGTGGGATTGATATTTGTCTTGAAAGGGCCGCTTTACTATTTGGGTGGCTACACACACTTTTGTGTATGCTAGGAGGCAACACTAAATTTCAATTTTTTACACCTTGTCACCTTTTCTTGTGCATTACAAGGAAAATCAATAAAATCTAGAAGGAGTTGCTTGAGACCTTGTAATTATTCTTAGTCAGAACTCTCAAATGGTCCATCAAATGACAACTTATCGTATATCAACTCAAGAAAACACAAAGATCTAAAAGAAACAATTCATCTTATTACTTCCCTATAAAATACCTCATAGTTGGACATCAACAAGTATTAACTCATTTCAGGTATAATATTACTTAACCGAGCCACACAAGGGTCCAAATATAATATCTACACAAATTAACCCAATTAAATCAAGGAAATATCAAACGCTCCAAATTACATTCTAAACATAAACTATGGTTCTTATTAATGTCCATTAGACATGAACTGCAGCGAACGATTTCAGTCCATTTACCAAATAACCTAGGTAACTAGTGTCTGCCACCCTTATCCCAAACAATGTGTTATACCATACTTATCCCAACATCCCAGTACTTATCTTCCCTAAAATTCACCAATTCAATTATGATCAACCTTTACTGGTTCATCTTAGGCAACAAAAAACTATAGCACAATTACAATCACAAAGTAAGTGAATCAACCACCTTTCACATCAAACAAGATCTTTTTTCCAATCTCATTATAGATTATAAATTTCCAAACTTGCATGCAACAATTAACAAGTTCAATATTCATTTGCATGATTTTCAGTTAAACAAACAAACAATCAGTTAACACACACATACAATAAACTTTAGTTTTATCTTTAATTCTACCATCACTTATTAAACAAACATTAGTTTATGGGGGCCAAGAAAATATAAGAAGTGAATATACACACCATAAATTAGTTAAACCTTCTATTTGATAATCCAGCGGTACACACAACTCTCTCTAACTACTACACCATTAACCCCTCAACTTTTATCTTCATACTACACCGACAATATTTGTTAACCACATCTACTCTTAAATTTACTCAATAGCATATTGGCACAACATATTTTACAATATCTACCTCTAACTTTATTGTAAAATTAATTATCACTACATAAGGAGGTTTAATATATTAACACCTACTCTACTGCCAACTCATTTCTATTTGTTAATGATACTCTAACATAACTAGTTTGTTTCCATTTACAACCTAATTGGCATGAAATAGAATAGCATGTAAGAATAGTAATAGTTCATCGTACAATTACATAAACACTTACTTCATTCATGTCAATAGATTTTACTTTCTTAATCTATCACTTCACCTTGCCACAATCGAAGCAAGAAATCTTCCAGCAAACTATATTATGAATAAATTTTCTAACCAAGTTCTAATACTCTAATTAAACCTAGACTACCAAGGTTCCAAGAAACTATTATGGAGTCTTGAACTCACAATCATTGCCTTTTTCTTGTAATTTCTGGTGCAAAAAACTGTGAGGAACCTTTGAAATTTGTCATTTCTAATCGTACTTCTTTATTATCTTTGTTCTAGGGTATTGAGGCAACCATAAAGATTTTTTGAAAGTGCAAATATTTTGGTTTAATATAGAAAAAAAAGGTTTTAATATTTTGGGATGATTGTTTGGGACCCAACTATAGCGTTCAACATGCCTCTATGTTGGCACCACTATAGAAAAGTGACATCAACCCATCCCAAAAAAAATTTATGTGCCAATTTTTTTCTAACCAAGTATTATAATTGACCTTTTAAAAATTTTAAATGAAATTTCCATACCCGTGACCTTTGGATGTGGGGACTGTAATTATAATGGAACAGGTTGTTATAACCTCTTCCCAAACCTTATCATGCCCTTCTAGATAGGTACTCAAAGAAAGACCTGGGGCCAAACTCCAAACACTAAGGCTTAAAACCTATGGTTAGCCTAAATCTTCTCCCTACTCTATCCCGCCCATATCCTATACTGAATCACTTAGAACCTATTCGATAAATCACTATGTAGGTTTGTACCCTTCGGCCTAGACACGAAGGCATCAAAACAACCAACTGAAGCTCTATATTATTTACCATATAATGCCTCAAATAAAGCTAATGGGATTCTAAAATGATAGCTATTATTATATGAAAACTATATTAATGCTAAAAACTGGTTCCATTGCCTCAAAAATTATTAACACAGGCCCGTAACATATGCTCATGATTTCAATAGTCCATTGAGAATAGCTATGATTTAAGGGTAAAATGGCATGCTAAGCACAATCCTGGTAACCAACACCTCCTAAAAAGTTCTCCAAAAGTTAGAGGTAAATTATACACCTCAACTCCATAAAGTATATGAACACTAGCTCCATGTGCAAATGGACTATCTCAAGAACGTAAATCTACACTAACCTCTCCAAACAATAGGATATATAAATAGGTAAAAAGTAATTAGACTTTGTCAACCAATCAATGATGAACCAAATAGAATAAAACTCAAGTAGTGCATAACAAATCAATCATAAAGTCTATAGTAAGCCACTTCAATTTCCACTTCGAAATGGATAGACTCTATGTTATGATCCAAGACTACCTCCAAGTAATAACACGGTGCTTTGAATCACAAGTGACTCCAAGATAACCCATGGTCTGGAAAAATATTATAAATATAGATATTAACTTATGAAACAACACTTGTGTGGAAGCTCAACTAAATAATCTAATAAATATACAGTGGAATCAAATCATAAGTAAATAAATCTGAGACCACAATATAAAAATCTAACTATATGTCTGAAAATCCTCTACAACGAATTGTTAGGACAATACCCTAGCTGACTCCAAGTATCTAAAAAATGGGAACGAATAAGACAAAATGAAATAAAATGCTGACTATGGTCCTCGCAAGATGAGAACCCACCAAAACTATTACTACTACTACGAGAAGAGATCATACTAGGTGCAATTTGAATGTGGCACGTTAGACCAATATTAAAAGAGGATATAGCACAAAAGAAAGTATGTGATTTGTACTTTGAATATACTGAGTACACTAGATAGGAAAATGACTGATATGAGTAAAACATGGTACATGTAACATGACAATGATCGAACACCAAATGCTAAACACATATCATCAAATGAAATGAATCATGTGAGTATATGAATTGGAACTGTAAATTGTGGAGTATGGTAGTAAATAATAACCGACATACCCTAATGTGATCTAATCAGAGTCCTATCAATAACCCTAGATGGAAGGGTGTTCAGTACTTTGTCAAGGGAATGAATACTGACTGATGTGGATCCACTAAATTGATGTCCAAAAGGATTAAGATATAATGTATGATCTGAGTGGTGACTATATAGATCCTATAGTGGAGCCCGTTAGCCTTCTAAGTTTTTATTTTAATAATGACAAACTAATAAGTGTATCTTTGCAGCTGCTAATAGTGGAAAGATAATGAAAGCCATCTCCCAAAATAGAAGGGCATTCACTGTGTCAAAGGAAAATCAATTATAATAAGAAGAAATAGAAGGAGAATGTCAGCTCCAAATATCGCAATAAATCATTTCAAGATATTGTAAGATAAGGGAGATCACGACACGACAAATGGGATGGAAAATCAATTCATGAATATGGAAAGCAGATCAATCAAATATCATGGAAGTAGAACAAGGATCACAATCCCAAAATCAAGGTAGACCACATAAAAATGAAGAAAAGATCACGAGAACATTTGGAAAAAAAATCAATCTCTACAAAACCAAAAAAATAGATCACGGACATATCTAATATAGATGTGATCTAAATCCATATATGGACATATCATACGGCTATATTCCTTAATCCAGGAATCAATTTACATCCTTGATTTAGAAGAAATCTCTTAGGCTTCCTTATGAAGAGTAGCAGTCGAAGACTATAAAAGAAAGGCCGAAGACAGACACTTTTTATGCAACTTTAAGGAGAAAATTCAAAGTGTCTCATTATTAGTCTTACAAAACTCTGTCACTTTAGTTTACAATTATTATTTAAAGAGTAGGACCGAGTCAACTTTGTAACATCAACTGAAGTTGTGTCATAAGATTTGAAGAGCAAAATAAGTCTATAGAAATTACTTCCTATCACTGTACTCAAATAAAACTTGCAACAATCTAAGGAAACTTTGAAACCCAAGGGGACTGGGTGTAGGCACTACATTGGTGTGCCAATCTAGGATAAATCTTTGTATTATTACTCTATGTTTTATTATTTACTTACTTGACTGCTCTCAATTTAATTTGTTTGTGAAGTGTTTTGATCTGTAGGTGTGTCGACTGTAAGGAGTCATTAGTCGACTCACATAAGAAAATTTGAATCACCCTCTATTGAAATTCAATGTGTATCAGAGAAGGTCTCACGGGTAGTTTAATTAACCAACAGTGAGCAAATATCAAATGGACAATAATCAGATTCCCGATGTTCTCTTTCAAGGTGGTCGCTCCTCCACAAGACCACCATATTTTAATGAGCAACACTACTCTTATTTGAAGAATAGGTTCAGGATATTTGTCCAATCAAATGACTTTCAAGCCTGGGTTGTCATAAAAAAAAGGTCCAAAGACAATTCCAAGACTCATGGAGAAGTCAAAGAATAAAGATAAAAAAATCTAGCAGTTCTGACATAGAGGACCTTGAAATCTTTTAGGTCACCAAAGAACAGCAAGAGGTACTTAGAACTAACGTGTATGCTATAAGTTTGCTTTTGTGTGTAGTTAACAGAGAAGAATACAACCAAATTTCAATGTGTGAAACTACAAAAGAAATGTGGGAAAAACTATAGGTAGCCTATAAAGGAACTACTAAAGTCACAAAGTCAAAAATTTATGCTCTTGTTAATGAATACAGGTTATTAAGAATGGAGGAAAATGAGGTTATTAAAAAAATATTTGCTTAATTCAGTAAAATCATGTGCAAACTAAAATCACTGGGGATGATTTATCGTCATAGACTGCATGTCCATAAGCTGGTCCTAAGTCTCCCAAAAAGTTAGGAAACCAAGGTTGCCATTCTGGAAGACGTAGATCTTCATAACATGACATATGATGAACTGCGAGGTAACCTTATCGCATAGGAGAAAAATTACATCAAAAGGTCTCACAAGGATGAAAAGAAGAAACCAGTAGCCTTCAATGCTACTCCAACCTGAAAGAAGGATATTCTGTAAGATTCCAATAGCAAAGGAATGGCCCTTATCAAATGTGGGGTAAGGCAGATCACGAGATAGAGATAACAAAGATCCCAAAGAGGCAAAAATAATGACTCCACTAGAAACGATGATCTCTGTTACTACTGTGGAAGCCCTGAATATTTCAAACAAAATTGTCCAGAATTGAGTTGATGATCATCTAGAAAAAATTAAAATTTCTGAGCCTAGAGCGATGAAGATGAAACTGAAGAAGAAATGGAGGCTGCCAATATGTGATTTATGGCAACAAATGAACCTATTGAGCTAAGATCACATGGCTTTCATAACTATAATACTTTTGAGTGTAATCTGGCTATGTTAAGCGATGAACTTCAAAAAATCATAGATGAAAATAATAATCTTGCTCAAGAGAAGAAAAGTTGTGAAACTCGATTTAAACAAAAATTTTTAGAGGAACGATAAAACAGGAAAACAGAAATTGAAACATATCAAGTTGAAATTGACTATCTTCATGAAGAGCTTGGTAACGCAAAAACAAAATTGAACAACCTTAAAAAATCCCCAAGCCATTATTTTGTAGGAGCAAACTCCTTCAAAAGGAATCAGAGTTCCTTCTCAGGGTTGTTTAAATTAGCTAAGACCTCCTTATCCTCTCAAGGACCCATCTACTTTAATTGTTGACAGAGAAGGCACAAATCCTACAACTGCAGGCACAAGCCTAAAAGTTTGTGGGTTTGGAAGCCCAAAGAAAGAACATCAAACTCGCAAGGACAAAAGACCACTTGAGTACCTAAACGAAATTAATTTTCTTATTTTGTAGGAATAGTTCTGCAAGAGATATAGAAAAGAAATATGGGTCATTGACAGCGGATGTTCCCGACATATGACCGGAAAGTAAGAGAACTTTTCCTCCCTAAAGAAAGTAGATGGGGGATCAGTCATAATCGATGACAATGTTGCAGGTAATGTCATTGGAGTCGTCTCAAAGAGACTCAGGGTGTGTTTGGTATGATGGAAAATGTTTTCCTGGAAAATATTTTCATGGAAAATAAGTTGTTTTTCTACTTATTTTCTCATGTTTGGTTGGTGGGTGGAAAATATTTTCTGAAAAATATTTCATGGTGTTTGGTTGGTGAATAGAAAATGTTTTTCTAAAATATATTTTTAATAGTTTGATTGGTGAGAGGAAAAAATATTATTTGAAAAATACTACTAAATAATTAACTAGTATATCAGGCAACTCAACATTTTGTCGGAACTAATTTAAGCAAAGAAAATAATATCAATATTAAGTATCAAAATATTACAAGACACTAAAATTTAAGCAACTAATACTTAAATAATTTAAGCTTCCTCATCAATTCCCACAAATGCACAAAAGAGAGTAGTTTGGAAGCGAATACATAATACATTATCAAAAATAAAAGCGTGGGAATAATAGTTGCTTACAAATCCTATGAAGCTAAACCAACCAATATGTGTCACTGTTGTTGTAGTTTGAATCATTCCAACAACACCTTATGAAGATTTCAATTTTTGACCATGAATACCTTAGCTAAAGTGTCACTTTGCACTAAATAATCAAAAGCATCACCGAGGAACTCTCCATTACTACCTTCCATTGCCATAACTTCTTCATACAACTTTGTCACATCTTTACGACTATAAACCATTCTACCGATTGTTGTTTCCACTTCTTCATATTTTATTGATATATCACCTACGACATCTTGCACCTCAAAAGAATGTTTTCTTTTGCGACTTGCCTTGATTTGAGAAGCTTCGATTACTTGCACATCCTTTTCGATGGATGGTCCTTCAAGGTCATTATCATTATCTTTCTCAGAAAAACTATCAAAATCTATATCTTAAAATGATTTAGCACAATCTCCCCTAGCCCGATCATTTCCACACACAAGAGACATTTTGTCAAACATTTAATTTTTTTTGTTGATGAACTTGTCATTATTGGGATATGCCTACAATACAAAGATTAGAGAAAATTTGGGGTCAAATTTATTTGGTTCTAATAAGTTAATGTAACATAAACAGACTATTACAAGTACAATACCCATTGGATCTAATGCTATAGTAGGAACTAAAAATTTTAGTTCTAAGAATTCTTAGAACTAAGAATTCTAAGAATTCATAAACTATTGGATCTAATGCTATAGTAGGAACTAAAAATTTATTTTCTTAATGATTGGCCAAAAAGTCCTATACCCATTCTTTACTAATTTTTTAGCACATATTGTTGACACAACCCTCACAGGTTTATTCTAGAAACTAGAAGGTGTATCCGATGGGTTCTCATTTAGGAACTAGTCTACCACATCTCCATCTTCATCTATTCTAAGACGCTTGACATACCATATCAATACCTAAGCATGGAGGAAAATGTAAAATATTAAACATGGGCATCACAAGCTTACAAAACAGGATGCACTCAGCATCAATCAAGAAATCATAATAACTTTTAATGAATGAACAAGTCGAAGTTGACATGTGCTGTAAAAAGTTGGCCATTCTCTCTTCACAAAGAACATGCACATTTACTCATATGATTCCAAATGAACCAAGAAAATTAAGCACCGACAGGCATTAAAAAACTGCAGCAGGACCACGGCCTCAATAACTTAAATTGATTAGAAAATTTACCATGTCCTCTCTAATCTAGAAAATATTTTTTTTACTAGACACATTTTTTTTACTGGTATGATGGAAAATGTTTTCTATAAAATATTTTCTCATTTTGTTGACACAACCCTCACAGGTTTATTCTAGAAACTACCCTCCCATGCATACCAGTGCTTAATCCATCCTGAGCCTTTTCAATAATAACAATATTTACATAATAGTAAAGAATGGCATGATATAATGAGAACAACCTCCTCCCTAATATAATATAAAAACTTCTATATGTTATAGGATATGCATGATACACCAAATAAACACATTAGAAACCCCAACAAGCATACACCTATACATAGGATTATCAAGATATTCACAATCTAAGCTTCAACCTATCAAAAATTCACAAACATTGAGCAGAAAGTGGAATTGGAATCAACCAATAGACAAGTCATTTGGTTAATTAAAATATAACATCAATATCTTTGGTATTGAAAAAGCAACACTACTTCTTGGTTTCACAACAAACATATCAATCAATTAGTTAAACAAAGTAATATACAGACATATTTTTGTTAAGACATTATTGCATCTTAGTAGACAACTCATTCTTCTTAAGACATCCTTTCATAACTAGCCAAGTTAACAAAGAATATGATACAACCGTGGTAGATGTTTGTATTTTGTGTTCTATTCTGTTGTGTACTATAGATTTTATCTCACATATCATTCTGGACTGACCATTTTACACGCATTCAATCTTTCAAGGAATTCAAGCTCAAGAATACTATTTGTTAGTAATAGCAATCATAACTTCAATAGCGGTTCTGCTGTCGAGGTTGTGAAAACATTTTTTATCTCATCTTATACGAAATACCAGATTAGCATCTCGAATTTCCTGGTGCAACATTAGGAATGCAGTCTCAGATCTTTATCGCTAGTCGACCATGGAAGTTGGTAAATGAATATTCAAGGTCATCTCGGAGAAAAATTAAGAATCCATGTATATGAAAATTGAAATTGAAATTTAATAGAAGCACGATATAGGATGATCACTTTTGCATTATTTTTGAGTCTCTAACCATTACAAAGTTAACCCAGCCAAAATATTATCCTACATCAATCGTCCATGGTTAACCACTTACATCAACAAAGATACGCCTACATCCTAATACCATCTACTGTTCTTGGTACACATAATGTCTAAGAGCCATCACCCGTAACTAGATACGCAAAACGAGAAGCTCTATTGGGTGGATATCATGTACCATAAAAAGTTAAGAACATAATCTAAAAAATCTTGAAGTCTAATATTTCAAAGAACAGATCTCCCATAAAAGCTCTCTTTATCTATAGTTCCACCACAGTTAATATGTTTCTTTCTAGTCTTCAAAGTTCTCATCTCCTTAGCTCTATAGCTATCCTTTTTGATTCCCTGCACCTTGATTCAATAACCACAACAAAGCTCTAAATTCTAATGCCATTTCTTAGTCTTTACAATCTATGAGGTCAGTCATTTGGGAAACAATATTGTTACTGGAAATACTCACAAGTCTCGCTCAACTAACTCACAAGAAGCTATCAATTTTCATAGATAAGTTAAACCCAAGTTTCAATTTTTGAGAAAAATTGAACTCAAATCAGAAATTTCAATTTCAATTTTTGAGCAAAATTGGCCTTAAATCAGAAACCCAAACAAGCAAAAGAGAAAAAATTAAAGAAATTTTTGAACAAGCACCATAATGAAAAATTATTTACAGACATACCTTTGAGATTCTTGCAGTGGGGAGAAAAGAGAGAGGGGAGAAAGCCTTAAAATTATAGATGGCGGTGATCTCTTATGGGTGCAACTTCGATCTTGTTGGGGGTGGAGAAGAGGGGTGAGGGGAGGGGAGGGGCAAGCGTACAAGCGGATTTTCTTTTTATCTGGAAAATAACTTCCCTTGGTTATTCAAGGAAGTCATTTTCCCACAAATGAACAAAAATAAGTCACCATGGAAAACATTTTCTCAAAAAATATTTATAACCAAACAAAGGAAAATGAGAAAATGTTTTCTAGAAAATATTTTCCATCATACCAAACACACCCTCAGCTCATCATGCGAATTCACCAAAGTATACCTAGTAGACGGTATCAAACATACCCTGTTCACCATCAGTAAACTATGTGATGCTGGATTTGGAGTCCTCTTCAAAGCTAAAAGTTGCTCGATCAAACACGAAAAAATAAATATCTTCCTTATCGGTGAACGCATTGATAACATTTATGTTTTAAATAGTCCTAATTTTGCCATCTTAACTAGACTCACCGTGCAAGCCAATTATACTTGGTTGTACCATAAAAATCTCGGGCATGCTAGTAAGCACATTATTGAGAAATTGTCTAAACTTGATTTGGTGAAAAGTCTTCAAAAACTCAAGTTTGAATAGGATCACATTTGTGATGCCTATCAACTAGGTAAATTGACTAGAATAAATTTCAAAGCCAATGAAATTGTCTCTAGGCCTTTCTAAACAATCCACATGGATTTGTTTGGTCCCACCAAGACCGCAAGCATTGGTGTAAAAAGATATGTTTTTTGTCACAGTTTATGATTACTCACGATTTACTTGGGTTATGTTTCTTGCACATAAACATGAGGCTTTCAAAAAATTTAAGATTTTTTTAGAAAAATGCAGAGAGAAATTGGACACCTCATCACCTACGTTCATAGTGATCATGGAGGAGAATTTAACAATAAGGAATTTGAGAAGTATTATGCTCAATATGGATACTCTTAGATCTTCTCTTTACTACAATATCCATAACAAAATGGTGTAGTGGAATGGGAGAATTGGTCCCTCCAAGAAACTGTTGGGGCAATGTTGTTAGAACATAATCTCCTATATCACTTTTGGGTAGAAGCAACTCATACAACATATCATATCATCAATAGGTGTCTAATCAGACCTATTTTTGAAGAAAACACCATATGAACTCTGGAGAGGAAAGAAGCCCAACATCGGCTACTTCCATCCTTTCAGCTGTAAATATTTTATTCATATAAATGGTAACAATAACCTAGGAAAATTCTATCCATGAAGTAACGGACGTATTTCCTTGGGTACTCTCCCACTAGTTGTGCTTATAGGGCTTTTAATAAAAGAACTTTATGTGTTGAGGAATTTATGACATTGATTTTGATGAATATAACCACCTCCCTATGATTATAAGTGTTGATAAAGAACAGTTGACTAATATACATACTGGAGAAAATCATAGAACAACTCCAGAGCCCTCACAAGAAAAGTCAACTACACCGTCGACAAAGTTTACTCCCACAGCAGAAATATTGAATCCAAATTCCAAAAGAATGGAAGCATTATGCCATCCATCTAAATTAACTCATCATTGAAAATCCAGAAGATAAAGTGCAAACTAGAGCATCATTAAGAAGAAAAGCATTTGTCGCCCTTGTGTCGCAAATCGAACCAAAGAAAACTGATAAAGATCTTAATGATGAATCATGGGTTAAAGCTATGAAGGAAGAACTGGAACAATTTGAACAAAATCAAGTTTGGACTCTAGTTGAGAGACCTAGTAACTACTCAGTAATTGGAACTAGATGGGTCTACAAAAATAAGGTAAATAAATTAGTTAAAGTTTTCAAAAATAAAGCCAGGCTCGTAGCTCATGGCTATTCTCAGTGGGAAGCTATTTATTATGATGAAACCTTTTCTCTTGTGGTAAGGTTAGATTCAATACAAATTTATTATCTTTTGTTGCATTCAAATGTTTTACGTTATATCAAATGGACGTAAAAAGTTCTTTCATAAATTGCTTTATTCATGAGAAAGTTTTTGCAAAACAACCCCCTAGATTTGAAGATCCTTTCTTTCTAAATCATGTTTTCAAGTTATCAAAATCACTCTATGGCCTCAAATAAGCTCCAAAATTTTGGTATGAGAGATTGAGTACTTTTCTACTAAATAATAATTTTCAAAAGGGTAAAATTGACACAACTCGGTTCATTCAAAAACTTGATTCACATCTCTTGATTGTGCAAATTTATGTTGATGATATCATCTTTGGTAGTTCTAACATCTCTATGTGGGAGAATTTTTCTAATTTGATGAAAGAAGAATTCGAAATGAGTCTTATGGGCGATCTCACATTCTTTATACTATTACAAATCAAACAAACTCCCAAGGAAACCTTCATCAGTCAAGAAAAATACACAAATGAACTCATCAAAAGTTTGGCATGGAAAAGTAAAATGCCTATGAAACACCCATGAGCCCATCCACAAGCATTGATTCAGACTTGGCTGGAAAAGACGTTAATGAAAAATGTATAGGGGGATGATCGAATCTCTACTTTACTTAACTGTAAGTCAGCTAGATATTATGTTCAGTGTGTGTAAATATGCTAAATTCCAGTCAAATATGATGAAATTTCATCTCACTGCCACCAAAAGAGTCATTCGATATCTAATAGGAACTCAAGACCTTAGTCTATGGTATCCCTTCTCCTCATACTTTGATTTAATTGGATATTCAGATGTTGATTTTACGGGAGACAAGAGTGATAGGAAGAGCACCAGTGGAACATGTCAAATTCTTAGCGATGCCCTTATCTCATAGCATAGCAAAAAACAAACTTCCATTGCTCTCTCGACTACAGAAGTTGAATACATAGTTGTTGAAAGCTATGGAACTCAAATCTTATGCATTATCCATCAGCTTTTAGACTTTGACTTATCTTTTGAATTTGTTCCTATTATGTGTGTATCACTAGTTCTATTAGCCTATCTAAGTATACTGTGCATCACTGTAGGGCTAAACATATTGATATCAAGCAGCTTTTCATTCTAGACCATGTCAAAAATGGTGACTTTTGTCTAAAATTTGTTTACTCTGAAAATCAACTAGAAAATTTCCTAACAAAACCCCTGCTAGAAGAAAGATTTTTCTCTCTATGAAATAGGCTTGGAATTCTTAGCATTCAAGATATTTAAAATATTTGTGCTTCATTTTTATTATACATTCCTCTATCTACATATTACCTATGTATTATTTCTTTTTATTATGTCAAAAGGGGGAGAAAGGCAGGAACATTAGAATAGCCTACCAGTCTGGGGGGGACAGAGCAAGTTTACATATCTGCTAATACTTAAACATGGCAGGAGGAGCAAGTTGATAGATAGGGAAGTCAACTGATGTTTACATTTGTTTTAATTATCAAAAGGGGGATATTATTAGCCTCCTAAGTTTATATTTTAATAATAACAAACTAACAAGTTTATATTTGCAGTTGCTAATAGTGGAAAGATAATGGAAGCTGACTAAAAAAAATAAAAGGACGTTTACGGTATCCAAGGAAAATCAATCACAACAATCATAAATGGAAGGAGAATCTCATCTTCAAATGTCATGAAAAACCATTTCAAAATATTGGAAGATATGGGAGATCACGGCATGGAAAATGGAACGGAAAAATAATTCAAATATATGGCAAAAAGATTAATGAAATATCACAGAAATAGAAGAAGGATCATAATCCCAAAATCAAGGCAGACCACATCAATCAGGGAGTAAAGAGCACGAGCACATTTAAGAAGAAATCAATCTTTACAAAACCAAAAATAAAAATAGACCACAGACATATCTAATATAGAAGTGATCAAAATCCATAAATGGACATATCCGATATGGGCATACCATACGACTATTTCCTAAATCAAGGAATTAATTTACATCCTTAATTAAGAAAAAATCTCTTGGGTTTCCTTATGAAGAGTAGAAGCCGAAGACCATAAAAGATGAAGAACGAAGACAGACACTTTTTAAGCAACTTCAAGGATAAAATTCAAAGTGTCTCATTCTTAGTCTTACAAATCTCTGTAACTTTAGTTTACAATTTTTATATAAAGAGTAGGATCGAGTCAACTTTGTAACCTTAACTGAAGTTGTGTCATAAGATCTGAAGAGAAAAATAAGTCTTCAGAACTTTTTTTTCTATCATTGTATTCAAACCAAACTTTCAACAATCTAAGAAAACTTTGAAACCCAAAGGGACTGGACGTAGGCACTACATTGGTGTACCGAACCAGGATAAATCTTTATGTTATTACTTTACATTTTTTTCATTTACTTACATGACCATTCTAATGTTAATTTGTTTGTAAAGTGTTCTGATCTGCAGGCGAGTTGACTGAGAGGAGTCAGTAGTTGACTCAGAGAAGAAAATTTCAATTCAGCCCCCTCTTGAATTTCAGTGCTTTATATATTGGACATATGGACTTCTACTAAAGTTCTTAGCCTAACTTGAGGTAGTGTTTACAACTTTATGTCCGCTCAGTGTCATGTGCTACTCCTAACTAAATGATATTAATAACTGTAGTGCCAACTGATGGTATTAATTTGAAGAGTAAACATATGAAAGAAATCAGAACATTTAAAATGGGAATATAGCAACCAAAAGTATATACATGAAATCCTAGGTCATCGGGTGTTCAAAATATGCAATCTCTGAAGAATGCAACTACTATACCAATTTCATAAACTGTATGCAAATACAGAACTAAATGACCTAGGTCAAATAATCATGGAATTTACCATGTAACTAGGTTTTAGAATCATAATCGACTAACAAAATTGGTATTCATTCTATAACAAGGATTATAACTCAATCACATCAAAAGACTGATAATTAATGAATTTACCACTATCCATAACCCTGAGTGTTGAAAAAGAAATTGTACTGGAGAGTTGGGTTAACTTTGGGACATAATGGGTGAATGGGAACCAATTGATAAAATAAAATATAATTACAGATGAGAATCTAGAAGAATACTTTCGAGTTGGATGCCTGACAAAGATAAACCTTAACTGGCATTGGGAAAAAGGTATCGCCTTTTTTCTCTTGTAAAACTAAGTTTCTGATGATATTCTAAGTAATAATATATTAAGGTCATATAAAACCCACTAGGGAACCTTTAAATTCCTATAATAATGTAGTTTTGATGTTAAAATAGTGGGAAAAGACTTATTTTCCCCTCAAAATTTTATATATAGAAACTGTAGGAAGGAATGTATGAGACCTTCCCATGATTATAAGGCCAACCTATGATCATGGGTTTCACTCAAGGTTGGAATCTTTATGAGATATCTCTAAACATGATCAGACGAGCCTTGGTTCATTCATGGGATCTACCTACGATCGTACCTTGATTTATATATTTGTTGGTTACATCAAGGGCTTTTGAGGGACTCACAATCGTGCCAGGAGATAATAGTTTAAAAGTATGACCCTAGTTCCTTCTCATGTCATGATGGTACATTTTGTAAACTTTATTATGTTGGGGTTGTCTCGATCAGACAAACCATTATATGGTCATACAACAGGACCACGGTCATGGTCGGTCTCATGGTATATCACTGCAGTGATAACTTTCTACTCCGATGTTGGATTGAGATGAATAAATTTATTGGAAAGATAATTTAAGTATCTAACCTTTGGTGGTCATGCGACTCAAAAATTGCATCTGAATTTGGAAGTTATGCTCGTTTAAAGCTGATCACTCCTTTAGGAATCAATTTGTAAGGGAGGTTTTAACTTTATTCTGGGATAGGGGATTCATGAGGTGTTGGTACATGTCAAAATCCCATATCATAGAGTTAAACTTAATCATTTACTCTACATGTACTTGAAACATTATTCTAGACTTGTCTTGGATTTTTTGGGGCATTACAATATCTTCCCTTTAGGTTCAGTCATCATGAATTGAAACTGGATTAGCTGGAAGTATAGGGGAAAAGAGATGTAATTCCCATAAATTTCTTCATCAATTATCCTAATATTATTAGAAACCTTCTACATTATTTGTACCTAAAATTCCTATACTGTGTTTTTAATATTTGAATGCTCATATGGTACAGCATAGAAAAATGATGCATGGGCTAATTCAAACTCTTGGACGCATGCAATGGCATGGGAATAGCAGGGTGACATGAAATAGAAAGAATTAATTAGTTAAATGGAAACTTTTACCTAAAGTTGGGACTGATCTCTATGGTAAAAGATAGGGGTACTTGGTCATGATGTCAGGCTCTATATCCTAAGTAGCTCCCTTAACTTAATAATTTATCCATAAAACCCTTACCAATGAGACCTCTTTATTCCTCAACCTATGAACCTGATGTTCAGGTATTTCTATCAAAATCTTTTTATAAGAGAAACTATCTTTTAGACCAATAATTTCTAAGGGCTCAACGGATATGAGATCACTAATGCACTTATTCAGGTAGGAAACATGAAATACTGGGCGCACTATTTCTAAGTCCATCGGCAAGTCTAACTCATAGGCCACCTTTCAAATACGACCAATAATCTAATAAGGACCCATAAAGCGGGGATAGAGATTTCCCTGCTTTCCAAACCTTTTTACCCCTTTCATAGGTAAAACTTTCAAGTACATAAAATCACCAATGACAAAATCAAGTTCCCTCCTCCTCACATCTATATAGAACTTCTGACGGCTTTGAGATGTTCACAATCCCTCTCTATTCGGTTGAACTTTCTCAATACCCTTTATATCCTGGCTTCTAGTGGTATATTTTTCATATCTTCCGAGGGATAATAGTTTATTTTCAAGAAACTAATGGTGTATTTTATGCTTGTTTTACTTATTCTTTGAATATAAACTTAGAAATAGGGTCAAATTAATAAACCAAGATTTTTGAATGTTACGATGGGCTAACCGATGGACCGTTCGAGACCCGACGTGCCATCGGATTGGATGTCATACCCAAGTAGAATATATGGATATTAGTAAGACAAAAAATGACCAATGAGACAGATTATCGAGCCCATGATAGATCATCAGACTAACTATCACAGCTTAACCTGAATGAATGGAAATTTTGGGCTATAGGGATAGACGACATGACCGGCCATTATATCTTTGATGGATCATCATGAAGTTTATTTCTATCAATCACAGGAAAATAATACACTATATAACAACCAACAGTCCAGTCGATAGATCATTATAGTCCCGTCAGATCATTAGGACAACCGTTAGTGATAATGCAGCAACCAAAATTTAAATTTCAAATACCAACTGTTTGGGAGCCTATAAACACCCATTTAGGGTTTGAGTAGGAATCTTTTGACTATTTCCAAAATTATAACATCAAAATTATCTGAGAATCAAGTTGAGAGATGAACACTACACTATTTTTTCATGGGAATTAGGAATTAAGATTCTATTTTACATTGTAAGTTTATTCTGAAATATTTATAAAATTTAATCTATTCATCTCTTTATCAATCATGTGTGGCTATAGCTCCCATAACTAGGGTTATGTGAGGCTTAGTGTAATTCAATGCTAAGGTTGTGGGATTGATAAATTCCTATTGACAATTCCAATTATATCACCTTCTCTTTAGTTTTATGATTTCTCTTTGTTGCAAACTTGAGTCATATGCCCATAAACATAACTTGCTTGAACTAAGAAGTTAATGTTGGTAAAATAGAATAGTAACAAGATGATTAGAGCTTTTACCCTCTAATTTTAAGATTGTTTCCTTAACTAGATCATTTCTTAGTGAATTATTTGTTGAATGGATTTATCACTTAATGTTTGAAAGAATTAAAGAGATTCCATCTTTGATGGTTGAAAAAATTATATTGGACTATCTATTTATCAACTACTATATAATTATAGTTAATAAGGTAGAGTTTTGGAAAGCCCACAACACTTCATATTGAAATACCTTGTGAAACATAAACCTAGTGTCTTAATTCTCAATGATTTACATGTTGCAAATAAGGCATTAATTTTTATATGCTAATTTCATTAAAGTAATATTCTCAAAAAAAAAACCATTATCACTGGAATCTTATGATTAACAGTCTATTAATAAGGATACAACTTAGTTAACACCTTATTCCTGTAGGATTCGACCCCAACCCTAGTTGAGTTATAAATTTGACAATGACTGTTTACACTTTTTTCAAAGAGTTGTAACTTAGGCATATCAAATTTTAGGGTTGTTGCAAGGGAATACAGTTTTCAATTAAGTTTATGTGCATTAATTGACTATTAGTAAAGTTTCCTAATTTTACTTTTATTTGTTGTTTTGGTGCTTATAGGATATCGATAATGCATGCCACGAACACATAGGTTAAGCATGCCATTATTACCTTATAATTTGAAACCTAAAAAAACACTGAGAAAGAATATGTCAGACCGATAAAGGCTTCAAGATTTGTTGCTTTGTCCAATGCACAAATTAACTAACAGAATGTCAATACACCCAGACGAGTGTTGAATGTTGATGATAAGGACCTGGGAGACGAAGAGTTGGCTGATCCAATGAATAGGTGACATTCTAAAAATGCCGCACTGATAAATCTTAATCGACAAGTAAGAGGTAAAATGAACCAAAGGCATGTAGTATAGGTTGATCTATATAATGATGATAATGATGATGCTAATTTAGATATAGCTAGTACCACGGGAGAAATCATTCTACCACCATTGGCTCTTTGGGTGAAATTTAATATCACCGACACAATGATTCAACTACTCAACTCTAAAGGGTTGTTTGGTGGATTAACTGGGGATGATCTTAACATACATTTAGTGAATGTCATCAATATTTTCTAGTTATTCAGCTATCCTAAAATGGGAGAAAATGAAGTTTTTCTTAGGCTATTTCCTTTGTCTCTATCTAGTGAGGTAACTTTGTGGCTTAATGAGCTAGCACCCAATTCTAGAACAAACTGGAGGCAACTAAAAGAAGCTTTCCCAGAAAGGTTCTTTTCGCCTTCTAAGATGTTGTATTTTAGGGATGAGATAAGAAAATTTAGGGAACTACCTAACAAGGCTCTTCATCGAAAATGGATAAGGTTTAAGAAGAGGTTGACGCAATGTCTAAACCATCAGTTGACTAATGAATATTTAATGGAGAGATTTTATAGGTCTTTGAACTCAAATACAAAACCAACTGCAGACATGCAGTATGAGAAGGTTTCATGGAATGCACTATTATTGAGGATATAAATATGTTGGATAGATTGACAAAAATGAGTAAAGCTTAGCATACTAGGAATTTTGATATAGGAAAAAACACTTACTCAAGTGGGATGTCAGTGGAACAATTCCGAAAATAAGAGAAACATGATTAGGATATGGCTCACATGAAGACATAGGTGGATTTTCACTCTAAGCATTTTCTCTTGGGAAAGTTAGAAAAAGTAAAAGTTATGGGGCTCATAGTAGGTAGCTAAATTTGATTCTGAGGAGGAGGCTATTTATTTGACTAACCAGGGGGGTTAAAGGCCGATGGACAAGAAAACCATGGTCAGAAATATAATATGGAGAATTATTATAATAAATATGGTTTATAAAAATCATAACAAAGGAAGCTTAAAGAATATGGGGGATCGAAGTAGATTATCTGTACCACCTAGTGGCCGTGGTAATGCAACAAATGGTTGTGGGAAGATTTCTATGGAAGCTATGTGGCTAAATTTCTAAAAGAGGTTGAGTCAACCAATACAGGTATCAAAGAAATGAGGAGTGATTTGTCGACCATGAGCTAATCAGTTGGCTCAATCCACCCTTATTAAGTATATTGAGCAACAAATGAAACAACTCTCGGCGACTTTCAATAAAAAGAATAGTGGAACATTATAGTGTGATACATTCTAGAACCCAAGGAATGATGGTTCATGTATGGATATTACCACTAGAAAAGGTAAGATGTTACCAGACCCATTGTCACGATTGGTCGTGAAAGGTATCTCAAGTCCTACATGGATCGGAGATCACCCTAAATCTAATCAAACCAAACACAACATACCCAAATGTCGGATAAATTTCAAACATATAACAAGATAGCATGAAACAATTTTAAGAAAATTCAAATCAAGTCCATAACCATCACCCGACGGCTGGCCAAACAATCGATCGACAAAGCACAATAACCACAGTAGTCCAAAGAAAGCCTTCAAAAGAAAGAACAAAAATTGAATATCAATATAGTGTAGGAACATGCCCCTAACTATATCCAAAACAATTCTAAATAGTATGAGACATAAGAGACCTATTAAAGCCCTTGAGGCTTTCACCACACAGTGAGGGACCAGGTCTCTGAAAATCAATCACAGGCAAAATACACAAAAAATAACCAAAAAGTAAGAGACAGTGCAGGAAGATTAAAAACACAAAATTTTCTATATGGAAATCCATATAGGGAAAAACCATGGCTTTTCCTCAAAATCACAAAAGAAATCCCCTAAAATCAACCTCCTGAATATAGTCCAGATTTCAACCTACCTCTAGGATCTTTTCGCTTGTAGAAAATCTACTACAATCTCACCTTAGTAACACTACCAAGGACCCTCTCTACTGATAGACTCTAATCAGTCTCACACTTAGGCAACTCTACCTAAGCACTTCACTCAACAAACTAAAATACTACTCTTATAAAATGAGTAGTTCATTTAAAAATCAACACTCAAGAACACTCACTCACTCTTTAAGCATACTACAATGATAAGAACATTAGCAATGCTTGAGCAATCTTGAAATAAAGTGTTTGCTGCCTCACTTTTCTCTTTGTTATTGTCAAACACTATTTGATGAAGAGGAAAAACTATACAAACAATGCATCCCAGCTGTACTGTATCTTGCACATCTAGGGACCTTGTTCCTTGCAGCTAGCTGCTCTTTATCAAAACTACATATAACAATTTTTCCCTTTTTGATGATAACAAACCAGCCATAAAGTTTTGAGCATCAATTCTAATTCATCATATTTAATAAGTATGATTACCACCTGAAGATGAATGTTCCCCCTATCATCATGCTTCCTCCAACATGCAACACAGGGACCTGGTCCCTTATTGTTATTTACAACAAAAACTCTAATTTCTTTCCTCTTTAATCATGAGCCTTCTTTTACCTTATTTTCATACTTCTTTCATTCATATATTCAATACTCATTTATTCAGCACATTACTTACTTCCCCATATTTGTATGCACCATATGAGAACACATACTTCTTAACTTATTTATTGATACTTGGTCCCTGCACTTCACACTCATCAAACCTGGTACTTACACATAAAGTCAGCATTCCCCCTTTAGGCATCATTAAAAAGTATTAATAGTAAACCAAGACTAAAATAGGAACAGATTAGTTAACTCATGGCCACTGGGCGACACTAACATGTAAAATAGTTTTAAAAAGAGAGAACAGGTCAAGAACACAAATCAGAATTCATTCATTTTTAAGCATTTAAGTACCAATACCATATACCCAAAAAAAACAATAAATAACTATCTTTTAAAGGCCATAAGAGAATCAAAGACCATTTACTAACACTGGAGACTAACACACCCGAACACAGGTAAAAGGAGGACTTAGAGAAGAGTGATTTCAGCAATATGTCCATTCTAGCACCCTCATTAGTATAAGAATCTATCAATTATTTTGTGAGAATTTTAACTTCTATATTTAACCCTTCAACCTTACCAGTTAATTCTTCAACTTTTCCCTTTGGCTTTTACTTTTCCATTCTACTATCAATTCCTAAGTGGCACCTGGGCCTTCAATCTTATCTTCCTAAAATTCCATGTTATAGTAAAATTCCCTTATTTCACTTCTTGGGACTAGGACCCTCAGAGAATTTCTTTCTTTGTACACCTATGTGTTTCTTCTTGCTTACACTAAGACTGCCAGATTTTAAATCATAGGACCTGATCCTTTCATCATCATAAACTTCTAGTCTTTTTTTCTTAGATGCAATAACAATATTTTCCTTATTTAAAAGTAATACAAACACCCTATTCCTTTTAAATCATCCTTTTCTCCTGTTATTTGCTCTTCTCTACTTGTAGAACTTTCATTGGAATCATATCCAAGTAAAAGCAAATTTTTAGCTACCTAATTATACTGTTGAATGGATCAGACCATTTTACAGGAATTTCTTCATCAACCATCTGGTCAAATATAGGGTTTAACTTAGAGGGTATATGAGAACTAGGTTCTTATAGATTTAAATAAATTTTAGTACCTTCTAATTTCTCAGAAGGAACATAGATTTGAGAAGTTCTAGAGGATTTTTTTTAAGAATGGGAGATTTTCCTATTGATAAGTTTCTTGTTCAATTTGTTAGTCAGATTCATTATTTAAGCCAACATCTAAAGCTAACTCAACAAGATTTTTACTGGAGTCTAGAGGTTCAGCTGGAATGGTTTCACTAAGGATCTTAGGAATTTCAGAAGAAGAACTGATGGATAAGGTAATTTGTGACTCTTTATATTTGTCGTGGGCTAACAGATTTTGTTTAGATATGAGAGAAAATGTGACCTTTTTAAACAAAAAATTTTATGAATTTTTAAGGATTTTTATTTTGGTACTAACCTGAGAGATAGGATTAGGTCCCTCTCTTTCTTTAGTGAATTCTCCACTTGTGATTTCATTAATTATTTTATCCTAAATCTATCCTCATGGGTGTAAACCTGCAAATATATAGTACTGAATTATACAAAAATGCACCTACCTTATCAAGGATACCTTTCTCCTAAGCATAGCCAATTTTGAGTAGAAATGCTAAACCACAGGAAAGGACAGGTTGATTAGATCAATCTTGTTTTTGACTTTTTCCTCTACACATCCTTCTTATTCCATAGTTTGTTCTTAATGTAAGTCTGAGGATCAAGTCCTAAACTTGACTTTGTTCACACTACTGAAGTTTCTTCTTTTGAGATAAGTTTCCTAGGGACCGATCCTTGAGGATTTTGACATGACCCCTTCTTGTTGATCTTCTACTTAAGTTGAGATTAATGATTGAAACTTTAAATCATCATCATTCTCATCTGAATTCTTCAGACTTTTTCCTCTCATCTTTAGCAACATCACCCCTATTACTTAAATCACCAGATCCCATAGCTTTTTTTAGATAAGCAAAGGACAAGATCCTTAAGACTAATTTCTCATAGTATGACACCTTTACCTTAATGTCCTTGAGAGAGAACACAGTCAGAATTTCAAAAATTAAGCTTTGCTCATACATTATCATAGAACAACTCCTGACTGCAACCCCTTTTCTCAAAACCTAGACCATGATCTTAAGGTGGATTTGAGAACCCTCTTGAGTTTGTGTTCCTAGTAAGATGACAATGGTGTAGTAAAATATTTCTTGACCCATTTAGGTAGAGAATTATTCCTCACCTTTTTTAGAGAATTAAACCCCTTATACTGTATAATTTCCTGCTAAACACATCTGGAATCATTTATTCTAGCTCTAATCCAGTTCTTGCAAATTTTCTTAAAGTGCCCTTCCTTTCCAATATAAGTATACATATGCTTGAAAGCCTTGTTACTAGAACCTTTGGCACTCTTTCCTTACCACCCAATAAGTTGGAATTTTCCTTGGTAGCCCAGTCCTTTGCCATCAATAACACCCTAACTTATTAGATTAGAAAGGATCTTTGAAGAAGCAGTCCACATAAGAGATTTGCTAAGTTCTTCTCTTAGATGGATCAGGTCCCTTTCTAACTCTTCATTTTTGTGAAGTGCAAACATAAGGTATTTTTTAGAATCTTTCAATTTCTTTTCAAGATAAATTTAAAGCTTTAAAGATTATTTATTTCCCTTTCCATCTATGTCACCCACTTTCTACAGTTGTCCCATATTAGTTGGATTTTTAGATTTTAATTTATTAACTATTTCTTCAGTTTCTGATATCTGGAGTGTTAAGGAAATCAACTTTAATTCTTTATTCTTTACTTTCTGCTCTATATCAATTTTCCCAGTATTTAATTCACATACAGAATCAATCAACACATAAGAAAGCTTCTTTATCTTTCTAGCTAAATAGTTATCTAGATCTTCTTTAATATCAGAAAGTATCTCTTCATGTTTTTCTCCATTATCTATATTTTTCATAAATGAAAATAGGTAATCATAGATAAATGGACTATCTTCCACTTCTAGCATAGACATATCTCTAGTCTTCATATCCTCATCTAATTCACTAGAGGAATCTCCCCATAATGTAAGAGCTTGCTTTACTGCATAATAATCTATGTCTATCCTTCTTGAATTGTTATGGACTTGTTCCTTGATTATTCTTTTGTCACCTGCAGCATTAAGGTAACCCTGGTAATCAACTTTGTGCTTTGGATAGTCCTTAATGAAATGATCAGGACTTCCACATTTGTGACATACCTCAAAACTGCTTCCTCTTTTGTTATTGTTTCCATTTCTTTGGAACTGAAAACTCATCTTTATGGTTGTAATAATCCTACTTGCCAAAAAGACAACATCTTTATATTCTTCACATGAATCATGTTTTGAGGCATTCAAGGCTAGGGATTTCTCTATTTTAAATTTCTTCTTGTCCAGATCTTGCTATTTCTAGAGCTCATTGGTCTTTAGATTACCAATGAGTTCATCCATAGTGAGGGTCTTGAGGTTCCTTGCCTTAGTTATAACATCCACTTTGCTTTTCGAGGACTTAAGAAGAATACCAAGAATCTTTCTCACTTGTTTATATAATGGAATCACTTCTCCTAAGTAGTGAAGCTTATTTGTGATAGAAGTGAATCACGTATGCATTTCTTAGATTATTTCTCTTTCTTTCATGAAAAAGGTTTCATACTGAGTGGTTAGCATGTTTATTTTAGAATTCTTCACATCATTAGTACATTCATGCATAGTCCTCAAGGAATCCCAGATCTCATTGGCAGTTTCACAAGCTGAGATCCTGCTATACTCATCAGGCCCTATCCCATAGACTATCAATTTCTTGGCCTTGTAATTTTTCTCAATCTTTCTTCTATATTCATCATTATACTCTCTATTTCTTTTAGCTACCATTTTAGTTATTTTTCCTTCCTTGGCTTCTTTACAGAAACATGACAAACATCAAGTATTATGCCCATCGGTTCACTATCTTTGGCCATACTAAAGTTAAATATCCTGGTTTTCTACCACCCATAATATTTTCCATTAAATGTAGGTAGTCTAGTGATTGATTGCCATTCTTCCAGGTTTGGTAGAGTAGCCATGATAACCAAGACACTCTAGGTGTGAACCTTTTAGATTTACCTGGATCTGATACCAATTATTGGAGACCTTGAGAGTCGCATCACATAGTGAGGGACCAAGTCCCTCAAAATCAATCACAGGCAAAGTACACAAAAATAACAAGAAAGTAATAGATAGTGTATGAATAGTGAAAACATAAGATTTTTTATATGGAAAACCAAGAAGGGAAAAACCGTGGCTTTCCCTCAAAAGCACCAAGGAAATTCACTATAATCAACCTCCTGATTACAGTAAATATTCCAGCCTACCTCTAGAATCCTTTCTCTTGTAGAAACTCTACTACAAGCTCATCTTGGTAACTCTACCAAAGACCCTATCTATTGATTAACTCTAATCAGTCTCACACTTAGGCAATTCTGCCTAAGCACTTCAGTCAACAAACTAAAACACTACTCTAATAACATGACTAGTTCATTTACAAATTAGCACTCAAGAAAACTCACTCAATCTTTAAAAGTACTACAATGATAAGAATATGATCCATGCTTGAGCAATCTTGAAATAGAGTTTTTGTTGCCTCACTTTTCTTTTTGTAATTGGGAAAAATTATTTGATGAAGAGGCATTTCTTTCTCTTTTTATATGAGTGATGATTAGGGATGAAAGATCAATTGACCAACTGTCCTAATTAGTACAAAATAGAACCTACAAGTTTGCTACACAACATGAAAAAATTGTACAGACAGCGCATGCTAGTTGTACTGTATCTTGCACATCCAGTAACTTGGTCTCTTGCAGTTAGCTGCTCATACTCAAAACTATATATAACAAGACCAAAATATGAAATGTAGACTTCCAATGTATGCAATCTCACCACTTCAATATCAACTCGCGAGCTGATCCCGAATCCTAATCACTAAGAAATAGAAGTAGAAGTATTTCCAATTTCTACATTGCGTGGGAATACAACGCCTGAAGACAGTTAGCGGGGTGAATGTTAATATCTAACTGGGCGATAAGAATAACATAATGACATGGTCAAAAGTTCAAAATCATTCAAAACCAATACGCATAGTAAATTGCATAAACATATATATATATATCACTTGAAAAGGATAATTTAGATATTAGAAGCGGAACTTGACCCACCTTAATCTTGAACTATGTAACTTTATTAGTGACCTAGATACGTGTTGAACACCTAATATGTGCTTTTCATAATATGATGTCTAAACCCGATAAATATTTTATTCATGCTATTGATCCATAAATAATGTGCATTATTTATTTTGGTCTTATTGTCATCACTTTAATAGAAATGGATAATCTTGTAAATCGAATCCATGAAAATGCTATAACTTGATTTATTGGCTAGTTTACAATGTGATCCTTGGATTATGTTATTACTCATATTATGCTAAAGCCTAGTGACTAAACTAATGTTTGTGCAAAATAACCTTTAGTGCATGTATTGTGAATTATACTAATAAAGAGGGACTCTAGAAAGTATAACCATTTCTTTTCATTAACCATACTAATAATCATTTTAAGCCAGTAATATGTGAAATGTTCCTACAATATGCTTACATATTCTCATTCACCTACTAATATATTGCATTGATAATAAATGGTAAGGAGTGATGATATGCCTTTTCTTACTTCTTTCCCTAGTCCATTCTTTGTTGGGATTGCATTTGTTATTGATTTGGATATATATATATATATGCATATTGATGTCATGATATATATTGATTCTATATTGATACCCGATAAGGACAGAGGATATATTGATGTTATGATGAAATCGGCAATGCCGGAGGACATATTGATGTTATGATTATGATCCAAAAGGCTAGAGTATGTATTGATGTTATGTTAATTACCGGCAAGGTTAAAGGGTATATTGATTCTATGTTGATACCTGAAAAATCTGGAGGATATATTGGTATTATGATGATGCCCGATAAATCTGGAAGAGGTTTTGTGGTTATGATGATACCCGGTGAATCAAGAATATGCATTAATGTTATGATGATGCCCGGTAAAACCCGAAGGACATATTGATGTTATGGTGATGCTATATATGAAAAGCATATATAAATACATTGGTATATGTATGGTTATTCCCTTGTATGATTATACACATATGTGCATTAGGGATATGATGTTTTCCTTGGAAACCTGTATATAATTCTCTACCATTAATAACATGTTAAGTGGCATGACACTTGTTAATGATAATTAGTTAATAAAAGTAGAATATGTAGAATATTAAGTTAAGACTAATTGGTAAGTATAATCATGTGTAGAAGTAAGGATTAACATAGTGGATATATTTGTCTTGAATAAATGGATTAATTATGGAATTTTGCCTAGTAAAATGGGTTATGTGATAACTAGTTATCTATAAAAACTTGTTATATTATTTAATATCTAGAAGACTAGTATACTAGTTTGTGGACCTTGTTTATTTAAATGTGATAACTAGTAATCATGGTTGTAAAATGACTAACAATGATAATAGACTTAGCATTATTGATGATTAGTGATATTGATGTCTAGGATGTAATGTTGTGGTTCCTTAAATGGGGACTTAGAGAATTATGGTGCTAACTAGAAAAAGGTGTTGGTTAATAGATGTATAAGTGTGTTTGATAATATGTAACCTCTTATTATATGATTACTAGTGAACCTATGATAACTAGGAATGAGCTTTGGGTAAATAAAGATTATGGTCTACTTTCACATCTTGACTAGATGTTGATGTTGGCCATCTAGTGAATCATAATTAGTTGTTACTTTATGAATGAGGAATACATAAAGAATAGATTAGGATAATGATTGGAGGCCTTATGATGGCTAGCAAACTAGTACTTTCATAGTAAGTGTTGGTTAGTTAATAGTGAGTAGATAGAGTATATTGATAAGTTAAAGGTCTAATTAGCTACATGACTATGGTTATGACTACTCGATATGTGTATTTCGATTATCGTAATGGATGATGATGATGAACTTGTCTAATGACTATTTACACGAAAGGTGGTAAATCATGGCTAATGAAAAGTTGGTTATGTGTTTAATTACCATAATGGTTTATTATTATTGTACTCTCTAGTGGTATGGGATGCCATAATGATCTCTTTACTTCATGTTACTTTGGGATTACTCCCCGGTGGTATGGAATGCCTTGGTGGTTTCTTTTATTTGTGTTTTAATAGATGTTTGTATATCATCATGGTCTTATTGTGATTGTGGTTGTGTTGGAAATGCTTTAGGCTTTGTGTAACGACCCGAGAACCTATCCCGAGACGTCACATGGTGCTTAAGGCCACACGTGGCCTCAAGCTAACCCTCTAAGCCTATCATCACTTTCAGAACTCTCTACGATGAAAATCAAGCTAATGTAAGAAAGAATAATCATGCCGTGAACATACTGGAATATGAAGAGATACGGTCCTGTACAATCAAAATACTGAAGTTCTGCACATACTGGTACTCTAGTCTGACAAAGCCTCTACTACATAAGACTGAGAAGCCATTGGGATAGATCCCACAACTGACTCGTACTGATTTGAAAGGAAACAACCATCTATTAATAAGAAAAAATTAGGGACATAGATCCTCGAACCATGAGGACTCACCAACTGCAAAAATATAGATGAAGATGCTCGAAGATCACTGTCGCTGCTGAGACTGAGCACCTGAACCTACATCACAAGGAAATATAGAACACAAAAGAGTATGGGAATCAGTACTTGGTAATGTACTGAGTATGTGGGAGTGTATGCAATACTTGTAAATAATATCATAAATGTAAAATAAAACCATCCATGCTGACAATAATGACTCTCTTCGCTTGAATTTCCTGAAACATAATTTCCATAAATCATCAATAATAACACATGCTTCATAAATCTAATAAATCATTGAACTCTACTCAAACTCTTTGACTCATGACTTAGAGTGACTCGGTAACTTAAGAAACTTAGACTATTATGGACTTGGGAGTTTCTTATAACCGACATAAACCATGTAAGTCGCATGGAGTCCAACATTTTACCCTCCTAAGGAGAGAACCCCACATTAGCGAAAGCATCGTACTCTTGCCAGGGAGTACAACCTCAACTTCATGATCACAAGATCATACTCGGGCTCTGGCCCATAATTATCAATATCAATCCTACGGTGGCACGTAGTTCCAGAGAAATACCCAATTTCCCACTCGGTGCTAAATACTCCTCCCAGACTCAACTCAGAATGCGTTAGGAAATCCACCTTAATCAATATCAACTCATGGGTCTATCATAAAGACTAAAATCATAAATATATCTCATCTGTAAATCATAAACAATTTGTGGATTCCTAACTCGACTCAACTCAAAACAATCTTTCTCATCATCAAGTACGCTTGCTTATCAAATCATTTCAAATATCAAAAGCTTCAAGGAAACATCATAGGACTTATTCTTGACTCTCAAACTCAATATTTATATATATATATTCAATAATTAACTTCTCATGGAAAATCTTAAAATCATGACTCTTATCATATATCTCCTGGAAATCGTCAATTCATAGTTGCAGTATACAATTCATAGCATAAATTCTCAATTTAAGAAATAAAACAATGAAGTAGTCATGTATATCAATCTTGAATAGCTCGATTCTCATAAATCAATGATAAAGTAATTTGGATATAAACCCGCTTGCAAAATCATGAAATTCCAATAGTAAAAATCAATTCTTTGGGCACAAGAATGAAAGGATATTCTTTTTCAAACCCCACATACCTTGATTATGATTTTGGAGATGAAGAAACTTGATATAAACTTCTTTCTCGCACCCTTGAGCTAAATTTCTTGATGTATTTGACTCGGAGAACTCGATTCTTAAACAACTCGGTGAAATATATGAAAGATTTCTTAAATTTCTTAGAGAAGATTTGGATTTGGAAATGGAAGAGAGAACCATAGATTTTTTTAAGATGGAATGGAATAGGAAAATGAGGATTTTCTCCACTATTTGTATATATAGTGGGTAACGATGGGTGGAAAGACCAAAATACCCTTGAGCAAATTCTAGAACTGGAGCCCGATTTTTGGTCCTGGCGCGACACGCCATAATTGTGGACCTTCACTGGATTTTGACAATTGGGAAATTGCACAGTGGCGTGACGTGGTGAAGTCACTTTTGCCACCTTGGTCGTGACCTGGAAGGGCACCGCGACGCGCAGGAATCGCATTGGTGCACTGGAATTTGACAACCCTGAAATTGAGCCTTGGAGGGACGTGGTGAGATCACGAAGGCTCACTGGAAAATGACAATTGCCATTTTGGCTGGCTCCGCAACGCGCTGAAGTGCCAGTTGGCACACTGTCTCACTAAAATGGCTCTACCTCCTTACTCGAGTGTCAGATTTGGGCTAATTTGGTATCGATGGAAAGCATATTCAATTCTCCACATGAAAACAAGTATAAATTAGGTAAATAAAACATGGTTTGAATATCAATCACTTTGTAAGTCACTCATATTCACTTGGGAGACGAACTTAGGCTTAAGGAACGATCGGGGTATTACACTTTGGGTCATTTACTTTTTATATATAACAATATTTTTGTATGATTAATGGATATTTCATAGTTTTTTTTAGTATGATTATTGAATATATAAAGTGTTGATGAAGACGATCCTGGTTTAGTTCTTTACCTTGACTTAGATATATTGTCTTACTTTATATCATTTTTATATCATGATTTAGCTCAGTCAATCGATGATGCCTACTGAGTACCCTTTTTTTTAATAATCATACTATACTTTTGTACCTTTTGATGCAGACTCGAGTACTAGTTGTTGCCACTGAGTTATGATTATGCAATGTTGATCTTTCGGAGATAGGGTGAGCTCTTGGAGTTTTGAGTTACCCTTTTCCCTCCTATCTTTATTCAGGCTTTTATATTCAATACAGATGTATAAAACTATTTAGACTTTAAGTTCTATTTCCTATTGTCGAACTTAGATGCTCTTGTATTGATATTACTAGGTTGTGGTTATTGGTATCCATAGTTGAATGTCTATTATGGAACATTGTCTTTTATGATTATGTTCATCTGTTGTTGCCCTTGTCGGGAATTTCTACCAAAGTAACCCATTTCCTTAGTTGAGGTTATGGTGTTGGCTTACCTATGGGTGGTTCATAGTAGGTTACATCACAACTCGTGTATCGGGTTGTTACAAATTAGTATCAGAGCCTAGGTTTCACCAGTATTATTTTTACAAGAGCAAGTGTCTCTTAAAGTCTTGTGGATTGGAACATTGACGTCATTTTCCTATCTTTGAGAGGCTATGGGATATTCTTAGGAGTCCTTTAATTCTTTCATTTATTTTGGGTTATGATTCTGAGTTGGTTAGAAGGATATTTTCTTGACTTTACACTTTCGCATATGCCCAGGACACGTGCTAGAGCTATGCATGATAAGGGTATCGAGATGGAACCTAGGGATCCTAATAATGTTCGAGGATAACCTCAAGAGATTTCCCCAGATAAGGATTAGAATGGGCCTCCTTATAAACCTATTCTTTCGCATGAACCAGAGTTTTCTCTGCCACAGCCAGTGGTGGTCCAGGGCTCAGCCTAGGCTCTATTAGGTTTTATTCATTCTTATTTTCTTAGAGATGCCTTGGTCCAGTTGTTTGGTATTGTTGATGGTACACAGACTACTAGGAAATGAGTTTAGCCTGAAACTGTAGCTTCTGTAGTAGAGGTTAATCCTATATCGATAGTTGTTTAGTCGACAGCCACTCAACCAGTTGTGACCCAGGATGCTATGTCTGTTGAGGAGCAAAAAATATTGGGTTGGTTTTTTAGGTTGGATATGCCTAGGTTTTCTAGTGCTCTTGCAGAGGATGCATTTGAGTTTCTTACTGCTTGTAAGGATAAGCTTCGTTGTTTAGGCATGATTGAGACTCCTGGTGTGGATTACACCATATTTTAGTTAGATTTGTCTGCTCAACACTAGTAGAGAGGTTTTATGATTTCTAGGCCAATTGGATCTTCTCCCCTATCATGGACTCAATTCTCTGAGATATTCTTAGAGAAATATTTGTCATGCAACCTTAAAGATCGACTTAGGGATCTATTAACTTGATTAGAGTAAGGTTCTATGACTGTCGCCAAGTATGAGGTGCATTTCCATGAGTTAGCTAGGCATGCAACTTCTATTTGGGTACATAGTATGAGAGTGTTTGCTTCTTTATGAGAGGACTGAGACTCCCTATTCAGATGGCTACTCAATGTTTAGTTGTTGTGGGTAGAACCTTTGCTAGAGTTTTAGATCATGCTAGAGTGACGGAGGACATAAATTGTCAGGGTCATGATAAGAGTCCCAACTATCAGGGAAGATTTGTTAGGAGCCATAGTAGTTCCCAATTCAGAGGTGGTACTTTTTATGTTAGGCATCTTTCACATCTATCTTTTTAGACTTAGAGTCAGACTAGTCGATAAGTTCAGGTAGTTCTTTAGACTACGGACGAAGGTCAGTTTAGTACTAATGGTCGCCCTGGTAAGGGCAGTGGTCAGTCTTTGAGAGGTTTATCTTCAGGCCGTGCATGACACGGTGGTTACTCAGGTTAGGCCAAATCTATGGGTTTTGGTTCTTCTCTTTATTCTTTTTTTACTTGTGATCTTCTCATTCATTTCTTGAGATATTTCCCTAGTTGTGGGGCGATGGTTGTTTTAGTCTAGGGTGCTACCCTTATTAGGGTAGTTTATCCCTCAGTTAGAGGTGGTTTATTAGGTCACAGAGGTGGTTACCTGGGTGATCAAGGTGGTACTCAGGCAAGCATGACAGGAGGTCTATCAGGTACCAAGCTTGGTGGAGGACATGGTCAGTTGAACGTTATACCTGCTAGGATCGAGACTTCGACTTCGAATGCTAGTGTGATAGGTATGACTTTGGTGTACCACAAGTCGGCTCTTGCTTTGATTTACCCTGGATCTACTTATTCTTATTTATTTGCTTATTATGCACAATGGTTCGACTTGTCTAGTGATTTATTATCCATGTCATTGCTCGTATCTACTCCCATAGGAGATTCTTTAGTAGTGGATTGAGTATTCAGGTCATGTGTTATGATAGTTAATGGCATGAAGCACTGCTCTATCATCTCACAAGTACAGACCCATGGCACAACTTTTTAATTTATTTCTGCCATATATATTTGCACTAAAATGTTTGAACTCTAAAACGTTTATCTCATCTCAAATGGTAACTTGGACTGATCGGTGACTCTGACGCCGGCGACGGTGTTGATGCACCGAAACAGGTAAGGACTAATCCATCTCCTTTGTTATCTCCCTCCCCAGTTCTCTCTCTCTTCGCTAGTCTCTCTTCTGGGTTTTCTTTTCCACCTTTGCTACTGCTATCGACGGCGGATCTAGGGTTTCCACTATCTTGACTCCGGTGATGGTATAGACTGTAGCTCCGGCCATAGACGGGTTTAAAATAGTGGGTGATGACGACAACCAGCGACCAGCTACCGGTAACAACAACAAGATGCACCGGTGACTTTTTGACGAGGCCCTGACGGACTCTTTCCGGCGAATCAAGTCCGTCAACCTTTTTGACAACAAGTTTGCCGTAACCAAAAAAGCATTAGAACTTTGGTGACATCTGAACCAATTATTTTAGTTACTCTTTACAGTATAGTTTCATTGTATTTCTATTTCATGTCATTTTTCGGTTTGCGCCAGCTACTTTTATACTATTTTTGCTACTGTTGCTTTGTTTGCTTGTCTGTTTGCTGCTGGTTTTTTTTTGTTTTTGTTTCGTTTGTTGAGTAGTGGCTGAGGGGGTTGGTGATGGAATAGGGTTATTTCTGAGGGGGTTGAAGGGGTTGGGGGTGGGACCTATTTTAGGAGAGGGTGGAGAGAGAAGAGCAGAGATGGGTATGGGTTCAAGGCTAGGTGTTTGTTCTAGTTTGGTGAGGGGTGGGAGAGGGAGATGAGAGGCGAGAGGTGATAGGTTGAGGGTAGGGTCTTGGAATATTGGGACCCTTCAGGGTAAGTCCATTGAGTTGGTAAAGATTTTTAAGAAGAGGAGGATTAATATTGCATGTGTGCAGAAGACTAAGTGGGTAGGTTCTAAGGCTAGGGGTGTGGATGGGTACAAACTGTGGTACTCAGGTAGTGACAGGCGTCGAAATAGAGTGGGAATCTTAGTGGATGAGTAGCTTAGAGGGTAGGTGGTGGAGGTTAAGATGATCAGTGATAGGATGATGACAGTTAAGTTAGTTGTTGGGGGTTTACACTGCATGTGTGTAGTGTTTATGCACCCCAAGTGGGCTTGGATGAGGAGGTGAAGGCGAGATTTTGGGAGGCTTTGTATAAAGTAGTGAGAAGTGTGCCTAGCTCAAAGAAAATTGTTATAGCAAGGGACTTCAATGGGCACATTGGGGCGTGTTCGGGAGGTTTTGATGATGTGCATGGAGGTTTTGGTTTTGGCGATAGAAATGGAGAGGGGGTTTCCCTATTGGACTTTGCGAGGGTTTTTGGGCTGGTGGTTGTGAACTCGAGCTTCTGAAGAAGGAGGATCATCTGATTACCTTCCGAAGTGCTTTAGCCAAGACTCAGATTGACTTTCTGCTGCTTAGGAATGTGGATAAAGTTCTATGTAAAGATTGTAAAGTCATTCCGAGTGAGCATCTTTCGACCCAGCATAGGCTTCTGGTAATGGACTTATTTATCAAGAAGAGCAGGAAGAGTAGGGTCGGAGAGGGTCAACCTAGAATCAAGTGGGGTGGTTTAACGTCAGTCAGTACGCTGGAGATAGAGGTGAGGATGGCGGGAATAAGGGCATGAGAGTGTAGGGGGATGTGGATGGTATGTGGGATAAGGCTTCCAGCTGCATCAAGGAGATTGCTAGAGAGGTGTTGGGTATCTCGAGTGGTCAGGTAGCTCGACATAAGGGGGACTGGTGGTGAAATGAAAAAGTTAAGAAGAAAGTGGAGACTAAGAAGGAGGTATAAGTTAAGATGATCGAGAGTAAAGATGAAGAGGAGAAATGGGTGAACAGGGAGGCTTACAATGTGACAAGGAAAGAGGCTAAGTTAGCTGTTACGGCTGCTAAGACAACAGTTTTTTAGAGCTTATATGCGGTGTTAGAGGACAAAGGCGGGGAAAAAAGGTTGTATAGGCTTGCTAAGGCTAGGGAGAGGAGGGGTTGGGACCTCGATCAAGTGAAGTACATTAACGGGGAGGACGGAAGAGTTTTGGTGGAGGATGTTCACATCAAGAAAAGATGGCAGGAGTATTTTTATAGACTTTTAAATGAGGAGAGAGATAGAGGCATTGTGCTAGGAGAGCTGGAGCGCTCGGAGGAGAGCTGTGATTTCAGCTACTATAGACGTTTTAAGGTTGAAGAGGTCAGAGAAGCAATACGTAGGATGCGAAGGGGTAGAGCATTGGGGATGGACGAGATTCCAGTAGATTTTTGGATGTATGCTGGTGAGGTAGGTTTAAGGTGGTTGACAGATTTATTTAACATTATTTTCAAGAATGCGAGAATGCCTGATTCTTGGAGATAGAGTACGATGATTCCGTTATATAAAAATAAGGGCGAAGTTCAGAGTTGCAACAACTATAGGGGTATTAAGTTGTTAAGTCACACTATGAAGATTTGGGAGAGGGTGGTCGAGTGGAGATTGAGGAGAGTAGTGTCCATTTTGGAGAATCAATTTGGTTTTATGCCTGTTGCTCAACGACAGAGGCAATCCATCTGGTGAGGAGATTTGTAGAGCAGTATAGGGAAAAGAAGAGGGATTTGCACATGGTGTTCATCAACTTAGAGAAGATGTATGACAAATTCCCTAGTGAGGTTCTTTGGGGATGCTTTGAGGTGAGAGGTATTCCGATGGCATACATCATAGCTATTAAGGATATGTATGATGGAGGGAAGACTCAGGTGAGGATGGCGGGAGGTGACTCAGGGAATTTTCCAGTCGAGACAGGTCTGCATCAGGGTTCAACTCTTAGCCCTTTCCTTTTTGCTGTATTGATGGACTTGTTGACGCGGAGTATTCAGGGTGAGGTACCTTGGTGTATGTTATTTACAGACGATGTTGTGCTGATTGATGAGATGCAGGGGGGGTGAATGAGAAATTGAAGGTTTGGAGGCAAACCCTAGAATCTAAGGGGTTCAGGTTGTGTATGTCTAAGACGGAGTATATAGAATGCAAGTTTAGTGAAGCGAGTTAGGAGGATGAAGTGGTGGTGAGGTTAGATTCTCAGGTTGTTTGTAAGAGGGATAGTTTTAAGTATCTTGGGTCTATTATCTAGGGGAATGGTGAGATTGATGAGGATGTCTCTAAATGTATTGAAACAGGGTGGATGAAGTGGAAGCTCGCTTCAGGAGTGTTGTGTGATAAGAAGGTTCCCCTTAATCTTAAAGGAAAATTCTACAGAGTGGCAGTCCGTCCGGCCATGCTGTATGGATCAGAGTGTTGGCTAGTCAAGAACTCCCACATTCAAAGACTGAAGGTGGCATAAATGAGAATGTTGCAATGGATATGTGGACTTACTAGAGGGGATAGAGTTAGGAATGTGACTATTCGAGAGAAGGTGGGAGTGGCTTTGGTGGAGGATAAGATGCGAGAAGAAAGGTTGAGATAGTTTGGGCATGTGATGAGGAGGGTACAGATGCCCCAGTTCGGAGGTGTGAGAGGCTAGCCTTAGATAGATTTAGGAGGAGTAGAGGTAGACCAAAAAAATACTAAAGGGAGGTGATTAAAGATAACATAGAGCAGTTGTAGCTCACTGAGGACATGGCCCTAGACAAGAAGGTGTGGAGGTCGCAGATTAGGGTAGAAAGTTGGGGCGAGTGTATGGATTATGGATAGGTGTTAGGAGAGTGATTGTATATCTAGGCAGTAATCCCAGTCCTGTGTCCTTGAGTAAGAGCCTTTAGCCAGGTGAGTTCGGGTGGGGTGGGTAAGTGGGTTTCCTAGTTCTTATTTCTTATTTTTTATTGCTCGTATTTCTCTTATTTTGTATTTCACTGATATTTATTTCTATTATTTCTTATGTCTGCATGCCAACCTTTCCTGTTACATATTCCAATATCTTGGTGTATTATTTGAGATTCTGAGTCGGGGGTCTATCAGAAATAGCCTCTCTACTTCTTTGGAGGTAGTGGTATGGACTGCGTACATCTTACCCTCCCCAGACCTTACTTTGTGGGAATACACTGGGCCTGTTGTTGTTGTTGTTGTTGTGTTGTGATATTAGTGATGTTGTTACTAATGCTGATCTTATTTTTCTTGATATGTTAGATTTTTATGTGATTCTGGGCATGGACTGGTTATCCCACTATCATACGATCATGGATTATTTTTCCAAGACCATTACCTTTGCCATTGTCGGTATACCCCCAATCGTATGGAAAGGAGTAGTTACCTATTAGCCGATAGGGGTTATTTTTTATGTTTATGATAGAAGGCTTATATCAAGAGGTCATGGGTATTATCTCACTTGTGTTTGTGATACTCATGTAGAGAGTCCTTCGCTTAACTCTGTTTCTAGTGTTTTTTAGTTTCCTAATGTGTTCTATACCGACCTGTTGGGTATTCCCCCTGCTATGAGATTGAGTCTACTTTTGACCTTGAGCCTGGAAACAAACCAATTTCTATGGCACCTTACCAAATGGCTCCTACTGAGCTTAAGGAGTTGAATTCTCAGCTTCAGAATATTCTTAGTAAGGGTTTTATTAGAATGAGTGAGTCACCACAGGGAGATCTTGTTTTGTTTTTAAAGAAGAAAATAGTTCAATGAGTATGTGTATTGATTATAGGTAGCTAATAAGGTTACATTAAAGAACCATTATCCTCTGCCTCACATTCATGATTTGTTCAACTATCCTCAGGGCTCAACTATTTTTCTAAGATAGATTTGAGGTTTGGTTATCACCAATTGAGGATTCGGGATATGGATATTCCAAAGACAGCTTTCAAGACCCTTTATGGTCATTATGAGTTTTTGGTTATGTCTTTGGGTTTGACTAATGCTCCAGATGCATTCATGGATTTTATTAACCATGTGTTCAGACCATGTCTAGACTACTTTGTTATTGCATTCATTGATGACATTCTTGTGTATTCGAGGACTAGTGAGGAGCATGCACAAAATTTGGGTATTATGCTCCAGACTTTGAGAGATCATGTGTTTTTTGCCAAGTTCTCTAAGTTTGATTTTTGGATGGAGTCGGTGTCATTTCCTGGACATGTAGTGTCAAAGGCGGGTATTATAGTAGACTCGGCTATAATTTTAGTGATCGTGATTGGGCTAGACCTACATCTTCGACTGAGGTTCGCAATTTCATTGGTTTTGCCAGTTATTAAAGATGTTTTGGTGAGAGTTTTGCTACTATTTCAGCCCCTATAACTCAATTGAATAGGAAGGAAGTCCCTTTTCAATGGTTTGAGGAGTGTGAGTTGAGCTTGGAAAGCTCAAGGATTGTCTTACTTCAACTCCAATGTTATCTCTTCTAATTAAGGGTAAGGGATTCACCGTGTTGGGTGGTGTTTCTTGTGTTGGTCTTGGGTGTGTTTTGATACAGCAGGGTCGTGTTATTGCTTAAGCTTCTAGATAACTTATGGTTCATGAGCGCACCTACCTCACTTATGATTTAGAGTTGGTGACAGTAGTTTTCACTATCATTATTTTGAGGCATTATTTGTATGGTTTGCATTATGAGATTGTCACCAATCATCACAGCCTTCAACCTCTTATGACAAAGCAAGAGCTTAATAGTCGCCAACAGCGATGGATGGAGTTGCTAAAGGACTATGATATTTCCATTTTGTATCATTCGGGTAAGACCAATGTGGTATTTTATGCCTTGAGTCTCAAGGCAGTGAGTATGGTTAGCTTGGCAGGCATATCTGTTTCTCATAGGCCCTTAGCATGGGATATTCAGTCCTTAGCCAATTTGGTGGTTTGTTTTGATATTTTGGATCCTTTGAGGATTTTGTCTTGTGTGGAGATGAGGTCCTACCTATTTAAGTAGATTGGTGATCGCTAGTATAAGGAAAGCAAGTTGTGTTTTCTCCGTGATTAATTTGTGAGTGGTGAGTCTGGGAGGCACACCATTGATTCTGAGGGTATTTTGAGATTTCAGGGTCGTATTTGTGTACTCCGGCTTGATTATTTGATTCAATCAATTCCTTCTGAGGCTTACAGCTCTAGATATTCTATTTATCTCGACATGGATAAGATGTATAGAGATTTGAGGCAGCTTTACTAGTGGGATGGAATGAAGAGAGATATGGTAGCTTTTCTGGCTCATTGCCTATCTTGTCAGTAGGTTAAGGCTGATATTAGCATCCAGGTGGATTGACTCAGAGATTTCCCATTCCTGAGTGGAAATTGAAAGGGATTACTATGGACTTCATTAATGGTTTTCCTCGTTCTTCCCGTGGTCATGATGGTATTTGGGTTATTGTGGACTGTTTGACCAAGTCATCATATTTCATTCATATTTAGATGACCTTCAGTGCTAAAGATTAGCCCAGATTTATTTTTATGGGATGGTTCATTTCCATGGGGTGCCTTTTTCTATCATATCACATTGTGGTTCTGTATTTACTTCACAATTGTGAAGAGTATTCTAAGAGGAGTTGGGTACTCAAGTGGATTTGAGTAAAACCTTTCATCCGCAGATAGATAGTCAGTCTGAGCCGACTATTAAAGTGCTTGAGAATATGTTCTGAGTCTGTGTTATGGGTATTGAAAGACGATGGGATCAGCATGTAGCATTGGAAGAATTTTCCTATAACAACAACTATCATTCGAGTACTGATATGGCTCCTTATGAGGCCTTGTATTGGAGGAGATATTCTTCTCTAATAGGATGGTTTGAGGATTCTGAGGTGATACATCATTGTATAGAGTTTCTTCAGGATAGAGTTAGGGTGATTCAGGATAGGCTGAGAGCAGCCTAGAGTCAGTAGAAGGCCTATGCCGACCGTATGATCTGTGCCTTGAGATTAGGAGTTGGTGACCATGTGTTCCTTCATGTTTCTCCCATAAGTGGTGTGATGAGGTTTTGAAGAAAGGGTAAGCTCGGCCTCTGATATATTGGTCCTTTTGAGATTATCCACGCAGTTGGCGAGGTGGCCTATGAGTTAGCCTTTCCTTAATATTTTACTGTTGTTCATCCGATTTTCCATGACTTTATTTTGTAAATGTAAATTATTGATATGTCTCACGTGCTTAGGTGGGATTTAGTATAGTTAGACGAGCAGTTGGCCTTTGTGGAGGAGCCCATGCTCATTTTTGCTAGTGATGTGAGATAGTTGCTTACTAGAGAGATTCCTGTAGTTAATGTTTAGTGGAAGCACCGCCCAGTGGATAAAACTATTTAGGAGATCAAGAGCGAGATACGATCCCAGTATCCTCATTTGTTCTTGAATTTAGGTATTTTCCTTCATCTTTAAAATTTTGGGGATGAAAGTTTCTCAGTAGTGGATGTTGTAATGGCCATTCAAGTCATTTCTTATGATTTCACTTATTTCTGCCATTAGAGCTTTTCCATAGATACCCCAAGTCATTTATGACTTGCTGGAACTGATAGTTCTGTTACTAGGTAGTCCATTTGGTTTTTAGAACCATTTCTTTGTTTAGAAGTCTTCGTTGGTTCCAAATGGACAACGAGCAAAAACTTCAATAAAATGATATCAGATACAAATTTTGACTATGCTAGCAGCTCAATAATATCAATTTTAGGTATGGTAGACCTTAGGTTTTGGTCCCACCGTACCTTAACTTATTTCAACCTATTGGTTAGAAAGTTGAATTATTAGATATTTGAGTCTGGGGCACATATTTTGTTGAAACAACCTTGGATGGAAAATCTGACATCCCCAACGTGCCAGGAAAGTTGAAATCAGTATGGTTACATATTTCTTTTGCTTCTATAGATTTTAGGATGCATGTTGAGGCATTGGCCGAAACTTGGAATTATTCTAAGTTTCAACTATCTTTTGATTTTCCTAGAGGTGTCACGATTGCGTGGGAATTGGTATGATCACAATGGTTGTGATCGTAATGGCTGCGATTTCAATTAGCATACATGCGTGATCGCCACTCCTAAGGGCCTGTAATGTGCCATCTAAAAGCTCTCCTTGGCCAAAAATTGGTCATTTCTTCATTTTCTTGATCCTCTAAAACCATAATGGAGAGAGTTATCTTTATAGTATGTGTTGGGTGTTAATTGGGAGCTTAAACAACTTGCATATTTGGGATTAGCATAGAATTTAAGGTAAGATTCCTTTAATTTTAGTGTTAAATTCTTGATTGTTATACCCAAAACCCCTAATGGCTTGAGGATTCATTTTAGCCCCAAATATGGTTGATTTGAACAAATTTCTTGAGGGATATATCTCCCAAATGGTAATTGAATAATGGGTTGGCCTTGAAAACTCATTTTCCATATGTGGGATCCACTTGGGGGGTTTTGGTTTTGCTTTGGATCTGAGTCACAATGGTGCAATATGGGCTGCTATTATTCTCGTAATATTGTATAGATTATGTTTTTTATAGCATGGCTCATTGAAGAAGTTTCAAGAAAAGGGAATGTGAGGATTGTTAGCTCGTGAGCTATTTGGATTCAAGGTAGGTTGGGCTTACTTGTGTTAGATTGAGCTTTGTTGTAGTATAATTATGATATCTTGATAAGATTGGGCGGGGTCTTAGATGTTTAAACAGTAGATGGTAATGCTTAGGATTAGTTGAAACACTTAGGTTGATGAACTTGTTAAATGTGATATGTGACTCAAAGTCTAGAACCGCGGTTAGATGGACTTATTATCTCATGAATAGCATAAGAAACTCTAGCCGCTATAGTTAGATGGGAATGACCTTTTTCACTTACCTTATGAGTATGTTGGCCTAGTTTGTATAGTTTTGAATTTTCCTTATGTGCTTTGGATGACTTAAGAGTAATACTTGAGAAAGAATTGTGCATAGAACTAGTGTTGATTGATAAGCCTTTGAGATATGATATAGATAACCTAGTATAATTCCAGGTAGATGTTATAATTGAAGAATATAATTTGGATATTAGAAGCGGAACTTGACCCGCCTTAAACTTGAGTTATGTAACTTCATTAGTGACCTAGATACGTGTTGAACACCTAGAATGTGTTTTTCATAATATGATGGCTAAACTCAGTAAATATTTTTTTCATAATATTGATTCGTAAAAAATGTGCATACTTGATTGTGGTCTTTTTGTCATCACTTGAATAGCAATGGATAATCTTGTAAATTGAACCCATGACTATGCTATTACTTGATTTAGTGACTAATTACTCATATTATGCTCATGCCTAATGACTAAATTAATGTTTGTGCAAAAGAACCCTTTTGTGCAGGTATTATGAATTATGCTAATAAATAGGGACTCTAGAAAGTATAACCATGGCTTGACATTGACATACTAATAATCATATTAAACCGGTAATGTGTGAAATGTTCCTACAATAGGCTTACATATCCTCATGCACCTACTAATATATTGCATTGAAATAAATGGTAAGGAGCAATGATATGCCTTTTCTTACTTTTTTTCCCTCTCTATTCTTCTTTGGTATTGCATTTGTTATGGATTTGGATATATATATATATATATAAATATGTGCATATTGATGTCATGGTGGATATTGATGCTATATTGATGCCAAGCAAGGTTGGAGGATAGATTAATGTTATGATGAAATCGGCAAGGCTGGAGGACACATTGATGTTATGATGATGACCGGCAAGGCCGAAGGATGTATTGAAGTTATGTTGATGCCTGGCAAGGTCGAAATGTATATTGATGCTAAGTTGATGCTCGGCAAGGCCAGAGGATATGTTGATATTATGATGATGACCGATAAATTTGAAAGATGTATTGTGGTTATAATAATTCCTGGTGATTCAAGAAGAGGCTCTGATGTTATGATGATACTCGGTAAACCTGGAGAACATATTGATGTTATGGTGATTCTATGTATGGTAAGAATATATAAATACATAGGTATATGTGTGGGTATGGCCTTGTCTAATTACAGTCATATGTGCATTAGGAATATTATGTTTTCCTTGGAAAGTTGTCTATAATTCTCTACCATTAACACTTGTTAAGTGGTGTGGCTCTTGTTAATGATAATTAGTAAATAGATGTAAATATGCTGAATATTAATTAAAACTAATTGGTTAGTATAATCATGTGTAGAAGTAAGGATTCACCTGGTGGATATATTTGTTTTGAATAAATTGATAAATTATGAAATTTCGCCTAGTAAAATGGGTTATGTGATAACTAGTTGCCTATAAAAATTGGCTATATTATTTGATGGCTAGAAGACTAGAATACTAGTTGGCGGACCTTGTTTAGTTAAATGTGGTAACTTGTAATCATAGTTGTAATATGGCTAATGATGATAATAGACTTAGCATTGTTGATGATTCGTGATATTGATGTCTAGCATGTAATGTTGTGGTTGATTAAATGATGACTTAGAGAATTATGGTGCTAACTAGTAAAAGGTGTTGGTTAATAGATGGATAAGTGTGTTTGATAATATGTAACCTCTTATTATATGATGACTAATGAACCTATGATAACTAGGAATGAGCTTTGGGTAAATGGTGATTATGGTCTAGTTTCACATCTTGACTAGATGTTGATGTTGGCTACCTAGTGAATCATTATTAGTTGCTACTTTATGAAAAAAGAGTACATAAAGAATTAGTTGGGCTAATGATTGGAGGCCTTATGATTGCTAGCAAACTAGTAGTTTAATAATAAGTGTTGGTTAGTTAATGGTTGATTCTTAATGTATTGTCTGATGGTATGGGACGTTGTAATGGTTGGTATGCGTTTAATTACTATAATGGTTGATTCTTAATGTACAGTCTGATGGTATGGGACGCCGTGATGAGTTCTTTACTTTATGTTCCTTTGGGTTTACGCCCCAGTGGTATGGAATATCGTGGTTGGTTCTTTTACTTATGATTTAATTTATGTTTGTATATCATCTTGGTTTTATTGCGATTATGGTTGTATTAGCGATGCTTTATGCTTTGGATCATTTACTATTTATATATAACGGTATTGGTTAATGATGAATGGATATGTCATAGTTTTATCTAGTTTGATTATTGATTATATACAGTAATGATAAAGATGATCCAAGTTCGATTTTGTACCTTGACTTAGAAATACTGTCTTACTTTATATCATATTTATATCATGATTTAGATTAGTCGACCAATGATTTTTATTTAGTACCCATTATTTTGGTAATCATACTACACTTCTATACCTTTTGGTGTAGACCCGAGTACTAGTTGTCGCCGCTGAGTTTAGATCATGCAATGTTGATCTTCCGAAGAGAGGGTCAGCTCTTGGAGTTTCGAGTCGCCCATTTCCTTCCTATATTTATTAAGTCTTTCATATTCAATATGGATGTATAAAACTATTTGGAATTTGAGTTTTATTTCCTATTGTCGGACTTAGATGCTCTTGTATTGATATTACCAGGTCGTGGGATTAGTATGCATAGTTGATTGTCTATTCTTAAACATCATATTTTATGATTATGTTCATCTATTGTGGCCCTTGTCGGGCATTTCAATCAAAGTAACCTATTGGCTTTGCTTCAAGTTATGGTGTTGGCTTACCTATGGTAGTTCTTATTAGGTGCCATCACAACTCGTGAATCAGGTCAAGAAAAAGGGGATATTGAGGCCCCAGCCTACCACACTCGACAAAGAAAGAATAAAAATTAAGCACCCTCTAAGTTTGATAAGAAGAGTGAATCATCGAATGTGAAGGGTAGCAGTGAAAGTAGCAGTCAGAATAATGGTAGATCAAGCTCAAGCCTTAAGGTTAAAGGAGGAAATTAGGTCACCATTGATCCTACAATAGATCCCAAATAGGAAGAGGGTGATATAATCCAAAGCAACAACCTATAGTTTTGGGAATTAATTAGATGGAAAATTGAGGGTGAAAAGAAGCACTTCTATGATGGACTCCAACCAACACAAAGTAGAAGCATGAAGTGGCCCATTGCAGAAGAACATCAAATTATCACAATTGACCTTTATGAGTATCCGAACCTAGAAAGACAATTCAATGTATATGAGTTGGGTTGTCTGAGCAAGCCTCCAGGATCATAATACCCAAATCTGCTTCATGAATTTTTTGCTAATTATTTGGTGATATTCGATAAGGATTTCCTAAAATAATCAAATGTGATAGATATGTGAAACATGAAATTCATGTGAGAGAGGTAACAATTAATATATCAAATCATACCATCAACCGAATTTCATTCATTCACCAGTACACCGCTCCCATTAGCACTCTAGAGCTTGAGCATTGGATGACCGTTATACATGACCAACGACCATGGCTAGCTCATGTTCTTACAGATGATAGTAATTCATCATGGTTGGAACATTGATAAGGATTGAAAAATCATCCTTAAGTTTTAGGGTGAAGTTTTGGTGGGACATATTAAGGATAAGGATAAGGTAGACAAAACGGGGTGCCAATCTTGACCATTAGAGAAATGTGTTGGTGGCATGGTTAATAAAAGGCTTGAAGATAGATTTTGGGCTGATAATTGGTGATAAGATGTTTGTGCGAGCCCATAACACTTTCAATGCATTACCATTACCATTTCCATGTGTAATCACTGAGCTTTGGAGGCAAGCATATATGCCAATTATTTAAGGTGTGGATAATGAAATTCAGGCTATGAGGAGATAGGATATTGAAAAGAAAAAGGATGACAGAAAGTTCGTGATGAGAGTTCATAACCCGCTTGCATTTGGATCACTGTCCGAACCTACAAAAGAAGCATGATATGTAGTTTTAGGTATCACATTTTGTTTATCTACTATCGTTCCATAGGGCATATCTATAACTTTATGATTTATGCCAACACCTCCAATGACTGACTCGGTAGATACCACTTCCACACCACCTAGATACTACGAGTATAAACTAACCTAAGATATCTTTGTTTAAATGGTCAAAGATCAAAAGAAGTTCAAGCTCCAATTGAATATATGGGCCAAAGAGTTTAAACCATTTGTGGGAAGAGTAGTAGCTTAGGCTTTGAAGCCGTATTAAAATTTACATGTGGGAATAGATTACATGGAAGAACATATGAACAATAGGCTGAGAGAGTTATCCATTCTAGACATAGCAAGGTTGACTACCAAATTGAAGCAAGCACAGGTTGACATTGTAGTGTTTAAAAGAGAGCCATACACGAGTATGTTTAATCCAAAATTTGTGGATATTGATGACGAAGAAGATCTTATAGACCTCATGGGCAAGCTACTGAAAGATAGGGAAAAAGTTGTAGATTAATGTGGAAAGAAAAGGCCATCTATAAAGGGAAGGCACCGAGATGAGACACTAGAAGAAAGGCTAGTGTGGAAAGTAATGAGAAGATCAAAGAAAGATGAGAAAGCAAGAAAAAATCTTATTGAAGATGAAGCGATTGGTATGCCCACTAGTTCAACTCAAGTAAGTGGTCACATGCAATCTCCACTACCCATTCCTACACCACTTATTAAGGAAGTGGATGATTTGAGAACCCCGATCACAACTGGGTCACTATGACTATTACTAAGGCCAAAAAGGCCTCTCGTGATTTGACAGGTTCGTAAGCCAAAGGGTTGTTCAAGTATTCTACTTCTTTGAAATTTATTTATTATGAATTGAGGAAAACACATATATTATATTGGGGGTGGGGTGCTTGTATGTGAAATCTGTCACTATGGGGGGTTTTATTGCATGTGCTCTATTCCCTCGTGAGCTATCAAGGAAAATTGGCTTGTCTAGAATTTACTACATTATATGTTTTTATTATTTTCACTAATTATAAATATGCACTATTTTGTTGCTTTTATGGGTACATATCAAGTGTGTTAAAAGATAATGATTGAATGAAAGTTGTTGGACTGTTGGAGTTGTTGGTTTTTTAAAAATAAGGAATATCTTCAAAACTATTATTTTGTATATACCTCATAATGATTAACCATTGTGGATCTATGATTGGAATTCCAATATATAGACTGAGCGAACGTGATTACATTTAGCACAATTCTGAAAATCAGTAGCATATGTATTAGTTCACTGATGGAGTGTGTAAGGATTTATCAAAATTCTTATTTTGTGTATACATCGAGAACTTTCCCAATTTAATTTTTTGAAGTTATAGTTAATTAAATAAGATTGGATCACTGGTCGTTTTTCAGTGAAGTCCACCTAAACTTAAGAGCCAAACCAAATATGTAGATGTGTATTTCCCCTTAAGCTTTGTTTGAGCTTAGAACTTTTTATTCAATACCTACAACTTACCCTTCTTTATCATTAAAACTCTATTTTAGCCCTGGTTACTCCTTGGACATTGTGCACCTCAACTCGAGCAAATTACCTACGTTAAGGGTGCCGACTATAGAAAGTTAACGAATGAAGAATAGCTCAAAAAAGAGTTGGATTGTTAAGCTTTTGTCTCCTTATCCCTACTCCCTTGGGATATTGTGTACCTCCCCTTTATGCATCAGAATAAGTTAAGGGTGGATAGTGTGTATGGTTAAATTGCATGAGAATAGATTCTTAAAGTTAAGATGTTCTAAAAAAGAGAAAATAATGCTTTGGGACAATAAGGATGCAACATAAAGTGGAAAGTAATGTTTCATAATAGCACAATGGTAAGGAGAGTGAAGTCACTGTTCCAAAAATGTATCTCACCTATACTTAAACCCTCATTACAAGCTCTAGGAAGTCCTGTAGTGATCCTTGCTAATCAGCTATAAAATTTATGAGATGATAAAGTCAAGTCTATGGCTTTTTGTATACTTTGTTTGAAATTTATTATGTGAGAGGGAGATTTTAATACTAGTACGTGATCTAAATAGTTTGGCATGTGTTGGACTATTTTGAAAGTGAGATCAAGTGAACTATACCTGTGATAACTAATCTTTGGGTGTAGTGTTTGATGTGTGTACATGTAAACTAGCTAGAGTGGAGTTGTATGCATCCCTTTGATTTAGGAGTACAAGAGTAATGTACATACTAAATGGTTAATCCATGCTAGTTCCAACAACTGGTCGTTCTTTCATAGTCTAGAAGCATTACGTGGTATTGTACTAAGTTGCTCGAGGATAAGAAATTGTCTTAAGTTGAGGGTTTTGATGTTCTTGTTTTTTATGGGTACATTTTCATCTCTTACGATAGATAATTGTTTGTTTTCAAGAAAATATGGGTGGGGGGTGGCGGGAGTGGGGGTGGAGGGGGGGGGGGGGGGGGGGGAAGGGATAATTAGAAAAGCAAGATTTCGGAATGTTATGGAGGGCTAATCGACGGACCGTCTGAGACCCGATGGTCCATTGGACTGGTCGCCTCCCCAAAGTTGAATATCTTGATATTATTAAGATAAGTGATGACCTATGTGACTAACCATCGGGCCCATGATAGGTCATAGGCCTAGACGTTACAACATAATTATAATAAGTGAAAGGTTTGGGCTCCGGGGATGGATGGCACAATAGTTCGTCAGCTCTTCAACGGACTGTCACATAGTCCATCTCCATCGATTGTAGGACAATAATACACTAGATAACAATGTATATTCCAGACAATAGACCATTGTAATCTCGATGGATTCTCAGGTGAACCATCGATGATGATGTGGCAACCCAAATTTAAATTTCAAATCCCTACTTTTTGGGAGCCTTAAAATACCCAGGTTAGTGTTAGAAGAAGCATATTTTGACTATTTCATATATTTCAACATAAAAATAGTCTAAGAAACAAGTTGATAGGTGAAGACTACACTATTTCTCTTGGTAATTGGAAATTAAGATTCTCTTCTGGATTATAAGTATATTCTAAGAATTTTATGAAATTTAATTTGTTTATCTCTTTCTCAATCATGTTTGGTTAAAGCTCCCACTAATGTTATGGGAGCCTTGGTGATGCTCAGGTAGTGATTTATATTGGTTGCAAACTTAATAAATGTGCCCATAAACATAACTTTCTTGAACAAAGAAGTTAATGTTGGAAAAAGAGAATGGTGACAAGATAATTATATCATTTACCCTTTAATTTTAACATTGATGCCTTAACCGGATCAATTTTTTAGTGAATTGTTTATTGAACTAATTTATCACTTTAAGATTGAATGAATTAAAACGAATCAATCATTGAAGGTTGACAAACATTACATGGGACTATTTGTATAAACTACTCTATAATTGTAGTTAATAAGGTAGAGTTTTAGGAGATACACAGCTCTTAGTATTGAAGTGCCTTGGTAAACTAACCCTAGTTTCTTAATTCTCATTTATTTACATGTTGCAAAGAATGCATTGATTTTTACGATGCTAATTTCATTGAAGTAATATTCTCAATAAAAAACCCTTTTATCATTGGATACTTATGATTAATAGTCTACTAATAAGCATACGACTTACTTAACACCTTATTCCTTGTGGGATTTGACCCCAACCTTATTTGGGTAATATATTTGACAAAGATCGCTTATAATGTAATGCCCCGAATCTGGTACCCGTAATGCTACACGATGCTTATGACCCCGAAGGACCACAAGTTAACCCATGACTGATATTTGTACCTGAAAACTACATAATATACTGTATAAATGCGGAAATAGTAGTTGAATCATGCCATAAGGTTCAAAACTGAAAAACATCTGATAAAACCATATCTAAATAATATGTTACGACAATACCAAAATTGAAACAATGTCTGAAAATATCTAATCTGAAAACACTGTAGTCTGAAAACCTCTAAACTGTCTGAATAAGGAGTTGATGGGACATGTCCCCAACTAACTCTAACTACTAAAATAAACTAAGTAATGAAGAAATAAAGTAATGATCATGTCCTCGAAGGATGAGGACTCACTGCTAACTCTGGTTGCTGAAACTGGAATGCTACTGATGCTCTGGAGCTCGTGCTTCTGAACCTATGGTATAGAATAAAACACCATAGCGCAAATGCGTCAGTACGGTGGAATGCACTGGTATGCATGTGAGGTAGGCTGAATGTAAAGGGTTCAAATACATGAACAGTGCTAAATGACTGTATAACATGAACGTGAGAATACATGCACGAATAAGTGACTGTGACTTAATTCGTGATGGCACTGACTACTAAGTCTGATTACTGATAACATGAGTCACTGATAACAGATATAACTGATACTGAACGACTGTATCTGACAGTCTAGGTTTTGATGGAATTAACTGAGTTCCGTACTGTTCTAGTTGACTATATGTGACAGTCCTGGATTCTGAAGAACTGTTTGAGTTCTTTTACTGAGACTGAGACTGAGACTATAAATATGGAAAGTAGTCATTTAACCGACATACCCCTAATAATCTATTATAGCTGAGTTGGGGTCCAATATGTAACCCCAATTGGAAGGGTGTTAATACCGCGCCACTGGTAAGGGCAAGGTTGTGAGTGACCCTCATCTGGCAGTGTCCCCAAAAGAGAAAGGTTGGGCCCCACATTTGACAGTGTTAATCCACCTCATCAACCCTCAACTGACAGTATTGACGTATCAACCTATGTTGGCTACATAGTTCTGGAATGCAAGGGTTGCTTCAAAGAATCACACCCTCATCTGGCAGTGTGTGTTCCCCATCCTTGGGTTCACTCAGTGATGAATCCTACTCTAATCTGAATAGACACTGAACATGATTAACTGAACTGGACTGATTTTATTGAGTTTCGTTGACTAATGCAATACTACTGAGATTTGATGACTAATTGATTTCTACTGATCCTGGCTTGACTGTGAGTATCGTGAAAACATGACACTAGGAACACAGCTAAATTGTCGGGTAAAAGTACCCCCAGGACTCGATAGCATGAAACTGACAAGACTTGACACTTCTTGAACATATGACCAATATCAATAATTCATCATACAATAAGTTGGGGATATCATGAAGCACATGGTTATCATAATCTTGTAAATGGTAGGAATGCATATAATAAAGTTATAATTTCATACTTTAAAACCATGAGCATTTCAACAAATATCTACATTGCACCACAATATCATGGGAGTCATTTGAACATAAGGGTAAAACATACATTTATCATATGGGTCACAATTGAGATATAATACACAATTTCTATCCTCTTAGGCATTTTATCAAACACCATACATGCACAACTTAGGGCATAGGTGTAATCATCAAATTACACATCATAAACAACTCAAATCATGGATTTTAACTTGTATGCTAACGTAGTTTCATGAAAAACACGTAAAGATTCCAACTTGGGAATCGTACAATAAGATAAACATGGTTACCAAATAACTTACAACATAAACATCATGATTTTTAATTTGAAATAGGGTTCTTGAGCTTTATGGATGAAAGTAATCCATAAATGAACACTATGCATACCTTAGTTCATGATTCTATGAAGATTGACGGTGGAATTTTCTTGAAATTGAATCCCCAATTGAAAACTCTAGGCTTGTTCTTGATGGATTTTGAGAGAGATAAGTGTATTTAGGTTGAATTAGGGATTAATCCCATGATTTAGACTTATATAGGGGTGGGAAATTGACCCTTTTACCCTTGAGGACACGGTCATTTAATAACTAAGAACTGGGTGCCAATGCTATAAGCGATACGAAGTTTTAATGGCTACGACGCGATACTCAATGTATTACGCCATGATTGCATCGAGTCTCAGAAGTTTTAGCTCTGGCAGCCTGCACAAATGTTGACCAACGCGAATGGCGATACGGCGCACCATGATTCCGTTGGTCCACTATTTTGGGACTCCGAACATGATCTAAACGTGTTCTGAAAAATCTGAAACTTGTCCGGGAACACCTATTGACCTTCCTGATCATGAATTAATAAAAATACAGAACATTAAAGGACGTTAAGGTGGAGAAATAAGAGTGCCAACTTTTGAAGGCCAATAATAGGCTAAGTCTGGGAACCTAGCTAGAATTTTCTAAGTCTAGGACCCCTTGACAAGCTTAAAGGACTGAATTAAGCTTTAGGATTTTACGGGGTCTTACAATATCTCCCCCTTGAGAATATTCATCCTCAAATAAGACTGATGAGAGGGGAGAAAAGATAAACTGACGTACATACTGAACATGAACAACTGAAACATAATCCCATGACTGACATGACTGATAACTAAATACATCATACTGAGCATACATATCTGATACATGTGTAACTGATTCATGAATACATGACTGAGTGTTCTGATGAACTATGTTTCTCACAATAAGAATGCACATCTGATGCATGATTATATGAATGAACTGATACATGAATGAATGACTGAATATGCAATGGTAATCGATACCGAGTTTATAATGGAATTTTGATCATGAACTGGATACCAAGTTATGGCTGAAATCTGAACATGAAACTTAAAGCTTAAGAAAAACTGTTACCTTGGGCTGAGTCTGAGTTAGCGAAGAAGAGGTGAGGATACTTGGTATGGATTTCTGCTTCTGCTTCCCAAGTAGCTCCCTCAACGGACTGATTCCACCAAAGAACTTTAACTAGAGGGACTTCTTTGTTCCTCTATCTGCGAGTCTGATAGTTAAGGATTTCGACTAGAATCTCCTCATAAGAGAGGTTGTTCTAAACATCTATGCTCTGAATAGGGACTACAACTGCTGGGTCACCTATGCACTTCTTGAGCAAAGAGACATGGAAAACTGGATGAACTATGGCTAGATCTGAGGGCAACTCGAACTCATAAGCTACCTTGCTAAAACGACTGAGAATTTTGAAGGGACCTACATAATGGGGACTGAGCTTTCCCTTCTTGCCGAATCTCTTCACTCTTTTCATGGGAGACATATTGAGATAGACATAGTCACCAATCTCGAACTCAAGATCCTTTGTTCGCACATCTGCATAAGACTTCTGTCGGCTCTGAGCAGCCCGAAGTATTTCTCTGATCAACTGGACTTTTTCTAAGGCATCGAATGCTAAGCCAGACCCTATGACTGAGGCCTCACTAATTTCAAACCAACAGACTAGAGATCTGTACCCATACCATAGAGAGCTTCGAATGGAGTCATCCAAATACTAGAATAATAGCTATTATTGTATGAAAACTCAATCAAAGGTAAGTGGTCATCCCAACTACCCTTGAAATCAATTGCACACGCCCTTAGCATATATTCTAAAGTCTAAATGGTCCTTTCTTCTTGACCATCTGTCTGAGGATGAAAGGTTGTACTGAGATGAATTTGGGTACCAAGACCCTTTTAGAATGCTTTCCTAAAATAAGAGGTGAACTGGGTACTTCTGTCCGAGATAATAGATAATGAAACACTATGCGATCTGACCAACTCTCTGATATAGAGTTTGGCATAATCCTCAGCTGAATAAGAGGTATGGACTAGAAGGAAATAAGATGACTTGTTCATCCTATCTACAATGACCCATAATGAATTATGCTGGCGACGAGTACGAGGCAAACCCATCATAAAGTCCATGTTCACTTCTTCCCACTTCCAAGTAGGAATATTGAACTCTTGCATGGACCCACTAGGCTTCTGTGCTCTATCTTAACTTACTGATATGTAGAGCATTTAGTCATAAACTCTGCAATATCTCTCTTCATCCCACTCCCCCAATATATCTTCCGCAAGTCACGGTACATCTTTATGGCCCCTGGATGAATAGAGTAACGTGCCCTATGCGCTTCTGCAAGAATTTGTTACCTCAAGTCATCTATACTAGGAACACACAGACGACCTTAACAACGTAATACACCATCTCCCCCTTGGGATAAAACCTCTTCTTTCTGATCCTTGATTGACTCTTTCAACCTGACTAGACTGGGATCTCTATCCTATTTTTGTTTTACCTCAGAAACTAGAGATGATTGTGAACTATTTTGAACCCATATACTACCCTCTGAAGAATCGACCAAACGGACACCTAGTTTAGCAAGCTGATGAACTTCCTGAGCTAACTTCTCTTTACTGTCCTCAACATGAGCAACACTACCCATAGACATTCTACTAAGAGCATCATTCACTACATTGTCTTTGCCCGGGTGATAAAGGACACTCATGTCGTAATCTTTTAAGAGCTCTAACCACCTTCTCTGATGAAGGTTGAGATCTTTCTGAGAGAATACATATTGAAGGCTCTTATGATCTGTGAAGAAATCTACATGAACTCTGTATAGATAATGCCTCCAAATTTTTTAAGGCAAAAACTACGGCTACTAACTCAAGATCATGGGTAGGAAAATTCTTCTTATGGGGTTTAAGTTGTCTAGAGGCGTAGGCTATGACCTTACCATACTGTATGAGGACACAACCCAAACCTACTCCAGATGCATCACAATATACTACGAACCCATCTGGACCATCTGGTAACGCTAGAACTGAAGCTAAGGTGAGTCGAGTCTTTAACTCCTGAAAACTCTTATTGCACGGATCTGACCATTGAAACTTGACTTTCTTTTGAGTCAATTTGGACATAGGGGACGCTATAGATAAAAAAACCCTTAACAAACCATCTGTAATAGCCTGCCAGACCCAAGAAACTCCTGATATCTGATGGAGAGACAGGGTGAGGACAGTTTCTTACTGCTTCAGTCTTTTGAGGATCAAATCTAATGCCATCACCAGAAATGATATGACCAAGGAATGCTACTGACCTTAGACAAAACTCGCACTTACTAAATTTGGCGAACAGTTAATGATCTCTGAGAGTCTGAAGTACTGTTCTGAGATATTCTGCATGATCATGTTCACTACGGGTATAGACAAGGATATCATCTATGAATACTATGACGAACATGTCTAAGTACTTTTTGAACACATAGTTCATCAAGTCCATGAAAGTTGCTGGAGCATTGGAAAGACCAAAGGAAATGACTAGGAATTCGAAGTGACCATATCGAGTATAGAAAGATATTTTTGGAATGTCACATTCTCTGACTCTGATCTGATGATAGCTTGATTGGAGGTCTATCTTAGAGAAATAACTAGCACCCTGAAGTTGGTCAAACAAATCATCGATCCTGGGAAGTGGATACTTGTTCTTGACCGTGACTTATTGAGTTGACGGTAATCAATGCACATTCTGAGAAAATCATATTTCTTTCGCACGAATAAGACTGGTGCGCCCCATAGGGACACACTAGGTCTGATAAATCCCTTATCTAAGAGATCCTTCAACTGCTCTTTCAAACCTCTGAGTTCTGCTGGTGATATTCTATAGGGCGGAATAGATATAGGCTGAGTATCTGGATGAAGATCAATGCCGAAGTCTATTTCCCCTTCGAGAGAAATTCCTGGAAGATCTTTGGGAAAGATATCTGAGTATTCACTCATGACTGGGATTGATTCAAGACAGGGAGTCTCAGAACTAGAATTCTTAACATGAACAAGATGATAGACACATCCCTTAGATATCATTTTTCATGCTCGAAGGTAGGAAATAAGCTGACCTCTGAAAGCTAAAGTGCTACCCGTCTACTCTAGGACAGGTTCATTTGGAAATTGGAACTGGACTATTATGTTTCTGCAGTCAACTATGGCATAGAAGAAATAAAGCCAATCCAAGCCGAGAATGACATAAAAATCAGTCATCTCTAATTCGACTAAGTCTGCTGAGGTGACTTTCTAAAATATCATAACCGGGCAGTTCCTGTATACCCACCGGGATATGATGGTTTTACCCACTGGGTAGATACTGAGAAGGGCTCTGCTAGAATTTTGGGACTGATTCTGAAATCAACTGTTATATAAGGAGTAATAAAAGACAAAGAAGATCCTAGATCTAGCAAAGCGTAAACATACAAGTAAAAGATCTATAGCATACCAGTAACCACATCGGGAGAATTTTCCTGATCTTGCCGGGACTAAAGAGCATAAAGTTTGTTTGAGCATTTCCCACTAGTAGCACTGGAAGTGGCACCCTGCTAATTTGGGCGACCGGACTGGCTGAGGAATGATTCTGCTGACCCTGATAACCTGACTGGGGATAATCTCTGGCTCTGTGGCTTGGCTTGCCACATCCAAAATAGACATCACTGCCATCTCTGCAAGTACCCTTGTGGTTATTACCACATGTTTGACAAAGGGGATTAGTTAGGGAATTGCTGACACTGCCCTGAGATTTAGAGCCTAGCGCCCTATCTCTATTACCATCCCTAAACTTAGGAGCTGGGGCACTACCTGAAGAAGGAGCTAGAACGGATGACTTAGGACTAAACTGAGAACAGTTTCCTCCCTCTAACTTAGGCTAAGCAAAGTTGAAACTCCTTGTCCTTGCTCTGTTATTCTGCTTCTCTCTTATATTAATATTTTGCTCTTCTACCTACTGAGCATGGGTCATAAGCCTAGCTATATTTATGTCACTATTCAACATCGCAGACCTGCACTCATTGACCACACTATCATTCACCCCAGAAACAAACTTACTCATCCTGGATCTTCTATCTGCAACTACATGAGGAGCATATCTGGCTAATTGAGTAAACTTAAGAGAATACTTTTTCACCGTCATGTTGCCCTGTCTGAGGTTGACAAACTCTAACACCTTAGCTTCTCTCAGCTCTAGGGGGAAGAATCTATCTAAAAAGGCAGTGGACATCTCCTTCCCCTCAATATGCCCTGCATCAATTGACCACTCTGACTTCCACTGTTTGAACCAAGTGTGGGCAACATCCTTCAACTGATATACATCTATCTCAGGAATCTCACTAGAAGTAACCCCCATGATGTTCGTAACCTTCTGAACCTAGTCTAGGACCTCCTGAGGATCCTCTTCTGACTTAGACCCAAAAAATGATAGAGGATTTATTTGGGTGAAGTCTCGAATACTGGATATAGATGAATTGACCATTGGGTTTGCCGAAATGATAGCTGGTTATTCATTCTAAGAAGCAACTGAGTTATCAAGTGTGGTGAATACAACTCTGAACTCTGCATGAGAAACGTGTTCATCCAAGGCATCTGCTTGAACGAGCTGAGGGATTGCCTAATTTCCGTTTCTTCTTTTGGGAGGCATGTTCTATAGATGAAAGGGAGAAACAAATTAGACTAAGAGTTAAATTTGATCTCACGTTCACTGGCACAACATAAATACTGAATAAGGGAAACTATTCCTAAAACATCTCATATCCTCTTGCACATAAATGTGGCACGCAACACTCCCATGTACAAGACTCTACTAGATGCGGCTTTCAGACTTCCTAGGACTCTATTGAACCTTAGGCTCTAATACTAATTTTGTAATGCCCCGAATCTGGTACCCAGAATGCTACACGGTGCTCATGACCCTGAAGGACCACAAGCTAACCCATGAATGATATTTGTACCTGAACACTGCATAATATACTATATAAATGCGAAAATATTAGGCTGAATCATTCCATAAGGTTCAAAACTGATAAACATCTTATAAAACCATATCTAAATAATATGGTACGATAATATCAAATTTGAAATAATGTCTGAAAACACTGTAGTCTGAAAACCACTAAACTGTCTGAATAAAGAGTTGATGGGACATGTCCCCAACTAACTCCAACTACTAAAATAAACTAATTAATGAAGAAATAAAGTAATGATCATATCCTCAAAGGATGAGGACTCACTACTAACTCTGACTGCTGAAACTGGAATGCTACTGATACTCTGAAGCTCGTGCTTCTGAATCTATGGTGTAGAATAAAACACCATAGCGCAAATACATCAGTACAGTGAAATGCACTGGTATTCATGTGAGGTAGGCTGAATGCAAAGGGTTCAAATGCATGAACAATGCTAAATGACTGTATAACATGAACGTGAGAATACATGCATGAATAAGTGACTGTGACTTAATTCGTGATGGCACTAACTACTAAGTCTGATTACACATAACATGAGTCACTGATAACAGATATAACTTATACTTAGCAACTGTATCTGATAGTCTAGGTTTTGATGGAACTAACTGAGTTCTGTACTGTTCTGATTTGACTGTATCTGACAGTCCTGGATTCTGAAGAACTATCTGTGTTCTTTTACTGAGACTGACACTATAACTGTGGGAAATAGTCATTTAATAGACATTCCCCTAATAATCTATTATAGCTGAGTTAGGGTCCAATCTATAACACCAATTGGAAGGGTGTCAATACCACGCCACTGGTAAGGACAAGCTGTGAGTGACCATCACCTGGAAGTGTCCCTAAAAGAGAACGGTGGGACCCTCATCTAACACTGTTAATCCACCTCATCAACCCTCAACTGACAGTATTGACGTCTCAACCTATGTTGGCTACATAGTTCTGGAATGCAAGGGTTGCTTCAAAGAATCACACCCTCATCTGGCAGTGTGTGTTCCCCATCCTTGGGCTTACTCGGTACTGAATCCTACTCCCATCTGAATAGACACTGAACATAATTAACTGAACTGGACAAAGTTCATTGAGTTTAGTTGACTGATGGAATACTACTGAGATCTGATGACTGACTAAGTTCTACTGATCCTGGCTTGACTATGAGTATCATAAAAACATGACACTGGCTCTAGACACATAGCTAATTTGTCGGGTACAAGTACCCCCAGGACTCGATAGCATGAAACTGACAAGACTTGACACTTCTTGAACATATGACCAATATCAACAATTCAGCATACAATAAGTTGGGGATTTTATGAAGCACATGGTTATCACAATCTTGTACATTGTAAGAATGCATATAATCAACATCATAATTGCATACTCTAACATCATGAGCATTCCAACAAATATCTACATTGCACCAAAATAGCATAGGAGTCATTTGAACATAAGGGTAAAATATATAGTTATCATATCGGTCACAATTGAGCTATAATATATAATTTTTATCCTCTTAGGCATTTTATCAAACACAATACATGCACAACTTAGGGCATAGGCGTAATCATCAAATTAAACATCATAAACAACTCAAATCATGAATTTCAACTTGCATGTTAACGCAGTTTCATGAAAAACATGAAAAGATTCCAACTTGTGAATTGTACAATAAGATAAACATGGTTACAAAACAATCCACAACATAAACATAATGATTTATAATTTGAAATAGGGTTCTTGAGCTTTATGGATGAAAGGAATCCATAAATCAACACTATGCATACCTTAGATCGTGATTCTACGAAGATTGATGGTGGAATTTTCTTGAAATTGAATCCTCAATTGAAAACCCTAGGCTTGTTCTTGATGGATTTTAAGATAGATAAATGTATTTAGGCTAAATTGGGGCTTAATCTAGTGATTTAAACTTATATAGGGGTGGGAAATTGACCCTTTTACCCTTGAGGACGCATTCATTTAATGACTAAAAACTGGGTGCCGACGCTACAAGCGATGCGGCGTGTTGATGGCTGCTACACATACTCGACGTGTTGTGCCATGATCGCGTCGAGCCTCAAAAGTTTTATCTCTGGCATCCTGCACAAATGGTTCCCAACGCGATTGGTGATGCGGCGCGCGATGATCGTGTTGGTCCACTATTTGGGGAATCCAACCATGATCTAAATATGTTTCAAAAAATCTAAAACCTGTCCGGGAACACCTATTGACCTTCCTGATTATGAATTTATAAATACGGACCATTAAAGGATGTTAAGTTGGCAAAATGAGATTTCCAACTTTTGAAGGCCAATAATAGGATAAGTCTGGGAACCTAGCCTGAATTTTCTAAGTCTGGGACCCCTTGACAATCTTAATGGACTGAATTAAGCTTTAGGATATTATGGGGTCTTACATACACTCTTGTAAAAGAGTTGTAATTTGGACATATCAACCCATATGTACTGAGTCTTATGCTATTAATGTAGCTTCACCTACATTGAACCACCTAATAGGATATCTACATCTCCTTCCCTTAAGTGCCTGATAACGCTCACTTATACCATATAAAGTGGTAGAGGATGGTCATTGTCAATAGCTCAACTTTTATTGAGGTCGAATCTACGAGGAGTGAGATTTAGCTTTCGAGTCCCATGGTTGTCAAAATTACTAAAAAAATACCCAAAGTGTACACAACTTAAAATAAATAGTGTAAAATGGAGGGGAGGGGTAGTTTGGAATAGGATTTTGTCAATATCGAGTCAAGCAACACACTACGATAACAATTTTGTTTTAGAATTCAATTTTGGTGGGATCATGGGATTATCTCTTCCTAAGGTAAATTTGAGCATGGGATCATGATGGCTTGGTGTAAGATCTAACAGTTGATGACATGGTAGGCTAGTTTGAAAGTCCTTAAGGCTAGTTTGTCAACAAAAACTCAAGAAGGTCACTCCTTGATTCTTTCGAATACCTAACAAGTGTATCAATAAAAGCCACCAAAAACCTCAATTGGGCATCCCTATTTCAAGGAAGAAGCCCATGACATACCCCACTCTCTATCTACCCTTATTTATAAGATTGCTAAAGATAGTAAGCTACATCTTCGATTGTCCACTATTACTTTGTTCCCCTATAGCCCTCTTTTAAGGAAGTTATGAGTTCCCAAGAGTTTACTGACATCCCTTGTTCAAGGATGACAAGAGATTTCAAGAGTTTGAGGTTTTCACCCAACAAACCCATTTTTGATATTTGGGGTTTTCACCCACAAATTTCAACTATTAAAACCAAGAAATAGTGGAATCCATAATCAACAACTAAGAATTACACAAACACATCACCACCCAAACATAATTGCACCTTAGTTCAATATAATCCCAAGTCTATTGAATTTAGCTACTCATGAAGTAGAGATAAAGAAATTTATCGAAAGATTCATTCATGGCATCCATGAAAATGGAGAACAAGGTTAATTTTTCCTTGTTACCCTTCAATTTCGCCAAACTCAACTTGAAAGTTCAAATACAAAAATGTTCCCCAAATACTAGGGTTCACCAAGTTTCCAATTTTCAATTCTCCCTCATTTAATCATGCCAAAAGGAAAAAAATATTTTTGCCTATATGGGAAGTGGAATCAGCTGCATCAAATTACAAAAATATCTTAGGTAAAAATCTTGCTACACCACGATCGCATCATTTTTGCTGCGATTGTGGCAATCGAGACCACGATAGGATCCACACGATCGAGGTTGGTGACCAATCTTGACTGGTCGTGATCATGGATCTCAGACCGCAATCGCAGTAATTAAGCCTGATCCATCCAGGGTCGTCAGTTGTGCACTTTTCCTCTTTTTTTGATCTATATTTAGCTCAAGTCCACATTTTTCTACTTCATCACCTGTATGCCTGCAAGAATGTGGAAATTCATGCATTTAATGATAGACATGTCTCATTTATGCATTCAAATCATAATAGTGTGCACAAACATTGAGATAAAATGAGTGATAAATTCACCACTCATCAACACCCCAACTTACAGTTTTGTTTTTCCTCAAGTAACACTATATTTCACAATGAGAAAATGCACATGTATGCCCAAATTATATGACCCAATGATCATAATGATTTCAACTTGATTTCCACCACAAATAGCTTTTTGATCATGGGAAAAACTATTTTCACAACACTCTACAAAATAAAATGCAATTTTCAAGGATGCAAAAGACTTCAAAGAGCAACCATGAGACAATCACTAATACTCTAAAAGTTACTCACATTTTTACCTCAACTACATTATACTCCTTTTCCCTCATTTATCGGGAGATGAAAAAATCACCCATCTCAACTTGTTTACATGCCTCCTCACAACAAAAAAAATTCCACACACCAAGTTTACAGATAAGAAACAAGGAATTTAAGTGAAAAACTCTCTCTCAAAAATACTGCCAATGCTAACAAGTACCATTCCATAGGCTTGCCCCTATTTTTTCAATCACCACTACAATGAATAAACTTGGTTGGAGATCTCGAAGGTCTTTTTAAGCTTGTAACATAGGTTCGGGGAAGGGTAGGATAACATTTAGGAACAAAGTGGATTAACCTCCTTGAACATCCACATCACCCTATTCCAACTAACTTGTGACCATGGACCACTTCTTTTGTTTTCACACTTTACACATTCCTACTTTAAGAGCCTTGATTTCCCTAACTTTTTGAGGGCATGATTCTTTCTCTTATTTCTTTTCTAATCTATGCCTTATTTTTATTTTCATCGTTCCTTTTTTTTTTGTTTTTTTCTTGGCTCAAATGAATCCACTTACACTATGATGGCCTAAAGACAAATCTTTTAAACTTGCCACCCCCAACTTAGGTATTTAGCCTCAATTTCATTTTTCATGTTCAAGGAGGGTTGGGTTCAAGAGAGGGACAAATTTTTGAGTGGTACACGACTTGTAATGTGTTTGCCAAAGAAAAGTCCAAAGTCTCAAAGTGGGTGACTAGGGATAACACCTATGCAAGGGTGAGATTTTTACGCTAAAGTGGACTTCCAATGTCATAAAGATGGCCTAAGGTCTTCTCACCAACTAAATATAATCAAAAGTAGCCTTGAGAGATGAATGGGACAGGTTCTAGATGGTACAAGTACACATGAGATTTGGTAAAACAATCTCTCCACAAATGGCATGCAAATTCGCTAAGGAGTCTCAATTACCCCTCCCTATAGAGACCAAAAAGATGGAATATCTACCAATTTTCACAAGCCAAAAATTTTGGAGTCACAAAAAGAGAAAAAAATTTGATACGAGGCTGCTCATGTCCATGCCTTTATTTTTGAAATATTTTGGATGGAGGGGGGTGTTTTCTTTGCATTTGCACAACGTACAATTTTCTAATTATTCCACTAACCCAATCCTTTTTCTTATATTTTGTCTTTCAGTCGTGCAAACTATATGGCTACTCAGACTTCACCGTAGGTATTAGTGAGATTCCAATTCCAAAATACCACAGGAACATAGACTTCCTATGCATTTGTGACCTCGATTTCATGGGTACTCAAACTTCCCTTGCATCCATGGCACAAAACCCATTCACGACACTTTTCCCTTAAGAATGCCATCACTCAGTCCATCATAGGGAAAGGCACATCAAAAGTTATGCACAAACAAAAGAAAGTTAGTCTCACACACCCATAACTTTGGGACTTAAAGTAACCTCATTGCAGCATAAATAAGAAGTACAAGGGTTTGAAGGAACTCCTTTAAGAAGCAACAAGAATTCTCCTCGGATACTGTGATTGCGGTAGAATATTCTGCGATCGTGGCCCACAGATAGCAATCATGGTAACTAAGGCTGAAATCCCCTGGTTTGATTTTTCTGCACAACTGCTATTTTCCAGCTCTATTTTTCTGGGTTTTGAACTTGTGTTAAAACACCTACAAAACATCGAAATAAATAAGAAATCAGTCAAGGATGGGTTGTTTCCCATTAAGAGCCTAATTTATCATTGTAGCATGACTCTCCTTCTTCATCATGTAGCATCTTTGAAATCAACAAACTCCACCTTGGCTAGTATGGGACCTTTCACATTATAGTTCTTCACCCCTTGGACATTTAATACAAACTTCTTTCTTTCATGATCTTCCAATTCAATGGAACCACTAGGGTAAACATTTAAAATCAAAAATGGTCCTGACCATTTAGTATGAAGCTATCTTGTAAAGAGTTTCAAATGAGAATCGTAAAGGAGTACAGTCTCGCCCACATGAAATTCCCATCCTAATACTTGAGCATTATTCTATTTCTTCATTTTGTCCTTATATAATGCAGAACTCTCATAAGCTTTAAGTCGTAAATCTTCCAACTGGTAGCGTTTTGTGACTCTCGCCTCTGAGGCTTCTTCCTAATTCATGTTCAACCTCTTTAAAGCCCACAAGGCTCTATGCTCAAGCTCGACAGAAAATGACATGACTTTACAAAACTAATTAATAGGGAGACATGCCAATTGGAATTTTGTAGTTCGTTCTATAAGTCCAAAGGGCCTCATCGAGTTGCCTTGCCTAATTGGTTCGGCCTATATTCACCATTTTATCAATTATGGCTTTTATCTCTTAGTTTGAAACTTCAACTTGGCCATTCGTTTGGTGATGATATGGGCTAGCGACTTTGTGTTTAACCCCATACTTGTCAATAAGGGCCCGAATACCCAATTATAAAAATGTGAGCCTCTGACACTAATGATCGCAGGCAGTGTTCCAAACCTAGTAAATATGTACTTCTTGAAAGAAAAGGTAACGCTTTTGCTCTCATTATTTGAAAGTGCCACAGCCTCCACCGATTTAGAAACATAATCAATCGCCACCAATATGTAATTATTTCCAAATGAGCTCATAAATAGGCCCATAAAGTCAATCCCCCACACATCAAAGAGTTCAACTTTGAGATTATGAATGAGAGGAATTTCATGTCTTCTCGAGATACCATATTGCATTTTACATTAGTGACATGCTTTTACCCACTCAATGCCATCCCTATGCATTGAGGTCCAATAATACCCACATTAAAGGATTTTGGCGGCAGTTTGGATTCCCCTATGGTGACCACGTAAGGTGAAAAATAGAAAGCTTCAAAGATATCACTCATATCAACCTCTATAACACACATCCTAATTACACCATCCGCACACTCCTGAAATAGGAATGGTTCATCCCAAAAATATTTCTTTACATCGAATAAAAACTGCTTCTTTTGAAGGTAGTTAATTCCCTTTGGAAGTACACCACTTGCTACATAGTTGTCGTAGTCAGCATACCATGGTGCACTTTTTCCCGCAATAGTCATGATTAACCCATTAGGAAAAATGTCATCAAGTTCGATTTCTCCATGCCTTTCATGATTACCCTAAAGACGTGAGAGATAGTTGGCTACTTGGGTTTGGCACCCCTTTCGATCCTTTAACTAAAAATTGAATTCCCTCAAGAAAAAAATCCATCTAATTAGGTGCGACTTTGTTTCCTTATTTACCATGAGGTACTTAAGGGAGGCATGTTCCATGTGCACCACCACTTTCGTACCTTACAAGTAGGCACAAAATTTTTCAAAAGCCTATACAACCACCAGCAACTCTTGCTCGGTAATGGTTTAGTTATGTTGAGCATTATTCAAGGTCTTACTCGCATAATAGAAAGGGTGAAAGAGTTTTTCCTTGTGTTGACCTAACACCACACCCAATTCAATCCCACTTGCATCACACATGAATTCAAAAGGGGATGACCAATCTGTGGCCACAATGATGGGGGCCAAAATAAGCAACCCCTTAAGATTATCAAAGAATTTTAAGCATGCCTCATCGAAGTTGAATTTTTTCCCCTTTTCAATGAGTTTTCATATTGGATAACCTATTTTGGAGAAATCCTTGATAAAACATTGATAAAACCCAGCATGTCTAAGAAAACTCCGAACACCCTTTAAGGACAAGGGAGCTAGTAACTTGGCAATCAATTCTACCTTGGCTTATTCAACTTGTATGACTTTCCCTAATATCTTGTGGCCTAAGACAATACCTTTATTTACCATAAAAAGATATTTTTCCCAATTTAGGACAAGGTTGGTTTCCACACATCTCTCAAGAACCTTGCTTAGGTGATCACGACATAATTCAAATGAGTTCCTCACCATCGATAAAACATCTAGAATAACCTCTATTAAATCTTTAACCATATCCATAAAGCTCAATATAATGCAATAGTGAAAGGTTGTCGGGGCATTTCATAACCTAAAGGGCATTTATTTGAATATGAATGTCCCATATGGGTAAGTAAAAGTCATCTTCTCTTGGTCCTCCAAGGTGATACAAATTTGATTGTACCTCGAATAACCGTCTAAGAAGAAATACCATCCTCGCATGGCTAACCTATCAAACCTTGGGTCCATAAAAAGCATCGATAAATGGTCTTTTTCTGTCCATGAGTTCAACTTCAAGTAATCCATGCATACCCGCCACCTGGTGACCGTCGGACGGGGATAAGATTATTTTTTCATTCTCAACTACTATAATGCCACCTTTCTTTGGAACACATTGCACAAGACTCACCCAAGTGCTATTGGATATTAGAAAGATTACTCCTGCGTTAACCTTATGATTTCTATCTTTGCCAACTCTTTCATGGGTTGATTTAACCTTTTTTGATGTTTCATACTTGGTACATAATTTTGTGCTAGTTTGATTTTGTGGGAAATATTTTTAATGGGTATTCCTATGATGTCTGAAATTTTCCATCCAATGGCTAGAATGAACCTTTTCACCACCAACTCTAAAGCATCCACTTGAGAGGTCTCAAGGTCACTTTCAATTATAATAGGTAATGTGTCTTCATCCCCCTAAGAAAAAATATATAAAATGGGATGGAAAAGGCTTTAATTCAATTTTTTGGTGGATTGAGAATGGATGGTTTTGCTGGAGGGCTCTCACTGTTCTTGAGATCAATGTCCAAATTTATCGAGTTCTTGTTATAAGATCCAAGTCCCGTCAAAGACGCAACCACCTCATCAAAATCTTCCACTTCTTCCCTTTTGCAATTCCATAACACTCTCACCAAAGGGTCATCAAACAAGCTCATATAAACTTTATTTGTCACCTACCTATCAATGACATCAATTATCGAGATAACTTGTAAGTTTATCGGTTGCTTCATGGACTTACATACGTTGAAGGACACCTCCTCTTTATTCAATCAAAACTTTATCTCACCAGATTACACATACACCAAGGCCTTTACGATGGATAATAATGGCATCTCGAGAATTATAGGAACCTCAATATCCATTGCAAAATCTAACATCTTAAAATTGTCCAGCATGATAAACCGATCAACTTTGACTAGGACATCATGAAGAACTCCCATCGACTTCTTGATGGACCGGTCATCCATGGGCAATTTCATTATGGTAGGTTACGGCTTCCCTAATTCGAGCTTGTGGAATATGTCATAAGGCATTAGGTTTACACTTACTCCAAGGTCACACAATAATTTTGCAAACTTGAATAATCTGATGGTGCATGGAACTAAAAAAGCATAGGGGTCTTATTTCTTTTTTGCCAAGGTGCTTAACATAATGGTACTACAATGATGTGTTATTTCTAGTGTTTCATCCTCCAAGAGCAACTTCATAGATACCAAATCCTTCACAAATTTAGCATACCATGACATATCTGGCAAAGCCTCAATTAGAGGAATATTAATAGATAGGGTGCAAAATTTATCAACGAGCTTGTTGAACTTAGCATTTTCTTCTTTCATTGTGAATCATTTAGAGAAAGGGGGAGTAATATTTCTTTATGGTACGAAGACAATTTGGCACTCATTTATCTTTGACTTTTCAACCACAGTCCCACTTGGCTTTGGTTCATCATTATTGGACCTCTTTCTCTTTGACTTTGTGTGCTCATCATTTCTTTTTATACCAGAATTATCAAACTCAATACTATTCTTGAGACCCTTTCCATCTCGAGTGACCATAGTATTTGATATCCTCCCACTTGCCATTTTTTTATTTTGTCTCTCCATGAGATACAATGATATTTGATTCAATTTTCCTCTTATTATTGGATGGAGGTTTGGTGGGACTCAACCATTTGGTGGAGCATGGAAAAATCACTTCTCATTTCTCTCTCCATTTTGTTGGTCACCTCAACACCAATCAAGATCCGATCCATAATTACTTCATTGATGCACCCTTTCATTTCACATTGTGTCATGCTTTGACTTTCATGGTTTCGACCTTTATTCCAGCCTTGCCCTTAAGAAGCAAGGTGAAAACCCTATGAATACTTAGAAAACAAACACAATTTTTCATCAAGCATATCTTCCTCCACACTTTCACATGGCTTAGCCTCTCTTGCATTTATAGCATTTACGCTTTCAATTGGGACTCCAAATATATGTTTAGTAAGGATCTCAAGGTGTGACATTGCCTTGATCATTTTTGCATCTCTTTCTTCCTCTTGAATTTTTCAATCTTATTACACAAAGGATGAGGAGGAATCCCTGATGACCACCTCGGCATCCTTCATGTCCCAACCCCAGACAAACTAGCAACTTGATCCAAAACCTTTGATGCGACCCCATATGACCATTTAATGAGCGATCCAGCGGATATATTGTCCACTATGGATTTGTTGAGATGGTCCAATGTCCTATAAAATATTTGGAGAAGAATCGTTTCCAGCATCTCATGGTTAGGGCACTTCAAAAGTCTCTCCTTGAATCTTCCCCAAACTTCATACTACAGCTCTTCATGGAATTGGTGGAAATTAATGATTTCATCCCGCAATTGTAAGATCTTCAAAAGTTGGAAGTATTGACTTAAGAAAGCCTCCATAAGATTTACCCATGAGGCATGGAACCGGTGGGCAAATTTCTTAGCCATAGTAATGTTTTTCCCATTAGAGAGAATGGGAAAAGGTACAATCCGATAGACCCTTGGGATATGTGTGGAATATAAAAGGGGGCACAGACTTCTATGAAATTCTTCAAATGCAAATGCGGGTCATCATGGGCTTGCCACCCAAAATGTCCCTTCAAATAAATCAACTGTAGCATTACACTTGTGACATAAAATACTCCATTTCCCTCAATAGGAAGAATAGAAATAGCACTTTCATGCTCTTCGGTGCCCAGATAATCCAAGCCATCTTGAATCAAGATTATTCAGAAGAAATAGTGATTACCTAAATAAAAATAAAAATAAAACAAGGAAAGTAAATCACAATCACCCCTGGTATACCCAAAGTAAAACTCAACACCGCAAAAGTGAAAACCAAATTTCACCCCCAGCAACAACACTATTTTGACAATGCTCACCTATACCATCTAAAGTGGTAGAGGATGGTCATTTTCAATAGCTCTACTTTCATTGAGGTTTAATCGAAAAGGATTGAGATTTAGATTTGGAGTCCAATGGGTTTCAAAATTACTAAAAAGATACTTAAAGTTTACAAACATAAAGTACATAATGAAAAATTGAGGGGGTAGTTTGGAATATGATTTTGTCAATATTGAGTCCAATAACATATTACGATAACACTTTTGTTTTAGAATTAAATTCTGGAGGGATCTTGGGATTATGTCTACCTAAAGGCAATTTGGGCATGGGATCATGATAGCTTGGTATATGTTCTAACTATTGATAACATGGTAGGATAGGTTGAAAGTTCTTGAGGCTAGTTTGTCAACAAGGCCTCAAGGATGTCACTCCTTGACTCTTTCAAGTACCTAACAAGTGCATCAATTAAAGCCACCCAAAACCTCAATTCGTAATCCCTATTTCTAAGAAGAGGACCTTGACATAATCTATGATGGCAAAATATAGTAAGCTACATCTTTAATTGTACACTATTACTTTATCCCCATATTGCCCTATTTCAAGAAAGCTATGGGTTCCCAAGAGTGCACCCGTATCCCTCTTTCAAGGATGATGACAACTTTCATGAGTTTAGGCTTTTCACCCAACAAACCCATTTTGGATATTTGTGGTTTTCACCCACAATTACCAACTATATAAACCAATCAATAGTGGAATCCATATTTGACAACTAAAAATTACACAAACAAATCATCACCCAAACACAATTGCACCTTAGTTCAACATAATCCCAAGATTATTGAATTTAGCTACTCATGAAGTAGAGAGAAGAAATTTACAAAAATATTCATTCATGAAATCCATGACAATGGAGAATAAGGTTAATATTTCCTTGTTACACTTCAATTTTGCCAAACTCAACTTGAAATTTCAAATACAAAAATGTTCCCCAATTCTAGGGTTCACCAAGTGTAACACCCCGGAATTGGATCCCGAGACGTCACACGGTGCTTAAGGTCACAAGTGACCCCAAGCTAATCCTTCATCTGGCATAACCCAAAGCAACTGAATAAAATACATAAAATAGAAGGAATAATGTGAAAACAACCCATAACTTAGTTTGACCAACATGAAAGTAAATTTACACAGTCACAATTCTGCTCATACATATACAAATCTGAAACTGAATACACTGACTACTAGTGACTGTCTATGAAGCCTCTACTAGCATTGACCAAAGATAGCCGGGTCATGATTCCCAACTACCCCTACTCAATACGACTGAATACAGAAAATACAATATACCTCAAATCTGAACAACTCAAGTCCCTGAATCAAAAGGACTAATCACTTGCCGATCGAGAGCTGCGACCCAGCTGAACATGATATGTGCGCTACATCTTGTACCTACATTTTGGTAAGAATGTAGCCCATGGAAATATGTGGGTCAGCACTTTGAAATGTACTGAGTATGTGGGGGTGCATGCAACAATATAAATAGTATAATTAATTTCATGAAAACATGCATACGGACAATGATGACTCACGTTGCTTGAGTTATATCAAATCATACTTTACGTAATTTCATAATAAACAGTTCATATGATAAAATCTCGTAATCCATGTAAATCATTATAAATCATAAATTATGATAAATCATCCTAAATCATCATAAATTATCATATCGTCAAAAATAATCATAGGTAATTATAAATCATCATAAATAACCATAAAACATCATAAACATCTCAACTCTTTGACTCAAATCTCGGAGTGACTCGGTAATTCAAGAAACTTAATCTTATGGACACGGGAGTTTCCTATAACCGACAACCCCACGTGAGCTACGTGGAAAACCAACATTTGAAACCCCCGTTGGCGGGAGCATCATACTCTTTGCCAGGGAGTACGACCTTAAAACTGTAATAATCATAATCGGGCTCTCTGTCCAATAATATCATCATCAAACAACCCTACGGTGGCACATAGGTTTGGGGAAATACCAAATTTCCCTCTCGGTGCTAAGTACTACTCCCCGACAAGCTCAGAACGCGTTAGGAAATCCACCAAAACATCACAAGGGTCTATCATAAAGATCAAATCAAATCTCTTTCTCATTTATCAAATCATATCAATTTATGGATTCCTAACTCAACACATTTTAGCTCAAAATATTTTAATCTTCCTCAACATAAACAAGGTATCAATGCATTGAACCATAACCAACTCGATATTTGGACAAGGATATGAAGACTCAATACATAATATTTTCAACAATTTAACTCATCAAAACCATCCGAAAAATACCAAGACTCATTGCAACTTCAATATCAACATTTCTCAATTTGTCATCCAACTCTCATTTAAAGGTACTTGATACATCAACCCATAGTAGGGATATATAATTTCCAATATCAATTATAAATTCATAATAAGGAAATAGTGGAATGATAGTATAAATCAAGGCTTAACAAATTAAATCATCATACTCTCATAATCAAATACTTTTTGGACATAATTCCATCTCAACATCATACACATATCGGATGACATAATCCCATAGCTCATGGACAATACTATAAGATATAAAACCATATTTCCAAGTCATGGTAAAACATGTAAAATCTCATGTCAATGTAATTCAACAAAAATACCAGGCACAAGATCGAAAGAATAATCTTATTCAAAGCCCCACATACCTAAAAAAGGAAGATGAACATGAAATTCTGACTCCGGAACTTTATTCACAAAAATAAAGGGCGCTTCTCGAAGCCCTTAACATGATCAACTCAAATCCCAAATTAATTTGAAATTTCTACGGTTCAATCAAAAGACATGGAAGGATGAAATTTGGAGTAGTAGGGTTGGGGTTTGAGCCTTAGGAAATTTTGGAGAAAAATGAGTTATTGAATGCTCTTAATGGACTTAAATCCATGGTTTACCCGGATGGATTGGAGTGGGAATGACCAAAATACCCTTAAAAATCAAATAATGTCAAATCTGTCCTTTGGTGGACTATTTTGATAGGCTGAAGTATATCCACCATAACTTTTTTCTCCGATGGACAAATTGGATGAAACCAATTTCATTGGAAAGAGGACTCTCAGAGATTTCTTTTAATATATAGTAGCTCACCCAGATCATTATGTACAAGGAGTTATGATCATTTGAAGTTGACCCTAAAATTCGCCTGGCCTCAGTATTTTTTTCCTGCATATTTACTGTTCACCACTATTCATAGCTATATCGGAATGATCATAACTCATCGCTCGAGTGTCCGTTTTGGATGATCCATATATCGTTGGAAATATTATTCGATGCTCTACTCGATGACAGGTCGCATATCAAGAAATTCCATACAGAAAAATTATTAATCATGATAAAGAACAGAATTCAACACATTTTTGTCTGAGATCTTAACGGACTCTTAGAAAGATAAAAAGGCTTTAACGACTCGACACATTTGGAAGAGAAATATTTAACGAAAAAACTCAGAGTATCACACCAAGTTTCCAATTTTAAATTCTCCCTCATTCAATCATCTACAGAGGAAAAAATATTTGTGCCCTATCTTGTAAGTGGAATCAGCAACATCAAATTATAAAATTGCCAAGGGAAAAAATCTCTCTACACTGCGATCGCTTCATCTTTGTCAAGATCATGGCAACCGCAATCGTGATAGGATACATGCGATTGCGGTTTATGACCGATCTTGACTGGATGCAATCACGGATCTCAGACCACGGTCGTGGTAACAGAGCCTAATCCATTTAGGGACTTCAACTATGCACTTTTCCTCTCCTATTGATCTTTATTTAGCTCAAGTTCACATCTTTCTGTTTCATCACCTGTGTGCCTTAATGAATGTGCAATTTAGTGGATTTAATCACAGACATGTCTTATTTACACATTCAAATCATAATAGCGTGCACAAATATTAATTGTAAAATGAGTGGTAAATTCACCACTTATCAGTGCCTCAAATGGGACATCTAAATTTTGGAGTGATAAATGTTATTGTACGCAACCTTGATCTAAGGTAGATGATTATTCCAACAAACCATGAAATCAATAACACATTATCACAACATATACTCTAAGTTCTAAATGGTCATTTCTTCCTGACCATCTATATTTGGGTGAAGGTTGTACTAAGATAAAATTAGATACTAAGATCCTTCTGGAAATCTATGTGTGTCAGAAGTTGCAATTAGTGAGCCTTTTCTATTCCAGAGGGCCTGATTTTCAGATTTCATTGTTTCTTTCTTTTTATGGTCTACTGGGGGCCTTGTCCTAATTTTGTCTCAGACTTATGATGGTTATTGTAATGTTAGAGATTTTGCAGATAGTTGTCATATGTTTAGAATATTCAAAATTCCCCTTTTAAATTGTTCATGTTTATGAGATTGACCATGGTTCCGTCATGTATTATTTTCTGCAAATTTTATTATACTATATGAATATTGTGCATGATTACAAGATTTAGAAGAGCGTCTGGGCCTTCATGGTTTAGGATGCTCATTATGGCTAGGGCCCTGGCTCGGGTCATGACAAACTTGGTATCAAAGCACGGTTCATGGTCCTAGGGTATTTGCAAAATAGTGTCTAGTAAATTCTTGCTTATGGTGTGTTGTGCACCACACTTATACTCAGGAGGCTACCGGGAACTTAGGAGTTGTTTCTTATTATTTAATACTCTAGATCGTGCTATAGAGTTGTCCATATGAAAGTTTTCCAAAATTCATTCCTTGTTTTAATTTCATAGGCCATGCCTCACTATCGAGGCGATATAAGTCTAAGAGTCTAACTCCCCCAACGAGGTGGTTCTCTCTAATTGAGTTATGCATAAAGTTATGAGATAGCATGAGGACTTGATAGGAGTTCATTAGTTCTCCAAGGTGTATTGATTTTGGTTTATGCCTTTATTCTGATGAAATTATGTTTTTTATCCTGAGGTACAAAGTTTATTCAGTCCCCTTTCAAAATTTGTATTTCAGATATCTTTCATAAGGGTAATGTGTAGCAGAATGTTGGAACTGTATTTCTACCCAAGTAGTAGTATATGTTAAAGTGTCATAATCTATTGGTAGTAGGATGGTCCATAAGTTAGTTGTATGAAGTCGCAAGGTTAGCAGTCAAAGTTAGGATGACATTTGCGTAAATAAATAGTTTTAGTTGTATAATCGCAGATTGAGAAATGTGTTACCATTGTATAGTGATAGACTAATGTGGTAGCAATATTTGTAGATTGTATGGTATTCTGTAAAGGAAGTGTTTGACTTTGATTATTATTTATTTCAAATAGGAAAGGGTCTCAGAATAGATAGTTATGGTGGTTGTAGAAATCATTTGTAGGCTGTGAATGGAAAGGGGTAGATTAGTCAATTAGTTATGGGTAGAAATTCATTTCTGTACACAAAATCTTGAAGGTAGTAGTGATATATGCTAGGGTAAGTAAGTATGATGTAAGAAATTAGACTATGTTGATAAGATTAAAATGGGTTATTTTATAAGATTAAGATTGACTAATCCTATCGTGTGACTTTACCCCTTTGATGGTCTTTTTCTTTAAGTAGTAGTAAACTAGTACTTTGTGTGAGAAGGTATGTAGTGGATTTTGAATTGTAATAGCGATGTTATGGAGGGGTTGTGAATATAGGTAGTAGTTAAGTAAAGTAAAATATTTGGGTTGATTTCCCAATTTGATGGACTAGTATGGTATATGGCATGCTTTACTGGTGGTATATCAATCGATGATAGACAATAGGCTTGAACGTTAGATATAAAGTGTGGTGATAAAAATAGGTAGGTTAAGACTAATGATATGTATCTGGTGGGAATGAACTTGTAGGCTTAGAGTGAGATGTGCAATAGCCTAGGTTGGATACTTGTGTAATAATGAGTGGAAAGTTGCGATGTATATGCGTACATGAGAACACTAGTAAAATGATAAGTTATGATTGAATCATTAAGTGGATAAAAACGTGAGTAAATAGGAATAAGTTGAACCCCGTGGTAACATGTTGCTAGGTAAGGTGTGATGCGTGTTAGTGTTACGAGTACCTAGAAGTTATTCTCGAACCTTGTAGTATGGAGGAGTCTGGGGAGTTATTGTATAGCATTATTTAAAGTTGAATTAAGGAAATGTAGGTAGGCAATATGCGTCTTTGGTGTTATTTTATAATTTTTTATAAGTTGTAGGTTATGTGATTAGAGGTGTAATAATAGTATTCTAAGGAATTGAAGATAGGGTGTTAAGTGTTTAGAAGTGTGGGTATCTATGACCATGAAAATATTAGTCGTAAGTTGATGACTTTGGGAGTTAGAAGAAATTACGATTAATGTCCCAGAAAGGGGATGTCCCAGAAGGTAATTTAGTGTCCTTGTATTAGAAACTAATGAGAGGAGTTTGTGCTCATGTATATACTGATACCCCTTTTGTGATAAGAAGTGTGGATGCGTGTGCTCATGAGAGTGGGAGTTGTAGAGTGATGACTATAGAGGCTAGCGAAATTTAAAAGTAGCATTTACAGAAAAGCAAGGCCTTCAGGGTATAGTTCTTTAGGGAGAGTTAAGAGTTTAAGTCTGTGGTGATGTCTCTTTTATGTTGAGAGTTGTGCCTATAGATTTGATAAGGGGATATGTCCGAAAGTCCAGGATTAAGACTTTGATCTAAGGGGGAGATGGGGAATTAAGTTAGTTCTTGAATTTTTTTCAATGCGGCAAGTTGCGGGGAAGAGTCACGATAAATCTATTCCTACTCAAGCATATTCCTCTTACTTCCATTTCAGGGATTATTCTGCTAATGTCCTACGTCATGTGTCCAATTCATACCTGTGCCTATGGTTCAAGTTCTCTATGGACTTATGTTTATGATCTGACCTCCAAACTAGAAGCAATTATATCTCTCTATATTCCAGTCTTACATGTATTCAAGCCATATGTTATGTTGCTCGTCATCCAAATCTATGTCTCTTAGCATGCTTGGTCCTAAGGAAATATGTTTCGATATTTCATCGCTTCATCCTATGTTGGGTTTAGACAAAAGTGATAAAGCTTATACAAACTCATGGAAAAATCTCAATTCCCTAAATAAGGAGCAACCGCTTGAAGCAAAAACACCCAGTAGCGTTCACGACTCAATACCACTCTTGGTTGCATGTATGGAGAGATGAAAACCTAAATTTTTTTCTAATTAGTAAAAGACTTAGTCATGTTTATGAGCTCTTAACTTTTATGATTTTCAAATTGATCTTCCTGACCCTGAAGCATAGATTTTTGAGTTGGTTCATGATCAGAGGTGTAAAAGGGGTGTCTCAAAAAAGTTTTGGATTTCTCGGACAACATTAGAGATGTGTTTGGATGATCAAAATAGTGGGCTAACGCGATGTTGAGGTGTTGCCCAAGTAATCGCGTTGGTAGGAACCAACACGGTGCGTCGCTTCACGCATCGGGTTCCCAGTTCGTCTTACTGACTTTAGGGTCCAGGAGGGTAATTCAGTTTCTTTCCCTCATTTTATCTTGATACGTGCACCAATGTTTTCTCACTGTTCTTTATCCTAAGAATTGATACTATATTTTGTTTCTTTAGAATGACTCTCTACCTATGATCCAAACATTTGATATATGAAGCACTTCGTGTCTATTCTATCGTATATTTATTTCATATCCCTCCTTGAGTAGTATAATAAGTATAAGTTATGGTTTAATAGTGTTACTTACATTCATGATATTTATGCTTGGGTCCCTTACTGACCCTCCATATGATAGTATGATGGTGACTGTGGAAGCATAGTGATGTGTTAGGTGGAGGAGTAGATGTCTTAAAGGTGAAAATTTGATGTGAATTCTCGAGCTAAGGTTATAGGTGAAAGGAAAAAGAAGGAGATAAACTTTTGTAAGAGTGATTGAAATTGTTGGTCTTAGTTGGGAGATCCATATTATAAGTGTAGTAATGATTAGGCCCGAATGTTGTGGTTGCTGAAAACACAAACTAGTGTGCTACGTGGTTAGTACTCTCCAAAATTAAATCTCTAGTGTGTTTGATGGTAGTGATAAGGTGAAGAGGCTTTCTTAAGGGGATGTAAAGTACAAGTCCCCGTATCTCAAGTTAGTATGTTTAACTTCGAGTTAGGCTTCAACATAGTAGTACTAAGTAGAGAGACTCAAACTCTAGTGGTTAGATGTGTGACAGGAGAATTGTAAGATGGAAAGGATAAAATATGTTATTTAATGTTGGGGAATAGCTGAGTGGTGCCTTTAAGATAAGTCTATTTGTTGTATCATAAGAGGTGGAGAATGCTTCTATCCCGATCTTTCACGAAATCTTAGTTCATGATTAGTACCAATATAAATCAGGTATATGATCATCAAATAAACCACTGCCTTATGTTGTAATGATTAGGACTCATAGAACCCATGTGCAAAATCATCCCTATGTAAAGTTTCATTATCCCATGTTTCGTGCTTACATATTTCACTCGGGGTTATCACGAAACTCGTTAGATGCTTTTGTATGTTTTGTTGAGGAAAATTATTCAATGCGAGATTACGTTCTTTATTCTACAGTTTTAGATCCTCAAAGGCCCCTACCTATCATTTGGGGAAGAATGATCCCAAAGGGGAGATAAGGTAACACCCCGTAGTTTTCTCGACCTGATGTCACTTCGTAGTATGCTTGGAGGGTCAATTTTCTGAAAAATTTTCTAAGTGTCAAAAGGACTTAGTCATATTTTGAGCTCCTAATCTCTGATGATTTTATTTTTGACCTTTCCGACCTCGAAAAGTTAATTTTTACGTTGATTCATGATCGGGAAAGTTAATAATACATCTTCGGGAAGTTTCTGAATTTTCGAGCATCGTTAGAGGGGTGTTTGGATATTGAAATTAGTGGCCCGACGCAAAGTCGGCGTGCCACATCGATGATAGTGTCGATGAAACAGTGGACCGACGCGATCTCAATGTGTCGCGTCGGGTAACGCGTTGGTGCCCATTTCGTGAATTCTTTTAAAATAACTGACCTTGGGGAGGATAGTTTGGTCTTTTTCCCCATCATAACTCTGCTATAACATGAAATCAAGGAGTGTTTAGGGAAAATATCATCAAAAACTACTCTAATTATCTCAAAAGAGAACCCTAGTCCCTCCCCTATAGATCAAGAATCATCTTTGAAGCCAAGAATTTCAAGAACTTAAGCAAGATTCGGATTCTACTCCTTCTCCTAAGTAATCTAAGGTACATGGAGTTTTCCTAAAACTACTTGGGCATAAAGAAATTGTTCAACAACTTTTAACATTGTTAAATCATGAATTTTGAAGGGGTATTAGAATTTATACTACAATGTTGCTTTACAAATTCTTTAATGACATTATTGATTTTGTATTGAGTCTTTCCCTCAAATTGATTTGAAATCATATATATATATATATATATGTATATATATATATATGTATATATATATATGTATTTATATATGTATGTATATATATATGTATGTATATATATATATGTATATATATATGTATGTATATATATATATATGTATATATATATATATGTATATATATATATATGTATATATATATATGTATATATATATATGTATATATATATATGTATATATATATGTATTTATATATGTATGTATATATATATATATGTATTTATATATGTATGTATATATATATATGTATATATATATATGTATATATATATGTATGTATATATATATGTATATATATGTATGTATATATATGTATGTATATATATGTATGTGGTTAATGTTGATAATTGAATTGAGAGCATAACTAGTTACGCTCCCTTTCATGTTGTAATACCTCTTGATTTTTAGAATGTTATTTAGAAGCATGGTATTAATATTCCCGACTATTGTTGAAAGATGTAAGATTAATCTTTAAATTGATGAGACGGGTTTTGCATGTTCATAAATGTTGAATATATAATGAAAGATTGCATGGTTTACCAAAAAGATATGACCACCACATGTTTGTTGAAATGATTGAAAAGAATGACTTTTGCATAGTTTGATAAATGTATTAAGGAATGAATCTTCTTGAATTGTTGAAGTATGGTGGTCTAAATTTTATGTTTTGAAAGAGAAAACTGTGATATGATATTTTATGACTCAGAATCATGACTTTCAAGTCTTGGTGTGACGACACCAATACAGATAATGCCATGATAATTCAGAACAGAACAGAATGCATATGTTCATTCAGATTTTCAGATTTAGAACTTAGAACTATGCATGTTTAGAAAAGTTTAAGAATAGGCATAAAGAGATATTAGATGGTTACCCGAAGAAGGCACGAGTTCAGACAACTCATTGCCCAAAATCGTGTTTTGTCGATACGGGTTATTATGTCCCCAAGAGGGATTATATGTTGGCCTAGTGCCCTGTGGCGTATCAGAATCAGAATCAGAATCATAAACTCCAACCCTTGCGGCAAACTTGGGTTGTGGGCTTGGCCGCAGAGTTAAGCGCGGACTCTATATATCCCATGGGGTCGCAGAATTGTAGGGTGTACGACCTAACTCAGAAGTAATACGAAGAATAGAACTACATTGACATGATTGTTTTATGATTATTAAAGATTTACCCATATATTTTAAATTAGACCATGCATGATGTTTCATGACCTTCTCTCACCTATTTTATATATATATAAATACATTATTTTTTATTTTTCTGCATACCAATACATATGTATTGACCCCCTATATCTCAGGATATGAGGCACAATCTTGCGGTCTCGTCCAGCAGTAGATCCGTGTGTGTCAGAAGTTGCAGTTGGTGAGTCTTCTCTATTCTGGATGGCCTGATTTTCATATTTCATTATTTCTTTCTTTTTATGGTCTACTAGGGGGCTTATCCCAGTTTTTTCTCAGACTTATGATCGTTATTGTAATGTTAGAGATTTCGCAGACGGTTGTCATATGTTTAGAATATTCAGAATTCCCCTTTTAAATTGTTCATGTTTATGAGATTGACCATGGTTCCGTCATGTATTGTTTTCCGCAAATTTTCTTATACTATATGAATATTGTGCATGATTACCAGATTTAGAAGTGCGTCTGGGCCTTCATGGTTCTGGATGCTCGTTATGGCTAGGGCCCCGGCTCAGGTCGTGACATACATGAACACCCAGTTAATCAGGTCCATAAAAGCTTTTGGAGCATTCGTAATTCTAAAAGACCAAACAACAAATTAAAAGTGACAATATCATGTTCTTGAGGCTGTCTTTGGAATTTCAAATTCTATGACACTAAGTTGATGATAGCCTAATCTATGGTCTATGGTTGAGAATCAACTTGCACCAAAATAACTAATCAGTCCTAAGGATGGTATAGTTATTTTTTATTGTGACCTTGTTAGATTGTAGGAGATGCACATTGTGATAAAATCATCTTTCTGGCACACAAAAAGAACTAGATCACCATATGAAGAGATATTAGACCTGATAAAGCCCTTGTCTAGGAGGTCCTTCAATTATTCCTTCAATTCTTTAAGCTTAGTTGAAGCCATTTAGTATAGTAGACTAGTAATAGGTTAGGTATCTGGAAGGAGATCTTTTTTGAAGTCAATTTTCCATTCGAGAGGAACTCCGGGTTGGTCTTCTAGAAATACTTTTGGAAATCCATTTACCACTGGAACTGACCTAAGAGTTATTATCGTAGATTTTGAATCCTTAAACCAGATAAGATCATAGATACACTCTTTAGAGATCAACATTCTAGTTTTAAGGTAAGAGACAAATCATCCCCATTGGCGCTGAGGTACAACCCTTCCACTCTACAACATCTTTATCTAGAAACTGGAATTGGACTACTCTCTTCTTAAAATTCATCCAGACATAGAAAGGGTGTAGCCAATCCATGCCAATAATGACATTGAAATCTAATATTTCTAACACTACAAAATCAACTGAGGTGACTTTCTGGGAGACTCTAATCGGGCAATTTTTGTTTACTCATTTTGCTATGACTAAGTCACAAACTAGAGTAGATACTATGAAAGGTTCAGAAAGAATTTTGGGACTGCCTCTGATGTCTACTATGATTTAGGGGGTTATGAGGTAAAGTATAACTCTAGGATATAATAATGTATAAAAATGAATGTAGAAAAATTGAGGTACCCGTGACTATATCAAGAGAACGAGTCTAAAGAGTACGGAGCTTGTTCTAATTCTATCCGCTAGCTATGCTAGATAAGGCATTCAGTTAGGCTAGACATAGCCTTAGGAACCAAGTGAATATAGAATGTACATTTCCATAGTTAAGATGTGTAGTCCTTTCAGTGGTAGAGCCTTGTATCTCTGGGATAATATTTGATATATTAAGAGTATTCAGTTAGGCTAGACATAGACTTTAGCAACCATATTTGGTGTACATATAAGAAAGTTAAAAGTTTCATTTATTTAAGTGTGGTATTTCCATAAGAATGAGCATGGTTGAGAAATATTTCTACGTTAGAAGTTTTCAGTCTTTGTCATAAAAGCATAGTATTCCTATTCTTACTTTAAACCTAAGATAACTTTGTTTCATGATAGATAATTTTAGGAAAAAGGTGTCTCATGTCCAACTCTAAGTCATTCCATATATATGATCTCAGGCTTGCAGACTCAGATCCACATATCACGTTTTAATCCTTATTTTGATATCTCACGTAGAGCATGCCAGAATTTTTTCTCTCGCTAATGTTATTAGAACCTCTAACAATGAGAATTAAGGTAATAAATATTCCTTTCTTAGCAAGTCTTAGATATTTCATGTCTTTATTTATCACTTTAAATTTCTACGAATATGTTCATGCGAGGAATCCTTTAGTTCAGTTATAAACTCTTAATATGGGTTAGTTCATATAGCCAACTATTCAGTTAAGCAATCAAACAAATGAGCTTTATAGTTTCCCATCTTTTTATTTAGTTTTAATATCATAAGTTTTGTATATATGCCTATTCCATGAGGTTCTTTATTATAAATTATGCTATGGGAAAATTCATTTTAGTCTGCACTCCAAATCTAAATCAGCTGTAACGCCCCATTTCCTGAGAACAGGAACGCCACACCTTGCTTATGATCCCGAAGGACCACAAGCTAACCATTTTTATGATATTTGTACCTATTTGCTGCATAATATAATAAAATACATGCGAAAACTGGCTAACACTTGCCATAAGGTTCAAACATCTAGAAATATACAATACCTTAAACCATACACTAATACATCTGACTGAAAAGCCTCTACACTGCCTGAACTGTGGAGTTGAAGGGACAATTCCCCAACTAACTCCATCTACTAAAATCAAATACTGTAATAACAACATCCTCGGATGATGAGGACTCACTGTTGCACCCACTGCTGCTATACAAGTGACTTCTAAGATGCTCCAAGTTTCACTCATTTGAACCTATGGTGCCCCAAAATAAAAGAACACCATAGCGTGAATGCGTCAGTACTAAGATGTACTGAGTATGCAAGAAGGGAAGGCTAAACGCAAGGTCTTATGCATGAACATTTAATCAACAGAATAATCATGAGAATAATGAACGAGTACACATATATGAATGCACAGTTCACAACCACTATAAAAATTATAACGACTCCAGATACCACAGCTCGAATACCACTTTACTGTCCTCGAAACTCACTACTGTACTAGGGTACTGCATTACTGAATCACAGGATACCAACACTAATCAATCGAATACACTCAACCCCTGACTCCTGAAGATTTATACTGACACAGAAACCGTGGGAAGTAGTTACATAACTCACCACGACTCCTCATAAGCAACTGAATATGTGGGGGTGCACGCAATAATTTGAATAATATCTTTGATTTCGTAAAACATGCGTACGGAAAATGAAGACTCACATGGCTTGAATTTTATTATCCATACTTCTCATAATATTATAGAGAGGAAAACATAGGTAAAATCCCATAAATCATCATAAAATCATCAATATTCATCATAAATTCTCATGACTCATCATAGACAACCAAACTTATCAACTCAAGACTCGGACCGACTCGATATTTCAAGAAACATACTCTTATGGACAGGGGAGTTTCCTATAACCGACAACCCCACGTGAGCCGCGTGGAATACCAACGTTTGCCCTCCTAGGGAGAGCACTCCCATTGGCGGGAGTGTTGTACTCTTGCCAGGAAGTACAACCTTAAAGCTTTCATAATCACAATGCGGCTCTCTGGCCAGCAATATCATCATCAACAACCCTACGGTGGCACATAGGTTTTGGGAAATACCAAATTTCCCTCTCGGTGCTAAGTTAGGAAATCCACCACAACATCACAAGGATCCATCATAAAGACCAAATCAAATCTCTTTCTCATTTATCAAATCATATCAATTTGTGGATTCCTAACTCAACACATTTTAGCTCAAAACATTTTAATTTTTCTCAACATCAACATGGTATCAACAACAAAAGCATTTTGTCTCTGCGAGCTTAAAATCAATATAAATCATCCCTACTCTGCGGATGCAAATCAATATTGTCAAATGATCATTCTTTCATTTCAATATTCAAATCATGACAATAGCTTTTGAAAAGCATTTAAGATCTTCAAATCATAGTAAGATTTTGTATGTCGTAATGTAACTCAAATCATTTCTCTTATATCAAGAATCCTCAAAAAAATAATTTCATAGTAGTGGTATGCAATTTATGGCATAAAATCTCAATTCAAGAAAACAAGAGAATAAGGTTATATTATGTATACCAATATTGGACGATTCAAAGTTCCATAAATCATATCTTGAAAACACTTGAAATATCAACTCGTGGTAGAAATATGAAATTCACCATATCAAATCATAACTTGGGAATAATAAAGTAATCATGTACATCAAAGCATAAACAATTTATATTTTCATAACCTCATAATTCGTCATTAAAACATCTTGGGTATTTACTCACTTTTCAAAATCATGAAATTCCAATGAAAAATCATTTTTTTGGGAACAAGAATGAAAAGATATTCTTGTTCAAAACCCCACATACTAAGTTCTCACGGAATTCATTTTAAGTTCTCAAATCATCAGAAATTCATCAATCGTAGCACGACTAAGATTATCGCGGAACTGAGTCAGCTCTAGACCAGCAGACTATTTCGAGCATACGTACCCCTAACAATCAATAACATAAGTAATACGTAGTATACAACAACGCATACTCACATGCCCACAGGCCATCATGCACCATGCATTCATTAACACCTCACACCAATCATTTGAAGATCATATTCATATACAAGTATTGGGATCTCATGCCAATACATCGTAGATCATTCAACAAGGATGCATATGGTTAAGGAAGAATACAATATAACATAGTTCATCCAATCGGGATACACACAAATAACATACATTCAACACATCATGGTTCACTTCTCAAGTTTCTTTCCTTTAAGATCTTGATATATACAATTCGACCCATAATTAGACATTTCACACTTAGCGTGGCCTAATGGACTTATCATTTCCCTTAAGCATCATATTAAACACGTAGCATGCAAGTATGGTATGAACTCATCACTTCGATCACAAGGGGTCATACGATCCATTCTTCTTCAACTAGGCATTTCTACAATTACCTTGCATGCACCATTTAGGGCATAGGTCAGTACGAACAATTACATGTGCTACAACACCATCATTCCTCTTAATTCCACCAACTAAATCCATCGTCCGCACTTACAACCATATCATAAGCCTTCCATACAACATCCCCAATTTTAGACAATAATATGGAGTTCATGTTGAACGTATACATAGAAAGTAGTCTAGTCATTTAGAACTTATTATATCCTAAGAACGTAAATTTATAGCCTCTTAGACAATTCCACAAACACCTTACATGCACTTTTAGGCATTGGTGAATTCGTCAAATTCACATGTTTTCCGCCACCCCATATATCTTATCCAACACACATAATCATCACATGCATGTATCAACCAACATACACCATCACCACACATATTTATATAACAACCAACATGCATAATCATCATATATATATATATCAAGTAACATACATAATCCTCATATATATCTCAACCATCAAACATCAAGAAACATATATATATATACATCATCAAAGTCTAGAAAATATATATATATATATACATAACTTGAACTTTCAAAAAGGGATTCGTGGACTCTATGGACGAAAGGAGTCCATAGATAAACACTTGCATACCTTAGACTCTGTAGCCGGAAGAGATTGACGGAGGGAATTCTTGAATCAAAGACTCCAATTAATTTCCCCCAATTCAAAACCCTAACCCTAACTTGATATATATATATATATATATATATATATATATACATATAAGAGAAATGAGAGGAAAATAATACAAGTTCTCAGCTGAATGGGGTATTTATAGAGGTTTAAAAGAGTGGTGAAAGACCAAAATGCCCCTAAGAAACAAATAAAATCCAAATCTGTCCATGGGGGACTGTTTTGATAGGATGAAGTAGATCGACCATAATTTTTTTCTCCGTTATCCAAATTGGATGAAAACAATTTCATTGGAAAGAGAACTCGCATATATTTCCGTTGATATATGGTAGCTCACCCAGATCATTATGTACAAGGATTTATGATCATTTGAAGTTGACCAAAAAAATCGCCTGGCTGCAGTATTTTTTTCCTGCACATTTTACTGTTCACAGTTCGATCGGAATGGTCGTAGTTTGATCGGAATGGTCATAACTCATCGCTCGAGTGTCCGTTTTGGGTGATCCACATATCGTTGGAAATATTATTCAATTCTATACGAAATGGTGGGTCAAAATCCAAGAAATGACACACAGAAAAATTATAAATCATTCTCGAAGATAGGATCCCGACACGTTTACGCACAAAATTTTAACAAAAAAAATTTCGAGGGTATTACATCATCTCCCCCTTGGAAACATTCATCCTCAAATGTCACTTGATAGGATAAGAGTACTAATCGACTGAACTTACTTAAGGAACATGAACATCTGAAACTTATCTATACGACTGGAACTACTGATAAACTGGGTGCTTACATCGAACATGTACGCCTGATGCGTGGAATACACACTGAATCAATGAATAATTAAGTTGGATTCTTATGGTAAGTATGCATAGATATAAGACTGAATATACTGACAAGCTGACTTCTCAGGAGGAATATGCATACCTAATACAGAAGTATGTAAATGAGATACTTTCATGAACACATGACTGTCAAACAGAGTCTTTCACTACTACCAATGCATACTTTATGCATGAACACATAACCTAATACACTGACTAACTGAGCTCTTTTTACTACCACGGAACATACGGATCTAATGCATAACTGTTTCACTGTACTGCCTTCTGAGTCACACAACTGAATTTATTAATCACTCAAACTTCTCACAATTTGCATGCGTGTCTGATGCATGCGAACACAGTTAAACAGATGTATGAATATGTACTTGAATATGTAATGACAACTGATGTAATACTTATGATAAAAATCTGAATATGCAACTGTATGGGGTATCTCCCCTTTGGGACACCACGTCCCTTCACAATTACTTTACAACAGTATCGAAGCGGCGTACAGGGCACCTATGAAGTAAATTATATGCATGATACACAATGGAAGAACTGAGTTATAGTCACAACCACTAGGATATTCCACTTCAGAATAATGACATGCTCGGAATTTCCAATAACAGGATTAGAAGAAAAGATGAGAAAAAAATTCATGCAGGTCTAACTTTATCACTTCCTCTATCACCTCCTCTTACCATTTAGTCATCGCTATACACTTGTGAACACTTGACTAAACTCCGAACTGAATGGAAATCAATTTACTCTAGAGTCTGGGGCACAACGATACACATAAGTGATAACTTAACTCATCTCGGAGAACTGCTCCTGAAAGCATGAATTCACTACTGATGCTAATACCAGTGCTATTTCTTAGAATACAATTCTTATCATTCCTTAGTCTCTACAATCATCGACACATACATACACTCTTTTCGATACTTGCTTGTCTCACTAAACACATCATCTGTTTCGATTTCTTCATTCACATCTTAATACTTAGTTTGGAGTCCACAAACTTACATTCTTCAAAGATTCAAGCTTAGCTTCTAAAACATAACATGAATATCCACAAATCTTTAATAAACATACTATTCTCATTCTAGCCTTCAAATATCACATCTCTTAAACTTATACTTCTCCACACCATGAGAATCGCAGCTATATCTCTATCAATCAACACATATAATTCCCAACTTCCACATTTATATTCTTACATATATAATTTCAAGCCTATTCATTCACCATATAAACAGCTAACCCCATAAGGCATACTCTGCTCACTTTAGAGAACACTGTCCCGAAACTATCTGCGGGGACTGTCAGAGAAAGTTCTATCTGAAAGACATTGGCTTCACTACTTCTATTACCTTAAGAGTAAGGTAAATCTGACATAAGTAGATCATTACATGAGTCTACATAACTCTCTTGGAAAATCTTTCTATAGCACGATCTGGATCATGAACAAATGGAAACTCTTCTAAACATCCCATAGCCTTCCGTACATGAATGTGGCGCGCAACACACTCTTGTACAAGACTCTACTAAATGCAGCTTTTCAGACTCCCTAGGATAGCTTTTGAACCTTAGGCACTGATACCAAGTTTGTAAATCCCCGATTCCCGAGAACCGGAACGCCACACGGTGCTTATGATCCCGAAGGACCACAAGCTAACCTTTTTTCTGATATATATACCTATTCACTGCATAATATAATAAAATACATGCGAAAACTGGCTAACACTTGCCATAAGGTTCAAACACCTAGAAATATACAATACCTTGAACCACACACTAATACATCTGTCTGAAAAGCCTCTACACTGCCTGAACTGTGGAGTTGAAGGGACAATTCCCCAACTAACTCTATCTACTAAAATCAAATACTGTAATAACAACATCCTCGGAAGATGAGGACCCACTGCTGCTATACAAGTGACTTCTAAGATGCTCCAAGTTTCACTCATCTGAACCTATGGTGCCCCAAAATAAAAAAACACTATAGCGCGAATGCGTCAGTACTAAGATGTACTGAGTATGCAAGCAAGGAAGGCTAAATGCAAGGGCTTATGCATCAATATTTAATCAACAGAATAATCATGAGAATAACGAACGAGTACACATATATGAATGCACAGTTCACAACCACTATAACAATTATAACGACTCCAGATACCACAGCTCGGATACCATTTTACTGTCCTCGAAACTCACTAGTGTACTGGGGTACTGCATTATTGAATCACAGGATACCAATACTGATCAATCGAATACACTCACACCTCTGACTTTTAAAGATTTATACTGACACAGAAACCATGGGAAGTAGTTACATAACTCACCATGACTCCTCATAAGAAACTGAATATGTGGGGGTGCACGCAATAATTTGAATAATATCTTTGATTTTGTAAAACATGCGTACGGAAAATAAAGACTCACATGGCTTGAATTTCATTATCCATACTTCTCATAATATTATAGAGAGGAAAACATAAGTAAAATCCCATAAATCATCATAAAATCATCAATATTCATCATAAATTCTCATGACTCATCATAGACAACCAAACTCATCAACTCAAGACTCGGAGCGACTCGATAGTTCAAGAAACATACTCTTATGGACAGGGGAGTTTCCTATAACCGACAACCCCACGTGAGCCGCGTGGAATACCAATGTTTTTCCTCCTAGGGAGAGCACTCCCATTGGCGGGAGTGTTGTACTTTGCCAGGAAGTACAACCTTAAAGCTTTCATAATCACAATTCGGCTCTCTGGCCAACAATATCATCATCAACAACCCTACGGTGGCACATAGGTTTCGGAAAATACTAAATTTACCTCACGATGCTAAGTAATACTCCCCGAATAGCTCAGAACGCGTTAGAAAATCCACCACAACATCACAAGGGTCTATCATAAAGACCAAATCAAATCTCTTTCTCATTTATCAAATCATATCAATTTGTGGATTCCTAACTCAACACATTTTAGCTCAAAATATTTTAATTTTCCTCAACATCAACATGGTATCAACAACAAAAGCATTTCATCTCTGTGAGCTTAAAATCAATATAAATCATCCCGACTCTGCGGATGTAAATCAATATTCTCAAATGATCATTCTTTCATTTCAATATTCAAATCATGACAATAGCTTTTGAAAAGTATTTAAGATCTTCAAATCATAGTAAGATTTTTTTATGTCGTAATGTAACTCAAATCATGTCTCTTATATCAAGAATCCTCAAAAAAATAAATTTCATAGTGGTGGTATGCAATTTATGGCAGAAAATCTCAATTCAAGAAAATAAGATAATAAAGTTATTATGTATACCAATATTGGACGATTCAAAGTTCCATAAATCATATCTTGAAAACACTTGAAATATCAACTCATAGTAGAAATATGAAATTCACCATATCAAATCATAACTTGGGAATAATAAAGTAATCATGTACATCAAAGCTTAAACAATTTATATTTTCATAACCTCATAATTCGTCATTAAAACATCTTGGGTATTTACCCACTTTACAAAATCATGAAATTCCAATGATAAAATCAATTCTTTGGGCACAAGAATGAAAAGATATTCTTGTTCAAAACCCCACATACTAAGTTCTCACGAAATTTATTTTAAGTTCTCAAATCATCGGAAATTCATCGATCGTAGCACGACTAGATTATCGCGGAACTGAGTCAGCTCTAGACCAACAGACTATTTCGGGCATACGTACCCCCAACAATCACTAACATAAGTAATACGTAGTATACAACAATGCATACTCACATGCCCACAGGACATCCTGCACCATGCATTCATTAACACCTCACACTAATAATTTGAAGATCATATTCATATACAAGTATTGGGATCTCTTGTCATTATATATTAGATCATTCAACAAGGATGTATATGGTTAAGGAAGAATACAACATAACATAGTTCATCCAATCGAGATACACGCAAATAACATACATTCAACACATCATGGTTCACTTCTCAAGGTTCTTTTCTTTAAGATCTTGATATATGCAATTCGACCCATAATTAGACATTTCACACTTAGTGTGTCCTAATGGCCTTATCATTTCCCTTAAGAATCATAGTAAACACGTAGCATGCAAGTATGGTATGAACTCATTACTTCGATCACAAGGGGTCATACGATCCATTCTTCTTCAACTAGGCATTTCTACAATTACCTTGCATGCACCATTTAGAGCATAGGTCAGTATGAACAATTACATGTCCTACAACACCATCATTTATCTTAATTCCACCAACTAAATCCCTCGTCCGTACTTACAACCATATCATAAGCCTTCCACTCAGCATCCTCAATTTTAGACAATAATATGGAGTTCATGTTGAACGTATACATAGAAAGTAGTCTAGTCATTTAGAACTTATTATATCCTAAGAACATAAATTTATATCCTCTTAGACAATTCCACAAACACCTTACATGCACTTTTAGGCATTGGTGAATTCGTCAAATTCTCATGTTTTCCGCCACCCCATATATCTTATCCAACACACATAATCATCACATGCATGTATCAACCAACATACACCATCACCACACACATATATATATCAACCAACATGAATAATCATCATATATATATATATCAAGTAACATACATAATCCTCATATATATCTCAACCATCAAATATCAATCAACATATATATATACATCATCAAAGTCTAGAAAATATATATATATATACATAACTTGAACTTTCAAAAAGGGATTCGTGGACTCTATGGACGAAAGGAGTCCATAGATAAACACTTTCATACCTTAGACTCCGTAACCGAAAGAGATTGACGGAAGGAATTCTTGAATAAAAGCCTCCAATTAATTTTTCCCAATTTAAAACCCTAACCCTAATTTGATATATATATATATATATATATATATACCTATAAGAGAAATGAGAGGAAAATAATACAAGTTCTCAGCTGAATGGGGTATTTATAGAGGTTTAAAAGAGTGGTAAAAGACCAAAATGCCCTTAAGTAACAAATAAAACTTGAATCTGTCCATGGGGGGACTATTTTGATAGGCTGATGTATAACTACCATAATTTTTTTCTCCAATATCCAAATTGGATGAAACCAATTTCATTGGAAAGAGGACTTGCAGAGCTTTCCGTTGATATATAGTATCTCCCCTAGATCATTATGTACAAGGAGTTATGATCGTTTGAAGTTGACCAAAAAAATTGCCTGGCTGCAGTATTTTTTTCTGCACATTTTAGTGTTCACAGTTCGATCGGAATGGTCGTAGTTTGATCGGAATGGTCGTAACTCATCGTTTGAGTGTCCGTTTTGGGTGATACACATATCCTTGGAAATCTTATTCGATTCTCTACGAAATGGTGGGTCAAAATCCAAGAAATGACACTCAGAAAAAGTATAAATCATTCTCGAAGATAGGATCCCGACATGTTTACGCACAAAATTTCAACGAAAAAAATTTCCGGTGTATTACATCAGCCCCAACCATAACAGATATCTAGATTTAGAAATTTGTATCATGTTAGTTATCCAACTTCAGAAGTCAGCTAGACAGTACTAGTAAGTTCCTTTTCAGACTAGTGCAGGTTTCAATTAGAAATTTTGTCATCATGTCTAATTCAGCTCATTGAATTAAATATTAGGGATTAGATCTCTTTCCCTAACCTTTAAACTTAGTTAATTTTTATTCAAGGATGAATAACACCAAGGGGGAGATATTGCAACACCCCAAAAATCTGAGCTAAGAATAAATCCATACTTAACCTACATGTAGAACCAAAAATCATGTTGTGATAGTACTAGAAGTTATTTATACAAGAATTAAGGACACAAGAAACTCGCAGCTCATAGCTAAGTCAAAACCTCCCTTATCGATTGATTTCTTGCGAAGAATCTTGTTATAGTAAACTTCAAATGAGCATAACTCCTTGGTTATAAAGTACTTTTGAGCTCAAGTCCCACCAAATGAAAGGTGTTTGAGTATACTTTCCAACTAATAAGGTTTTTTCTTAATTCAAATTTTTGAGTGAAAGATTATGGCCAGTTTACTAGAGGGTATTTGTCTACCAAAATGTGATGGTTTGAGTGATGAATCTCCATACATGTCACAACCCATCAAGGAAGCCATCAGGCTAAAATAGTATGCCCAAATCTTTTTTCATTTTAAGATAGTTTGAAGTGGCAGTTAGTGAAGGGATTGATGGTCCATCACTTGAATCGTCAACTAGAACTCTTCTGTATTGTTATAATATTTTCAAAGGGGTTGTTTGGTATTTTTCCATTCTTTTAACACCCAAACTATGTTGTTTCAAGTATACAAAGGATAAAAAATAATAATAAGACTCCCCAAAATACCCACTACCTTAAAATTCAGTCAAAGCATAGAGAGAAAATAGAGAAAGGTTAATTTTCTTCTCCCAAGGAAAAATTAGGGTTCTTCATCTTCAAGTTCAAATCCTCAAAAATTTAGTTAAAGATTCAAAAGTAATCAGGTATATGGGTATTAAATGAGGTTCTCCTTTTATCTTTATGCCTCAAATTATAGTTTTTCATTTGTGAATTCTATGATTCCATGAAGTAGGTTCTTTACCCCAAATTGGTTTCCAAGGTTAAATTCATCTCTCTATGGTAGATTTTTCATTCATGAGCATGTTTTAGTGATTATTGATGATTTAATAGGGCTATATATTGCATTTATGATATTCTCAAGTCCATGTATAGTTTATATGATATTTGAGAAGCTTTCAAGCATATCATCAATATATTTATGATGTACCGAATTTCAAAACTATTAATATTTTTATTATGATTTGATAGATTTGTATTAGTTGACATGTTGTGTTTTCCCATGAAATTCATTAACGTTTAAAAAATTTCATTTTATGGATACTCAGTATATTGATATTTAGTATTTAAGACTTGTGCTCTGAAATTCCCCTTTCCTTCCAACTATTGAACTATCATTATTAGTTGTATTCTTTATAGATTGCAGATTATGAACACGTGATGTCCTAGGATTTCATCGATGTAATTATGAATATTCAATCCTTTATTTTAATGATTTAGAATGCATTCTGATAAAGCACATATACTATAATCTCAAAACTTCAGTATTATTGAACTATTAGGTATATCAACTTAAATCTAATTGGGAGTAGTTTAGCACCGAGTAGACATAAGAATGAAGGATCACTCACCAGTTAAGAAGAGACCTTTAGGGGAATTCCCTATGTCCCAAAACTATGATTCCACTATAGATTCTAATGGGGAACCAGTTAGACTAGGCTTGACACCTTAGTACTTTTGGACCTCAGTTTTATGGTACCATATTAGATAAATCTTTATACCCTAGCAAGGTATATTAGGCCCTTTTTAATGGAGATTATACCTCATACTCCATGTTTATCTCACTTGGTTATATTTTGGTTAATATTATCTCCCATAGTTTTAACTCAATTATCGCATGAACTTGTAATAAATTTATTCAGTATAGTATTGATAGGTTACATATTTATTTTCTTGGTTATTGCATTAGTTCACATCCTATAGTTATAGACTCAATATTCATACATGACTCTCGGTTTAGTTTTACATGCTTTTATACTATGAGTTTTTAGACTATCACTACATATTAATATTTATGTTTTTATATAGGGTAATTTTTCTACAGTAGTCTCTTTGCATTCTTTTTGCACTCAAAATAGTTTACAAAATATTCAACATCATCTTTTTAGATCAAATATAATGGTTATTTTTCTACCACTTCCCAGTTTATATAAATGTTTATCTCATAAGTTAGAGATTTCATTATGCCATATAGTTCTTACATACAAACATATTTTAAATGCCTATTTAAGTAAATGGTTCATGTCCTTAATTTTAAAGCCTGTTTTAAATATTTTCATGACTAGAGCACATCTCATATACTCTGTACATTCAAAATTATTGATCACATACCTCTTTTATCTACAATTTTTATGTGATGTAGATTTTGTTCTTACTATTAGGATCATTGTCATACTGATCACCGCTTCCAACAAGCAGGTTATGAGTTCTCTCTATTCGAGGACTCAAGTAAGTTATGTTCTATAGCATTTTATTTTTATTCATATAAATTGATTAGGGATAGCTGCGTATCACGACCTAAAAATAGTTACATGATGGCACTTGTTCACCCTCCAGGACAAATAAGCCTATCCCTATCCAAAAATACAATTTTCTAAAGAAGAAGAAGACTGGAGAAATAAACCCAAAACTATAAGTAAAGAAGAAGTAATATTCATGATACATTCCCAAGTCTATTTGTCACTAACACAAGCCTCTAATACAGATTTGTAACCAGTATACTAAGATATCTTATATGTAAAAGTAAGCACAAGATAGTTTGAGAGAGATCTAGGAGAGATTGAAGTCCATCCAACAATACCTCAATTATTTCAACGTGAATATAGTAAGAAATAATCTACAAACTACTACACGATCCAATACCTATGCAGAGCATAGAAAATAAGAAGAAAAAAAGAAGCAAGGGTGAGTACTCAGCAAGCATTGTCGATAATTGACCCTGACCTAAAATAATGTCGAGAACCACCACACTAGGTACCCAAGAAATCCAAATAATATACTAAAACACCCTAAATTTTTGGCCCTTAGAAATTTCCTAAGATTTGAGCTCATTGCCTTGATTACCACTTGACCATATGAGTCATATAGTGTCTCGACGAGTCAAGAAACCCAAGTCATAGAGTGTCCAATGGATGGTTGTTGGTCTTTTATTATTTCTTAAGACTTGGTGATACAAGTCATTAGGGGTGGTGATGAGTCATTAGGACAAACCTTAATAAAATCAATAATATAGTGGATTGACTTTTCTTTGAGTATGAGCGGATCACTAGAAGCCATAAGGATAGGTTACAAGTCATGAGGGGAAATCATAGGTTTTCTAGTATTTGACCTATATGGGTACTATGTCGGTTACAATTAGTCGTTAGGTCATGTTACGAGTGGGATCATGAAGATGTAAGGTGGACAGTATATGGATAAAGACTGAAAACTAGTACTGCTGACAAGAAGCTAACAAAGCGAGGATGCTAAAGAAGAGCTTGTTCCGGTTTCAAATACGACAATAAGAAGAATAAAAGTACAAGAGTAAAAGAAGGAGATAAGGCTAGTATAGTTTCACTTTAATTTCACTTGCTTGGTAACCTCTTTCCCAGTCAGAGATAGGAAAGAATCCAAAGCTTGTAAGGATGTTAGGCTTCGAATATTTATAGGATAGATAAATTGGAAATCTAGGATGAAATACACTATCATCCAACTCACTATCTAGGATAAAATCTCAAGGCAATGAGTTGTATGATGTGGTGACAAATCAATGGGTCGACTCATAACCAAGAATGATCTTTTAATAACTTTTAAGCTAAGGGTATTCTGGATATTTTCTACTATAGACCCTTGGACCCCATAACTTAAACCATCCTTGGGAATTCATTATCATATCATTCCTAATAAAACAATCCCACATTCTCTCTCAAACACTTTGTTTAAGCTAAGGCTTGGGATTCAAAAAAGTGGTCATCTACGATTCTAAGGGTGCAATCTCTTCCAAATTTCTTGATATTTTAGGCCTGTTACTCCTCCCACATAGTTATTTATTAAAAACACATATTTTAATGTATGGATTTCACGGTATTGTTATAGTTTTGAAAAAATGTTTGGGGGTTTTTAATTCTTATCATTGAATAATTTTTTTCCATGGTTTACTTATGGTTTTCCTCGTTTTTAATATGGTTTTGAACATGTGGGTGTATGGGTATGGTGGTTGAACTTGAGAATGTTAACTTTCTCTAAACTTTTGACTTTTGAAGTAATTATGGCCCCAACCTTGTATTGTAAAATTACTTTGTAGTTATGAGAAAGGTGGGAATTTTAATTAAGGGTACAATGGAATCCCCAAAGTGCTTGGTTTGATTTATTTCTTGAAACTAATTCATGGTATAAATAGTTAAATTTTTAAGGATGGTTTTGAAAACTTTGTAGGGTACATGGAAATCCCCTAAGTTATTTTATTAATAGACTCTGCGGGGTACATGGGAATCCCATAAGTGTTGGATAATTACATTGTTTGCATGTTATAGTCGATATGACAATACAACTTAATAATGCCTTAATAATTTACTCGAGGAACTGGTGTTTTGGTTATGTGCTAAATATTTTAATTGGGAAATAATGGGGATTGTTATAGCTAATCGTGAAGGTGTGAGTCTGAAGGATGAAAACTTAAAACTCTTATTTTCCAATATGAGGGTTGCTCTTGGTGATAATATTCTTGTACGTACACAAGATTCCCCTAATTCTATACACATGCATATGTATCATAGAGGGCAAAAGGTACAAGGGAATCCCCAGCCATCTATGATAGCTCCGGTTCTTGTGGCTACACGCAATAGGGCCTGTTGAGGGTTAACACTAGATCCATAAATCCTGTGGGTGGATTTATGATGGTAAAGCTACAAAATCTAGGTTAATGTATTTAATGCATGCTAAACCTAGTTCCCTATCCCGACACTATATATATATATATATGTAAATATATTTGCATCTGTCTATTTCCATTGGTTTTATTTGGTTTTGATTTAATGGCATTATTTAATATTTATCCCTTAGTTACATGTTAGTGTTCACCTTGCTAATAATCTTTGGGCATTATATCCCTACGTGATGCAGGAACCAGCCATACTTCTACTCTTCCGACTCAGTGACTTAGTGATTCGGGGAAAGCTTGTGAATCAGATTTAAGTGGTGAGCTTCCCTATTCTGGAAGACCCCATTTCATGCTATGGACTTCTTTATATCATTCTTATTTCCTTATTTTTTGTTTTGGCTATAGTCAGGGAAATGTCTCGAATGGATATTCTTTTATTCTGGTTAGAGGCTTTGTTGGGCTACTATGGTCATAGGCGGTGTCAGTATTGGTATTGGCATTTGGATTGGTATTGGACAGGCTTTGGTTGTGATGTTTGGCTTAATTATAGACTTATTATTAGATCTTTAAATTAAAGCTATCTTATCTTGTTATATGTTTAGAATTTACCTGACATGGGGTGAAGGTGGTTAATGATTTGGGTATTAGGGGTGGACTCCGATCCTAGTTTGACTTGAGATATTCGACACGACTAGACCTTGGTTCAGGTAGTGTCAGATTGGTATTAGAGACTAGGATCATGGTCAATTAGGTGTCCAAAAAGCTTTTTCGAGTAGATTCTCCTTTAAAGGTATGTAGTGCACCACACAAATAAGGAAGAGGCTATAAGGTATTTAGCAATGTTTCTCTTTCTTGTGTTCTATTTGCGGGATATAGAGTCTAAGGTCCTAAAATCTTTTCCAATTTTTTTTTCACTATTCAGATCAAACCTTCTAAATAATCTAGAGCTCACAAAAACACCTCTGTCCCACCCGAGGACAATATTGATGGGACATGTCCTACTTATTGGGTCCACACTAGAACTAGGGGTCCAACACCTGAATGTCCTTTTGGAGTTCCACTGGTCCCCTCCAGTCCTTCTCGAGCTTCTCAGGCTGATGTGATGAATGTTGAGTTTTGTCATTCTATCCAGATGTTGGCTCAACTTGTAGCCTCATAGTCTGAGCATAGTGCTTCAGTTACTCCATCTTTTGAGGCCACAAAGGTTGGATAGTTTATGAGGTTAAACTCTTTGACCATTATTGGAGTTAACGTCGAGGAGGATCCTCAATGTTTCCTTGATGAGATGGATAAGATCATCTATGTAATGTATGCCATAAATATGGAAGGCTTGGAGTTCGATGCCTATTAGTTGAAAGATATGGCATATCAATGGTATGAGGAATGGGATGAGTCAAGGGGTGACGATGCTGAGTCAGCCCTGTGGGATAATTTTTCCAATATTTCCTAGACTACATCTTTTCTCAAGAGTTGAGAGAGGTAAAGGTGAAAGAGTTTGTTAACCTGAAGTAAGGTAAGATGTGAGTCAAAGAGTATGCTTCAAAGTTTCACCAGTTATCTGGGTATGCCCTAGAGTTTCTTTCTAGCATAAGGCTAGAATAAGAATATTTACTTCAGGGTTATCTCGAGACATAATTTTGGAGAGTAAGGTTGCCTTGTTAAACAAGGACATGGACATCTATAGGTTGGTTGTGTACATGCAACAAGTTAAGAGAGAAAATAAGAAGCAGGCGAAGATCTGGAAAAGGCAGAGCGAGAAGTTTAGATTTTTTAAGCATGGCAGTGGCCAACAGCAGAGTGGCAGGGATGGTAAAAACTGGTCCAATAGAAAGTGGAGCAATTTTAGGTCTTACTTAAAAGCTAGTGCTCCCTACCAAAAATCGTCTAGTGATAAATACTTTCAGTGTGGCGATAACTATAGGGCACACGATGCCCTATCTCAGGCTATTGGGGACCAATCAGCTCCATCATATCCTCTTTACAAATTTTAAGTTCAATTGCATTAGGGTTTTTATGATGAGGGAAGGGACAAGTGTCATAACTATGGTTAACCTGGCTATATGCTTTGGAATTTTCTAGTGGTTAAGGTTTATTTTGGGGTAAATAAGGTCCCGATTACCTATTAATTAGATTCGACACCAAAGGGTGCCCCCTCTGGATCCGACACTGGTCAAAACTAACTTTATGCTCTCACTAACCGTTAAGAGTCTGAGGCATCGCCTGATGTCATAATTGATATGTTGAAACTCTTTTACTATGATACGTATTATTTACTTGATGTAGAGTCAACTCTTTTTTATGTGATCCCATTTATTTCTCTGCATTTTGGTTTTGATCTCAAGTGTATTTTGGACCCTTTTTCTATTTCTACCTATATGGGTGACACTGTGATTGCTAGCAGTGTCTATAGGTGTTGTGTGGTATCAGTGGGTGGTAAGAAGACATTTGTGGATCTATTTTAATTAGTTATGGTTGATCTTTATGTCATATTGGGGATGGATTGGTTACACTCATGCTATGTTTCTCTATACTATCGGACCCATAAGGTCATTTTTAAATTCCTTAATGGGCTGGTTATTAAATAGGAGGTTGGTTCTCTAGAACCCAAGGCAAGTTTCATATTGTATCTTAGATCTCAACGATTAATCTCTTATTGGTATCTTTATCATCTGGTACGGGTTATAGATTCTAATTTAGAGGGTCATTTTTTACATTCCATCCCGGTGGTGAATGAATTTCCTGAGTTCTTCCCTAATGACCTTCACGGTGTCCCTCCCTATAGGGAGATTAATTTTGGGATTGATCTTTATCAGACACTCGTCCTATAATTATTCACCTATATAGAATGTCTTCGACCGAGTTAAAAAGCTTAAAAAGAAATTAAAGAATCATTTAGACAAGGGTTTTATCCATTCTAGTGTGTCTCTATTGGGTGCACTGGTATTGTTCATGCATGAAATGAATAGGTACCTTCAAATATGTATTGATTATCAATAATTAAATTAGGTAACGATAAATAATAAATACTTTTTTCCAAGGATAGATGATTTATTTGATTAGCTTTAAGGTGATAAGTTCTTTTCAAAGATCATTTTAGATTAGGGTTTCATCAGTTAAAGATTAGGGAGGCGGATATCCCTAAATTTCTTTCTATACCTGATAAGGGCATTTTATGTTCCTGGTTATGTCTTTTAGGTTGTCTAATGCCCCAACGACATTCATGGACTTAATGAACAGTGTTCCATCAGCTTATGGATTTATTCATCATCGTATTCATAGATGATATTCTGGTGTACTCGAAGAGCATGGTTGATCACGTTGATCACCATTTCATTGTGTTGAAGACCCTAAAAGATTAGTAGTTGTATGTCAAGTTTTCAAAATGTGAATTTTTGTTAAACGTTATCACTTTTCTTGGACATGTCATAACTAGTGAAGGGATCATGGTGGATCCGCAGAAAGTTGCAATGGTTAAGAGGTGGACTAGACCCACGATTCCAACTGATATTTGATGCTTCTTGGGTTTAGCTGGTTGTTACAGGATATTTTTGGAGTGTTTTTCAATTATAACTGCCCCGCTTACTATATTAACTATGAAAAAGGAAAATTTCTTATTGTCTAATGCTTGTGAAAGTAGTTTTGAGAAGATGAAGGATAAGCTAATTTCGGCTCCGATCTTGACTTTTCCTGAAGGCACTGATGGTTTTGTGGTCTATTGCGATGGGTATGGTGTGGGGCTCAGTTGCATTTTTATGTAGCATGCCAAAGTGATAGCTTATTCCTCCAGATAGTTGAAGGTACATGAGAAGAATTATTTAACTCATTACTTGGAGTTATTGGTTATGGTGTTCACGTTGAAAATCCTATGTCACTATCTGTATGGCGTGTTTGTAGATATCTTTTCAGATTATGAGAGCCTGTTGTATGTGTTCATCCAAAAAAAAACTTTATTTCAGGCAAAGAAGATGGCTTGAGCTGCTCAAGGATTATCAGATAAGTCTCCACTACCATCTAGGTAAAGATAATGTGGTTGTTGATACTCTTAGCAGGTTATCAAAGGGGAGTCTAGCTCATGTTGATAAGGGAAAGTGAGAATTGTTAAATGACATTCACCATTTGGCTAACCTTGGAGTTTGTCTCTTGAACTTTAAAGATGGTGGTGTGTTTTTGTATAAGGTAGAGCAGTCATCTCTTGGTACTAAAATAAATGAGAAGCAGGTATAGATCTTGTATTGTTGAGAATCAAGGGTGATGTAGGTTGGCAAAAAGTGATGGCCTTTGAGATTAGTGGAGATGGTACCTTGTAGTACCAAGAGTGATTGTGCGTCCCCATCATAGATGGATTACGAGAGAGGATCTTGGCTGAGGTGCATGAGTCACATTATGCTATTCATCCTAGTTCGACAAAAATGTATCATGACCTTAAGGAGATGTTTTGGTAGAACAATATGAAGTGGGATGTGGCTAGTTTTGTGGCTAAGTTCCTGGTGTGTCTGCAAGTGAAAATTAAACACTTGAGGCCCAAAGAATTGTATCAAGAAATTAAGTTACTTGCGTGGAAATAGGAAAGATCAATATGGATTTTTTATTGGTTTTCCTCAGTCTTGGAATATGTTTGATTCAATTTGGGTCATCATTGATAAAATGACAAAGTTTGCTCACATTTTGATAGTGAGGACAAACTTCTCAACGGAGGATTATGCGAAATTGTTTATTGAGGAAATTGTGAAGTTGAATGAGGTGCATGTTTCTATTATGTTTGACTGTGGTGCTCAGTTCTCATCATACTTTTGGTAGTCATTTTAGAAAAGTTTGGGGACTAAAGTGAGTCTTAGTATGGCTTTTAATCCGTAGTCGTATGGTCAAGAAGAACTGACTATTAAGAAATTAGAGGATATGCTTCGAGCATGCGTGATTGATTATGGTGGTAGTTAGGTTGAACATTTTCCTCTTGTAGTATTTGCATATAATAATAGCTACCACTCTAGCATTGGGATGGCTTTATTTGAGACCTTGTACAGTAGGAGGTGTAGGTCTTTTATTGGGTTGTTTGAGGATGGTGAGGCAGAAATATTTGACTAGATTTGGTTCACCAAGTCATGGAGAAGGTGAAGGTTATTCCAGATAGGATTAAAGCCATCCAATTTCGGCAAAAGTCCTATACGGATATAAGGCATAAGAAGTTAGAGTTTGAGGTTTGGGATAGGGTGTTCTTAAAGATATCTCCCATGAAGGGGGTAATGTCATTTAGGAGGAAGGTGAAGCTCAGTCCCTGGTATGTTGGTCCTTATTTTATTTTGAAGAGGGTTTGTAATGTTGCATATGAATTTGAGTTGCCCCTAGTTTAAGCTCTGTTTACCCTGAGTTCTATTTGTCTATGTTGAGGAAGTGTGTGGGTGATACATCTCTGATTTTACCTATCAACGATATTGGTAATTCGGATTCCTTATCTTATGAGGCAGTCCTTATTAAGATTTTGGATCGGCAAGTTCGTTGTTTGCGAAAATAGATCGTAGCTTCAACAAAGGTTCTATGGTGGAACCAAAAGGTTGAAGAGGCTACTTATGAAGTCGAACAGGACTTAAAGTTCAATTATCCATTATTGTTTATCGCTCTAGAAAATCATTCATAAGGTATGTGTTACTCTTAACATCTTTGTTTTTTTACTTTGTTAAAGAAAAGATTGATTTCCTTGGCATCTTTGTTTTCTTACTTGGTTAAATGTAAGAGTTGAGAGGTTTGGGGTTTAATTGTTCTAGTCACTGTTTTGTCCCATGATTCGAGAACGAATGATCCAAGTGGGGGAAAATAGAAACACCCGAGATTTTTGGCCCTTGGAAATTTCTAGAGCTTTGAGCTAACTGCCTTGATTATGACTTGACCATATGGGTAGTATGGTGTCTTGACGGGTTAGGTGACCCTAGTCGTAGGGTTTCTAATAGATGGTTGTTGGGTTTTCTGTCTTGGTTACGACTTGGTGATATGAGTCGTTATGGGTGGTGACAAGTCGTTAGGACAAACCTTTACCAAATTAGTAACTTAGTGGCTTGACTTTGTATTGAGTATGAATGATTCACTAGGAGCCGTGAGGATAGGTTACGAGTCATGAGGTAAAGTCATAGGTTATCCAGTGTCTGACCTATTTGGGTACTATGTTGATTATGACTAGACCCTACCAGTCGTTGGGTCATGTTATGAGTGGCATCATGAAGTCGTAAGGTGGATAATATATGGGTGTCCAACTCACTGTCTATGATATGACTCAAGGCTATGAGTTGTATGATGTGGTGAAAAGTCAATGGGTCAACTCGTAACAAAGGATGACTTTACAGCTTTTAAGTTGAGGATATTCTGGACATTTCCCACTTTAGCCACTTGGAACCAATGACTTAAAACCTTCCTTGGTACTTTATTATCATATCATTCTCAATAAAACACTCTTGCATTCTCCCTCCTACTCTGTGTTCAAGCTAAGGCTAGGATTTTAGTGAAAGTGGTCATCTAGGGTTCTAAGGGTGCAATCTCTTCCTAGTTTCTTCGTATTTCAGGCATATTTCTCCTTCCTTAATGTTATTTTAGTAAAAACATAGGTTTTAATGTATGGCCTTCACGGTATTTGTATGGATTTTAAATAAAGAATGGGGGTTTTGAATGGTTATTGTTGAATAATATTTTCCCATGGTTTAACCATGGTTATCCTTGTTTTAAATATGTTTTTGAACATGCGGGTTCAAGGGTAAGGTGGTTGAACTTTAGAATGGTAACTTTCTTTAAACTTGTGACTTTTGAAGTGGTTATGACCCTAATCTTGTACTGTAAAATTGGTTTGTAGTTATGAGAAAGGTGATAATTTGAATTATGGGTACAATGGAATATCCAAAGTTCTTGGTTTGCCTTATTTCTTGAAACTAATGCATAGTATAAATGGTTAAGGATGGTTTTAAAAACCTTGAGGTGTACACGGGAATCCCCACAAGTGATTTTAATAATGAAGTCTGTGGGGTACATGGGAATCCCCTAAGTGTTGGCTAATGACATTGCTTGCAAACTATAGTCGGTATGACGATACCACTTAATAATTCCTTAATAATTTACTCCGAGAATTGGTGGTTTGGATATGTGCTATATGTTTTAATTGGGTAATAATGGGTGTGGTGATAGCTGGTTGTGAAGGTGTGTGTCCAAAGGTCGGACACTTAAACCTCATGTTTGCCGACATGAGGGTTGGTCTTGGTGACCATATTTCTGTGGGGTACACGAGAATCCCCCAAGTCTATACACGTACATATGTACCATGGAGGGCGAAGGGTCAAAAGGAAAACCAAGCCATCTATGATATCTCTGATATGTGTGGCTACATGATCGGAGGCTCGTTCAGGGGCTAACACTAAACCCATATAGCCCGTGGGTGGATTTATGACGGTAAAGTTACACAATCCAGGTTAAGGTTTTTAATGCATGATAAACCTTGTTCCCTATCCTGGCATGGTATATATGTAAATATATTTGCATGTGGATATTTGCATTAGTTTGATTAGGTTTTTATTTAATGGCATTATTTTATCTTTTTCCCCGAGTTAAATGCTAGCATTCACCCTGCTAACCATTCAGGTGTAATATACCCACGCGATGCAGGAATTAACCATACTTCCACTCATCGTGCTTAGTGACTTGGTGATTCGGTAACAACTTGCGTGTCTGATTAAAGTGGTGAGCTACCCTATTCTGGAAGACCCCATTTCATGCTATGGACTTCCTTATATCATTCTTATTTCTTTGGTTTTGGTTTTGGCTCTGATCGGAGGCATGTCCCGATAGGATATTCTTAGATTTTGGTTAGACGCTTTGTTGGACTACTATGGGCATGGGAAGTATCGGTATTGGTATTAGCATTGGTATTGGTATTAGCATTGGTATTGGTATTTGCATTGGGATCGGTATTGGACGGCCATTTGGTTGTGGATGGTTGGGTTTTGTTATAGACTTATTTTAATGTCTTTAAAATAAAGTTATCTTATCTTTTTATATGTTTGGAATTTATTCAACATAGGGTGTAGGGCGGTAATGGTTTGGGTGTTCAGGGTGGTATACTATCCTGCTTTGACTTGAGATACCTGACTCGACTAGGCCCTAGTTTGGGTTGTGTCATATACAACCCACCAAGACATAATACTTCATCCTACAAGGGTAACCCAAAACAACGGTTACCAACCATAATCAGAATACGGTAGGCATTATAACCTAGGTGAGTCAACAGTAGCCACATCATGATCCATAATTAGTGAGAAACACGATACAAAAGACTCATCACGCAACATCTACTTTTCAGGCTTAATCATATGCTATCAACAAACAATTATGGGATCAAATAAGGAGATACTATATAAAGATTCAATATCATACTACCTATGGTGCAATGCAATAATCTCTCAAATCAAGAATAGCCTTACGCCAAGTCTAATAATATCTAAATTCCCAAATCCATATAAGATAATGTAAGTTAAAGCAAAGAAGTGAAATGGATTCTCAAACACAATATGACAAACAAGTTTCTAACATGATAATATAGTACAAGTGTAAACACTAAAACAATATCAACCATACCAAGAAGGATTATAAAATGCAAGTGATACACTGCAATCTAGTAACGATAATGATGATGATGATGTTATATGACCAAGTTTGTCAAACAACCTCTGTATACACCTAACGAGCTCTGCTCTAAAGGTAGGATCCAAGGGGGTTTGCAACCCTTATACAATACAATTACCATTACCAATACTAATCCAATATCCATAACTCTTCATTGACCTATGTTCTTTGGTGGAGGATTTTTAATTATACCGCATTTTCTATCAGAGAAAATTAGTATTTCCACAGTGGTACCAATGCCTCATAAATGTATAAGATATGAGGATGTAGTGATCACAACCAACTTGAATGAGAATTTCAAAATACACCAATATACCAAGAACGTGAGCAAAAAATCCACTCAATAAGCCAACTAATCATGATACAATATAATCCATGTACCAATAGAAAGAGATATGCAATAATATGTCATTCATACCACACAAATCCCAACTTAGAAAATTTCTACCAAGAAGAAAAAAACCAAATATATATAAATACAAGTCTAACAACATCATATAAGACCGCACATAGTCACACATAATAAATATTATGTCAAAAAACCGATAACAACAACATAGGCACCCATATGGGCACAAAATAATAATAACACAATTTTCATGATTAGTTACCATACCCATATTATTTCACATAAGTTCCACATGGAAATAAATAATAAATACAAATTCCAATAACCAAATAAGGCCAAACTACCCAAAACTAGCTCGTTCGTACATAATACCTCAACAACCAATACAAGCTCATTTAAACTCTAGGCATTACCAAAGGCTTGATCATTCTATCATTTTACTACTAACATAATTGTCCCCAAAAAATCACTAAACCCCAATAATTACAATAAAGGTTATTATACAAGTTCTAAATCCCTAACCTAAGCATCCTATAATAATAATCTAAACCTAAGTTATTCACTACAATCTATTCTAAGGATATCTATAAGTAATAATACTAACTAACTAAGGAAATAAACTAACTACAATTCATTATTAAGACTCTGGTACCCACAGATATTCTCACCATGTCATCTAAGTAAGAACCCTAACCTATACAAATAAAAACACACCAACAGTAAAGCAAATAAAACATAAATTGAAACACTCGGGGTTTTGGCCCTTGGAAAATTCCTAAGCTTTGAGCTTACTGTCTTGTTGACGACTTAACCATACGAGTCGCATGGTGTGGGTATGGGTCTGGTGACACAAATCATTAGGTATCCAGTGGATTATAGTTGGGGTACTTTTATGGTTATGGTTTGGTGGTAGGAGTTATTAGGGGTCAATAGGTGACAGGTCACACACATTGAACATGTTATGAACTTGGTATTCTGGAAGAAGATTGATATTTTATGAATCATCATTGATCCTTTCAAGCACTTAAAAAGGAACATCACCCATTGGAATCAATTTGGCCTTCTTTTATGTTGGAAACCGATCCTTAATAAGGTGCACCCATACCCAGTCACCCTATTCAAGCATAAGCCTTCTTCTCCCCTTGTTGGCCCTCTTAGATAGAAGAAAATAGGTGACTCTGACTCCAAGAGATCACTCTTTCTCTGAATATCAACACATCATGAACGTCGATCAACGGTGGCAACTAGTATTCGAATCTACACCAAAAAGGTATAGAAGTGTAGTATGAGTACCAAAACCACGTGTACTTAGTAGTATCATCCGCCGATCAAGATAAATCATGATATAAATATGATAAAATGCTAGATAGCATAACTAAGTCAAGGTATAGACAAACCTAAAGTAACTCCAACATCACTGTGCATAAACAAGTAAATAAACTAGAACAATAGTGTAACATAACTTAAATCATCAACACAATCAATAATAACTACAAAATTGGCTCCTATATGCTAATTAGTGCGGAAAAGTAAATAAGCCATCACAAGACCCCATAATCCCAGAAAGTACACACAATATAATATAATCCACCATCATCATTTATCAACTCTCATAATACAATTGAAATTCATTAAAGTCATGTCATACTATAACCATCGAGTGTTCATATTCATCATTTTCCAATTATTTAACACTTATCCACTAACCATCATGTAACACTAATTCTCATGTATCAATAAATCATCCTTTATCAACTAAACATCACTTATTAACTAATCTTCTTATAGAAGCTAATCATTCCTTATCAACTAGTTATTATTTGCCAACTAACAAAGATTTATCAACTAATTAATATTTATCAACTAGCCAATATTTATCAACTAGCTAGCATTTATCAAGTAACCAATATTTATCAACGAATCATTATATCACTAGAGTCTATTAATATTATGCTACATTATAACTATTTCCATATTTTTAACTTAGATAGGCTACCAAACTCACACCCCAATATCATCATATCATAATAAGTATATCATTATAGTATAATACGTATAGTCGGACTCGAACTGTAATGGATATTTAATGATATCCTCATAAATATTATTATAATCATCTTTCAGTCTTGTGGGGCATGTATATATCATCGTAATTATCCTCTGTCCTTGTCGGGCATACATCATCATAATTACCTTCCAACTTTATCTGATATATCATCATAATCATCTTTTGGCCTTGCCGGGCGTATATCATCTTAATCACCCTCTGGGCTTGTCGGGTATATCGTCATAATAATTCTCCGTCCTTGTCGGACATACATCATCATAATCACCCTCCAGCCTTATCGGGTATATGTATGATTAATGTCATTATCAATATGGTCAATAGCATAATCAATATGGCTTTGTCGGGCGTATATCATCTTAATCACCCTCTGGGCTTATCGGGTATATCATCATAATAATCCTCCATTCTTGTCGGACATACATCATCATAATCACCCTCCGACCTTGTCGGGTATATGTATGATTAATGTCATCATCAATATGGTCAATATGGTCAGTAACTCATTCATAGCATACTCATTAAGCATTTCTAAAAACTTCATTCATCATACCGACAAGTACCAAGGCATATAAATATTGCCGAAATAACCATCTTTCTAGATGTACACAAGCATACTAAAGGGTCTTCCATAACTATGATAAATCTTGGCCTAAGGTGGATCGAAAATCCCACATTTAAATCCTCGAAATAATTTGCCAAGAAATGTCTACCCCAGATTGGGCTAAGGTATCTCAATCCACTTTTAGATGTTAAACAAGCCACAACTGGCACTAGGATAGCAATTCTTCCTAATATAGAGCAACTAAGTCAATTTCATCTAAGGTAAGGCAACTTAGGAAAGTTTCACCCTAAACTCAAGTAACCAAGTCAGTCCACTCATTAATGGAGTAACTAAGGTATTTCCACCCAAAAAGAGCCTACAAGGTTAATTTCACCTAAGATAGGAATAGCTAGGCTAATTACGCCCTAAATGATATCCAAAATAGCCTAAATAATCCAACAAATCCCATGTATTCAATTTATCACACCAACACCTAAAACCCATCCCAAATTTAATATAATATCATAAACATACTATGAATTAGGTCAATCTAACAAAGAGTAAAACCTAGCCTGCCTGGACACTGAAGAAAGCTCACAAGATCTACCAAATCATCATTTTTCCGTTTTAAGAAGCTTCTACAAAATGCCAAGCTATCAAAATCATATTATACTCATAAATATGATAATAATGATACATATATTGCCCTATTATGATTCGAGTCCAAAAATTACCCAAAATCCCATGTGGGTCCTTGTAATGCCCTGATTTTCTGAACCAGAACCTACATGGTGCTCATGACCCCGAAGGACCATAAACTAACCCATGACTAACATTTGTACCTGTATACTGCATAAAACACTCTATAATGTGGAAACATGAACTGAAAGGCCATAAGGTTCAATACTAATAAAAAACTGAAAATAGGGTATAACAATACCAAAATAACTAAGATAACTGTCTGAACATACTATAGTCTGAAAGCCTCTAAACTTGTCTGAATAAGGAGTTGATGGGACATGTCCCCAACTAACTCCAACTTCTGAAATAGACTAAGAATTGAAAAAGTAATGTAATCATCATGTCCTCGAAGGATGAGGACTCACAGCTGACTCTAACTACTGAACTAGGATGCTACTGATGCTCTGGAGCTCGTACTTCTAAACCTATGGTATAAGAAACCATAGCACAAATGTGTCAGTACTTTGAATGTACTGGTATACAAGTGAGGTAGACTGAATGCAATAGGTTCATATACATGTACAATACTAACTGACTGACTAACATTAACGTGAGAATACATGCATGTATACGTAACTGTAACTGACATCATGATAGAACTGAATATCGAGTTCTGACTACTGAGTTTACTGATATTGACATCTAAGTCACTAATGAGTGAGAAATACTGATACTATATTACTAAATACTGAGGGACTGATACTATGCTACTGATACATGAATAACTGTGTCTAACAGTTCTGATTATGAAGAACTGGTCTGGTTGACTATATCTGACAGTCCTAAAGCTGAATACTGATAACATGAGTTATGATAACTGACATAACTGATAACATGAGTAACTGTATCTGACAGTCCTGAATCTGATGGAACTAGCTGAGTTCTGTACTATATGTGAGTAACTAAATCTGTGATTAGTCCTATCTAGCGGGTGATCTCTGAATCTAGTGATACTAATAATAAAGATAATTTGACATAGTCTGAGATCAGTTCTACCTAGCGGGTGATCTCTGAATCTGATTATGCAAATACTGATTGACCATAGTTTAGATCAGTCCTATCTAATGAGTGATCCAGAAGTCTATTTATAATGATAAGGATTGATTGTATCGAACAGTCCTGAATTTGTACTACTAAGTTGAATTGACTGTATTTGACAGTCCTGATTCTATAACTAAAAATGTGGGATGTATTCATCTAACCTACATGCCCTTTTCTAGCTATTCTAGGGTCCAACCTGTAACCTCAGTTGGAAGGGTGTCAATACCTTGCCACTTGTAAAGACAACTACTGTAGAGTCAGTCCTAATCTAGCGGGTGACCCCTGGGATCAGTCCTATATATTTAAATATGCTAACGGGTGATCCCTGACTATGTCAGTCCTATCTAATAGGTGACATCTCATACCTACACTGGCTACATAGTTCTGGAACCTAGGGATTACTTCTAGGGATCTTAGTCCTATCTAGCGGGTGAGTCCCCATCCCTAGGCTCGCTCGGTGCTGAATCCTACTCTCATATGAAAGACACTAAACTGATTATCAGAACTGAATTAGGTTGCTCTTACTGAGTTTCGTTGACTAATGGAATACTGATGACGTCTGATAACTAAATGAGATTACTGAGATTTCATAGGTCACTAAGTACTGAGTGGGACTGGACTGATATTGAATTTACATGAGTTTTCCTGAGTCATGAGACTACCTGAAGTCTACTGATCATGGTTTGACTGAGAGTGTCATGAAAACATGGCTTGGCTCTAGGCACACAGCTATATTTTTTGGGTACAAGTACCCCCAGGACTCGATAAAAGGAAACTGACAATACTTGACATTCTTGAATACATAACCAACATCAATAGTTCATACTATAATAATTTGGGGATAACTCATGTGGTACTTCATATCATGATATTGTACATAACATGAAATGCATATAGACACACTATGAATCCATTCTCCAATCATCATGTATATTCCATTAACACATATATTGCACAACAATGACATGTGAGCCCCTTGAACATAATAAACTAGCATGAATTTATCATATAGTTCACCCCTAAGTTATAATACATGATTTCTATCATTCTAGGCATTTTATCAAACACCTTACATACACAACTTTGGGCATAAGTATACCTTATCAGTTTAACAATCTTAAGCCACCTAAATTCATGGATTTCAACTAACATGCTCACATACTTCATGAAACTACATCAAGATACCATCTTAAAACCAAATAACAACCATCAACATGAACATAATCATACCACAATAAGATAATCACAATTCATGATTTTAAAACTTGATTCTTGAGGTCCATGGATGGAAGGGATCCATAGATGAACACTACACAGACCTTAGTCATTGAATCTTGAAAGAAAATTGACCTTTATTGAATGTTCTTAGATTGGGAGTCTTAATTCTTGAATATCTTGTGGAGGGTGTGATGGGGTTTTGAAGTTAATTGAGAAAAAACCCTAAGTTTGTTCTTGGGAACAAAGTGGGTTAGGAGCTTTTGAAACTAAATTAAAATAGCTAAGTACATGTTTTTGGTGTTTTATCTAGTGGGGGTAAGGTTTAGGGTGATGAAAAATACCAAAATACCCCTACAAAATTACTTCCCAGTTGCTGAAATTTTCAGCTGACGACCAAGGTTGACAAGCCGTCAGATCTGTGATAGCCCGTCAGCCTAGGTCGTCATCTAGGACCTAAAATTGATGGATTTTAGCCTAAGTATAAAGAAATTAGATGATAAGTCGTTAGAAATATGATAAGCCATCAGATAGGTCGTCATAAATGTGATAAGCCATCAGACAGGTCATCACTCAGTTTCCAGGTTGACATGCTGGAGTAAAATGGGTATAACTTTTTGCTCCGATATTGGATTTTTGCAAAATTGGTATAGTTGGAAAGATAATTCTATTATATATATGTTGGTTGGTCATGAGCACAAAAATTCATATTATAAATAGAGATATGTTCATTTGAAGTTAACTATAACAATATCCTTCCCAGGAATTGAATCGGTAAGGAATATTTTGATTCGTCTGATAGCTGGGAGTTATTTGAAGCCTTAATATACATCTAAATTACTCATAAAACTATAAAAGAACCATGATTTACCATGCATGATCTTGAAGCATGGCGCTAATATTGGTTTTGATTTTTTGAGGTATTACAATATCTCCCCCTTGGGAACATTTGTCCTCGAATGAGACTGACTGAGATGGAAGAAAAGATCAACTGAAGTACGTACAAGACATACACTACCAAAACATGATTTCATGACTGACATAACTGAGGAGATGAATATAACATACTGAACATGCATATCTGATGCATGACTGATAAGCTGAATTCATGCATATCTGATGCATGGATAATTGACTCATGAATACATGACTGAATATTCTGATGAACTAAATTTATCGCGGTGAGAATGCATGTCTGATGCATAATTACATGCCTAAACTAATATATGAATGCATGGCTGAATATGCAAGGGTACTTAATACCAAGTCTGTAATGGGGATCAGAGTATTAACTGAATACCAAGTCTGTAATGGTAATTTGAACAGAGAACTGAATAAGTTCAAGAGGAACTGTTACATAAACTAAAAAGTACTGATGACCCCATGATTATGCTAGAAGTATGCATGGACGGGAGCCTGATAACATGACTGGAACTGAGACATGACACATAAATTGAATTTCATGAACTGAACTTAGCCCCTAAATACATGGCTAACGACTGGGATTCGAACTTGAGGGTCAACTTATGAGTATACCCTACTCCAAACTGGATTCCTTATGTGAAAAAAAGAGTGGGATGTTTAAGTCATGAAAGTTAGGGGGTTCATAGCATATCTCCCCCTTGGGACACTAGGTCTCTCAAAGATTTTAACTTAGCTGAGATCTCAAGGAAAAATTAGGATGATGCACAAGGAACCTAGGAACTAAATCGTGACTGATTATCTAAGATCTGAGAATGAGGCCTGATACATTAACTGAGCTGAGCTTACATCTACCTGATTGGTTCATCTTAGAATGGTTACATTCTTTCGTGAGATTTTGGTTAGGGCGCATAGTTGGGGACATGGAAACCAAACTGTACAAATTTATCTGTATAAGACAGCTAAGTAAGAAAATCATAACCTGATTGAGATTTGGTAAGATGAGTTGAGGCCTATGAACATCATCTAAGATGAATTAACGAAGCTTCATGCACTGCAACTGAGACTACTGAAAGATTTACGAGGTGCTGAGCACGAATGCATAAATACACTAACTTATCTGATTAACTGAATAACTGATAGCTGAATACTAGGCATGTGAGACTGGTCAGTACTTAGTCCGAATAACTGAACTAAGACTAAAGAGTATTATACATAGGAGGTAAGAACTAACTGAGTAACATAAGGTGAATGAGCATGGATTCATGAAGTCTGTATTATTTACAAATGTGAGACCAAGCGTACTACATGATTTAGAAACATTCCATATACTGAAGTATTGAAATACCTATAACTGAATAACTGATAATCGTACGCTATGGTCAAGCAAGTCTAAAATTAAATTGGGTTTTCTGATCCGATTACGGAACTGAAGCTACACTATAACTAAGACTATAACTGAGATTCTTACTGGAATTGAATGTTGGGTTCTGATAACTGAATGTTGATAACTAAGAGTTTAGACTGATACTAAAATACTGAATTCTGAGACTGAATACTGATTACTAACCTCTGAACTAAACCGTAATTATCACCACATACTTACACTCTATTTGACATATGCTTGCCTTACTAAACACATTATCTGCTACTATTTCCTCATATACTTCTAATATCATATTTCCTAGTTCACATCCACCTCTACACACTTAATTTTAAATCAATAGTCTTAATTTCTTTCTTGTAATGTTCAAGCCTACTGATTCACTTTGGTATAACTATCCCCATGAATACATAATCTACTCAAACTGGATAATATTATCCCAACTCTACTACTGGTAAACTACTGGGTTCATACTTCTAACTCTAGGTCATATGCCATCATAGGATTTTGAGAAAGGATCTTATGGCATATCTAAATCTGGGTTCGAGAATAAGTTCTCATGATCATGAATGACATCCGTACGACTATGGAACATAACAAAACTGAGAGAATATTATTTGAGCATATGTCAAATACCATAACTGTCTGCAGGGACTGTGTGAGAAAACCCTATCTTTAGGACTTGAGCTTCACTGTTACTATTACCTTAAAAGTAAGGTAAAGTTGACATGAGGGGAGCATGATGTGAATCTACATGGGTTTCTTAGAGAACCTTGTTATAGCACGATCTGAGACATGAAAGAAGGTAAACTATTCCTAAAACATCTCATAGCCTCCTACACATAAGTGTGGTGCACAACACAGGTATGTACAAGACTCTACTAGATGCGGATTTTTAGACATCCTAGGACACTATTGAACCTTAGGCTCTGATAGCAAGTTTGTAACGCCCCAATTTTCTGAACCAGAATGCTACACGGTGCTCATGACCCCGAAGGACCATATACTAACCCATGACTGATATTTGTACCTGTATACTGCATAAAACACTGTATAATATGGAAACATGAATTGAAAGGCCATAAATTCAATACTAATACATAACTCAAAATAGGGTATAACAATACTAAAACAACTAAGATAACTGTTTGAACATACTATAGTCTGAAAGCCTCTAAACTTGTCTGAATAAGGAGTTGATGGAATATGTCCCCAACTAACTCCAACTATTGAAATAAACTGAAAACTGAACTAGTAATGTAATCATCATGTCCTCGAAGGATGAGGACTCACAGCTGACTCTGACTGATGAACTGGGATGCTACTGATGCTCTAGAGCTCATGCTTCTAAACCTAGGGTATAAGACACCATAGAACAAATGTGTCATTACTTTGAATATACTAGTATACAAGTGAGGTAGACTGAATACAATAGGTTCATAGGCATGAACAATACTAACTGACTAACTAACATAAATGTAAGAATACATGCATGCACATATAACTATAACTGACATCGTGATAGGACTGAATATCGAGTTCTGACTGTTGAGTTTACTGATAGTGACATTTAAGTCACTGATGAGTGAGAAAGACCAATACTATATTACTAAATACTGAGGGACTGATACTATGCTACTGATATATAAATAACTATGTCTAACAATTTTGATTATAAAGAACTGGTCTGGTTGACTGTATCTGACAATCCTGAAGTTGAATACTGATAACATGAGTTATGATAACTGACATAACTGATAACACGAGTGAATGTATCTGACAATCCTAAATCTGAAAAAACTAGCTGAGTTATGTACTATATCTAAGTAACTAAATCTAAGATCAGTCCTATCTAGCGGGTGATCTCTGAATATGATGATACTAATAATAAAGATGATTTGACTTAGTCTAAGATCAGTCCTACCTAGCAGATGATCTTTGAATATGATTATGCTAATATTGATTGACCATAGTTAAGATCAGTCTTATCTAATGGGTAATCCCGAAGTTTATTTATAATGATAAGGATTAACTGTATCGGACAGTCTTGAATCTGTACTACTGAGCTAAATTGACTATATCTGAAAGTCCTAATTCTGTATCTAAAACTATGGGATGTATTCATCTAATTGACAAGCCCCTTTTTAGCTAGTCTGGGGTCCAACCTGTAACCCCAGTTGGAAGGGCGTCAGTACCGCGCCACTAGTAAAGACAACTGTTGTGGAGTCAGTCCTAATCTCGCGGGTGGCCCCTGGGATTAGTCGTATACATTTAAATGTGATAATGGGTGATCCCTGAGTATATCAGTCCTATCTAATGGGTAACATCTCGTACCTACGTTGGCTACATAGTTCTGGAACTTAGGGATTGCTTCTAGGGATCTCAGTCCTATCTAGCGGGTGAGTCCCCATCCCTAGGCTCGCTCGGTGCTGAATCCTACTCCTATATGAAAGACACTAAACTGATTATCTGAACTGAATTAGGTTGTTCTTACTGAGTTCTATTGACTAACGGAATACTGACGAGGTCTGATAACTAAATGAGATTACTGAGATTTCATAGGTCACTAAGTACTGAGTGGGACTGGACTGATATTGAATTTACATGAGTTTTCCAGAGTCATGAGACTACCTGAAGTCTACTGATCATGGTTTGACTGAGAGTGTCATGAAAACATGGCTTGGCTCTAGGCACACAGCTATATTTTTTGGGTACAAGTACCCCCAGGACTCGATAGAAGGAAACTGACAATACTTGACATTCTTGAATACATGACCAACATCAATAGTTCATACTATAATAATTTGGGGATAACTCATGTGGTACATCATAATCATGATATTGTACATAACATGGAATGCAATAGACACACTATGAATCCATTCTCCAATCATCACGTAAATTCCATTAACACATATATTGCACAACAATGACATGTGAGCCCCTTGAACATAATAAAATAGCATGAATTTATCATATAGTTCACCCTTAAGCTATAATACATTATTTCTATCATTCTAGGCATTTTATCAAACACCTTACATATACAACTTTGGGCATAGGTATACCTTATCAATTTAACAATCTTAAGCCACCCAAATTTATGGATTTCAACTAACATGCTCTCATACTTCATGAAACTACATCAAGATACCATCTTAAAACCAAATAACAACCATCAACATGAACATAATCACACCACAACAAGATAATCACAATTCATGATTTTAAAACTTGATTCTTGAGCTTCATGGATGGAAGGGATCCATGGATAAATACTACGCATACCTTAGTGATTGAATCTTGAAAGAAAATTGACCTTTATTGAATGTTCTTAGATTGGGAGTCTTAATTCTTGAATATATTATAGAGGGTGTGATGGGGTCTTGAGGTTAATTGAGAAGAAACCGTAAGTTTGTTCTTGGGAACAAAGAGGGTTAGGAGATTTTGAAACTAAATTACAATATCTAAGTACGTGATTTTGGTGTTTTATGTCGTAGGGGTAAGGTTTAGAGTGAGGTAAAAGACCAAAATACCCCTATAAAATCACTTCCTAGATGCTGAAATGTTTAGCTGACGACCAAGGCTGATAAGCCGTCAGATCTGTGATAGCCCGTCAGCCTAGGTCGTCACCTAGGACCTGAAATCAATAGATTTCTGCCTAAGGCTGACAACATTAGGTAATAATTCATCAGAAATATGATAAGTCATCAGACAGGTCGTCAGAAATATGATAAGCCATCAAACAAGTCATCAGAAATGTGATAAGCCATCAGACAGGTCGTCACTCAGTTTCCAGGTTGACATACAGGAGTAAAATGGGTATAACTTTTTGCTCCGATTTCAAATTTTGGTGAAATTAGTATCGTTGGAAGCTAATTCAATTATCTATCTTTTGGTGGTTCATGAGCACAAAAATTCGTAGTATAAAAAGACATATGCTCATTTAAAGTTGACTATAGCAATATCCTTCCCAGTAATTCAATCTGTAAGGAATGTTTTGATTCTTCTGATAGCTAGGAATACTTGAAGCCTTAATATACATCTAAATTACTCATAAAACTATAAAAGACCCATGATGTACCTTGAATGATCTTGAAGCATGGAGCTAGTATTGGTTTGGATTTTTCGGGGCATTACACTCCTATTTATAGAAAATCATGTTTCTGAACCCAACCCAATACTCCTACATGCTCAATGAATCATTACCCTTAAAAATGGGTAAACTTTGAGCTAATTTGGGGCTAAAATCAAGTTCTCAAGTTTTTGGGATAATTGAACAAGAAATGGAAATTTCTACCATGAAATGGGAGAAATCTTACCTCAAATTGGTAAATTCCCAATCCACCCACAAGCATCAATTTTAAGATATCTCCCTTGTTAGGTTTTAGTCTTAAGAAGATGGGTGAAGAATGATCAAACTAAAACTAAAATAGTGTATTTATACTCTTACTAGGTCCTCGAGTCTCGCTATGACGACCCGATATTTGTGATTGCAATTCAGGGCATCAGACGAGGATGCCGCAAATGTGATATTCCCGTATTGCGATCGCGATTTGGTGGACTGGTCAAGGAGTCATGTTTGAGACTAAAAGTATCGCGATCGTGACACTTGTTTCCCTACTAAAAGGGTCATGATCGTGACCAAAGCCATCACGATCGCGCACCAGAATATTAGATAAGCTGAAACTTGGAAATCTTCCAAGTTTTCGAGATTCATATGGAATCCCGCATATGAAAATGAACTATGTAATCGCACCAAATTCAACGTTCCGGACTCAATCATGTAGTAAAAATTTCCATCTGAGGTTGTTTTGACAAAATATGGGTCCCACGCTAAATTTCTTAACTTTACAACCAATAGGCCAAAATGAGCTCGGATGCCTCGAGACTCGAACCAAAAGTCCTTCTAGCCAAAAATCAATATTCTGGAGCTGCTAGAATAGTCAAAATTTGCATTCAAGGTCATTAAGATAAAGCTTTTTCCTATTGGTCTTTTGGAACCAACAAAGACTTCAAAATAACGAATCTGCTCAAAAAAATAAATAAACCACTCGATAACCGTACGGTCAGTTCCAACAAGTCATAATAACTTGGAGTAGCTATAGAAAAGCTCTAACGGTGAAAATAAAGGGAAATATAAAAAATAACCTGAAGGGTCATTATATTTTTAGTTGTGAGCATTACATTCATAAAACATTGGTACCACCATGGAAATACTGGTTTTTTCTAATAGAAAATGTGATATCTTTAAAACCTTCTACTGATGTATGTGTTAGAGAAGAGTTATGGATATTGGATTTGGTATTGGATACTGGATTGTGTATGGGTTAACGAACCCTCCACGAATCCTACCTCGAGAGAACAACTTGATATGTGTGTATGGAGGTTGTGCGATAACCCCGTGCATCACATCATCATCTTTATTGCAATCCATATACTGGTTGCATTTTGTGTTGTATTTTCATTCTTAATGTGATATTTATTTATTTTTGCCTCTTTCTTATACTTGTATTATGGTATATGTTTATATCATAGTATTGTTAGTGGAGACGGTGTGGGCTATCGTTTGGGATATTTTCTGATAACAGGTAAAGTGCCCATAGTATGTATTTATATGTTTTATTTTCTACTTTGCTCAATTGGCCTATGATACTTAGTAAGTACAAGTGGATGGTACTCATCCCTAATGCACCCTTTTCAGTGCAGATCCAGGTACAAGCGCTCAGTACGATAGATGATTTAGGTGGTGCTTAGAGTATTTTTTAGGCAGCGATTGGTTTATGCTTTCGTAGTTGATCTACTACATCTTCTTATCTAGTTCATGTTTTGTTTTGTATTAAGAGACAGATTATATTATTTTTTAGACTAATAAATTTGTATATTTTGATTTTGAGATGTACTTAGTTGGTTCTTACATTGTGACACCAAATTTTTGGGAGATTTATTGTATCTTTATTATGTATTTTTATTGTATTATGGTATATGTGTAGTTCAGACTCGTTCTAGGAGCCTTACCTTGGATTTTGGTATTGTTTTCTCATTTTATATCAGTTTAGGTGATAGGCTTGCCGCAACAAGTGCTATCATGACCTTTAATTTTCAGGTCGTGACAAAATTTGTACTGAAATAGTACGTATTCACCTCACTATAGCCTTATCCTCTCCTCAAATTAATTTTCCTCTCAAATTCCCCCTAAAACCCAATGGAATCCATGAAATATTCTTAAAAAAGATACTCGTGATGCTCTCATTCGTCGATAGTGCAGACAAGGATAGAGGAGACTCATCACCATCTATTTCTTTATGATTTTTCCATAATCGTTGGATTTGGAATTTTTCCCAAATCCTACATAGATCCAACACCCTAAATTCCATCTCATTTTCCCTATAAATACCCGACTAATTGAATAGTGAAGGGTTAGAGGCATTATCTAAGAGGAAGAACCACAAAGTAAGGGATTTTTCTTGAATTTCTTGGCTAAGATCCTTATATTTGTAGCTTAGGATCTTGGATAAGAAATTGATTTTGTTTTCTAATGTTGATTCTAATGAAGGCTTGTAATCTTGTTTTGTTTCCCTAAAAAGGTAAGTAGCTCATCCACTTCATTTTTGTTCTATGATTGCTTTTGTTTCATTCTTTTTCTGTCACATCTTGCGGCTATGATGGGTTTAGTCTTGTTTGATTTTATTTTTATGATAAGATTTAGGATTGAATAGCTTTATTGCACAAATTTTTTTAACAAATGAAGCAAATTGTTTGTTACCTTATTTCAAGTCATATGAACAGAATTTGAAAATAGTTAGTAGGGTTTTTTATGGGTTTAGTGCTTGAGTATAATTGGATATGTGATGTTGTGATCTGAATATTATGCTAAAACTAAGGACTCTCTAAGGATATTCTTGGCCTATAACATCAAGTAAGGAAGAGATGAGACCATTACTATTTGTCCCTCTTGAAAATTCAACGTAGCTAAACAATAGTTGTTTTACACATTTAGAATTGTTTCTCTGATAAACTATAATATAGATCTATTTAAATTAGACATTATCATGATTTGATTTTACGAGTAATGATGGAACCTACTTTAATCCACCAATAGGTAAATTTAAACCTTAGCCCAGAACGAGAAGAAATGGGCCAGTTGGTGGAAGGTAACGTAAATACCGAAATAACGCAAGTAATTAGATTAAAATCCATAAAATATAAGGATGACAATGGAACTAAAGATAAATAAGAAAAATAGTAGAAATATCCCACGACCTAGTAAAGTCGGTACGAGACCTCTAGCAAAAGAATAAGAGTACTACTATAAGTATAAAATGTACAATAGTCTTGAATATAAAGACCATCTGGAATAGAAGAAGGGGAGAAAGTCAGCTCCAGCTTCGAAAGCTCACCCTATCTCCGAACACCAACCAGTACTAGTACAGACATCAACAATGACAGCTAGTACACATATCTGCATCAGAAAAGGATTCAAAAGTATAGTATAAGTACCAAAACAATGGCTACTCAGTAGCATAATCGACCGATTGTGCTAAATCATAATAAAAGTATAATAAGATGTGAGTTAATAAACTAAAGTCAGGGAAAAAGGGCAAACCAAGAATAGTGCTCAAAATACTGAAAGTAAACAACAGGGTAAATAATATTGAGAATAACATTATTTATAGCCTAACTGGACCCCCATTAGCCCAGAAGACGCAAGCAAGAATAAATAACCCAATCGAGCCCCTATAAGCTCGGTGAATACAATCAATAAAGAAATACTAACGGTAACACTCATACTATAACCGAACCTTGAAACCATAACTATGGATCCTCTCATACCATAAATACTAGACTCCAACCGATTCCATAGACATTATAAGTATCCCTCAATACCTGCCTTGATCCAGAAATAGCATCATGAATACCAAACTCAAACCAAAAATAATATCATCATAGATGTAGAAATATAATAGATCTTTATGGTCAGGCCCTTCCCTGGACCCTGCTTATAGCGGGAACATAGTGCTCAGGGCTATCCTTTTTTATAGATGCTAGACTCAATAGATCTTAATATCATAATTTTTCAGACTCAAATCATTCTTAATAAATCCAAGTACAAGCCTAGTCAAAGTCAGAAAATGTCTAAATCCTCCTCGGGATAAAGAATATAAATAGGATGAAGAAAGAAGGTGTCTTATATATACAAGTATCTAATTATCATTTTGACTTAAAGTTGGCGCCCACTTCTAATCCCAAAAGTTCATTCTAAGGCAATTTCTATCCCAAGCTAGACAAAGGTTCCAAAATCCCACTACAAGGTGCTTCATAAGTCTCATTAAGTCCTAAGATAGCAATTCAACCTAAGGAACGGGGTAGTTAAGTCAAATCCACCGAAATACGACTCACTAACCGGCTAAATAATCTAAAGTGTGCTAACTATGCGATCAAGTCGTAATTCTCATCCCAAGACTGACATAATAGCACACATATCCATAATAAAACTTAATCTAATAGGAGAGTAAGCCTAGCCTACCTAGACGTCAAAGAATGTATGATAAAACCTGCTAAATTGGAGATTTTTCCTTCAAAAAAGCATACATACGATGTCACACTATCAAAATAATGATCTACATATTAATACCAGAATAATGATACCCATAGTGAGATTTAATCCTTCAAGTCAAGTCAAAATCTTATGTGGAGCTCACTTGTGGAATCACACTTTCAAAATTGTCAACACATCTCCTCCCTATGCTCAAGGATCATTTATCCTTAAGAATAAGTAAATTCAGATCTCAAACGACACTTGATTCAACTGATCAAGGAACTAGGGATTTATGACCAAATCAGAGAATTAAATCAAGAGTTAGACAAAACCTTACAAATATTATCATGAGAAAATGACTTTCTCGAGATCACCAACACCCCACGACCACCCAAGGATCACTCTTCCTGTTTTCTAAGTTCTCTGGGGGTTTTGGCTCTTGGAACTTAGAGAAAATGAGAGAAAATTGGGTGAAGGGGGAATTTAATACCCCTGCAGTTACTGCTTAAGCGGTCACTTAACCACTTATGCGATCATCGCTAAAGCAGCACATGATCACTTAAGCGACACTTATACCTAGCCGGCCTCTGCTTTAGAAGACAACAAGTTGCTTACACAACATCTGTTAAAATAGACAGGCCTCCGCTAAAGAAATAGGGGCGAGGAATAGCCTTGGCCTTTAAAGTGATCGTTTAGTTGCTTAAGCAACCACAGCTTAATTGACCAAAGGTCCGCTTAAGCGGTTGCACTAGTTAAGTCCATGCACTAGCTAAAACTTATTTTTTACTAAGTTTCCACCGAACCCTCAGGATTCGTTTGGAATCCCATGAACACAAATAAATTATGCCACCCTATAAAATTTGACATTTAGACTCAATGGCGCCATCAAAATTCCCATTCGAAGTTGTTTTAAGGAAATATGGGACCCATACCCAAGGGCCACTTTTATCAAAATCCATCCCATAGCCCAAAATGAGTCTAAAATCCTTGGGACCCGAACCAAAAGTCCTCATAACCTTAAATCAACATTTCAAAGCCAATGGAACTATCAGAATTGGAATAGAGATTGTTAACCTAAAGTTTATGCCCGATGGCTAGTCCTTAAAAGCGAGAAGTTCATAACAGAAAATTGACTCTAAAAGTCAAATGAACTACCCAATAACTGAACTATTGGATCCAAAAATTCATAAATGACTTGGGGTGGCTATAAGAATGCTCTAAATGGCAAAAAAAATGTAGAAATGCAGAAAATAAACTAAAGGATCATTACAAATATATACTAATCTATTATGAGTTTGATCATGGTAAAATTTCCCTTTTATGATGTTGAAATTTGGAAACTATTTTTGCAGTCCGAATGTATTTTATCTGTATTTTTTATATTCTTGCTCGAAAAATAAAGAACATATGATACTTCATGTTAGTCATTGGTCCATTTTGTCATTGATGAATTAAATTGTTAAAATCCTTGAGATTCTCCTACTTGGTTTTCTCTTCTTCACAATGTCCCTACTATGATACATTTTTATCTTTGAAAGTTCTTGATTTGAGATTATAGGATTAGCGCTGACCTTTCATTATTTTCTGTGTCCAGTATAAAAAAATAACAAGGTTTGTTCTCCTTTGTTGTTATATTTCTTTTTTGAGGTTTATTCTCTCTTGACCTTATATTTATCTAAAGGAAAGTTTAACGTAAGTTCAAACCCCTTCTTCCTTCTCCATCTGTTCCTTCTTTTATTTTTTGTAAAATAATGAGGGTCATGACTTGAGTTGATACATGGAATCCTTTTTGAGCAATGAAGCACCAGTCAATCAATAATCCAATTATAATCCGTGTAACCCTACCTAAGAGGATGGAATTTTGTGTCGCTTCTCAAAATCTAGAAAACATGCCACTTGAGGTACGAGCTCTTCGTGTCTCATTTGGGTTGAACATGCTATCTTTGTGCTAGATTGCCCTATTGTGGGATTTGACTTGGTACATGAATTATTTTGCAAATTTCACCATGCTTTTTTACTTCTTTTTCACGTTTTTCCCTTGATCGTCACTGGTACTAAATGGTTCAAGCACACATATTTTTTCTAGAATTTATTTTAGTATCTCTTATGGTACAATTATGTCCTAGTTAATCTCTCCCTTTATACATTGTTAAAAGTTTTACTTTGATTTTTCCTGAACATGTTTGGTAGAGTCATCCTTACTTTTATTCCTCTTTCTTTTATGGGTGTTAAGAGATTCTTTGAAGCATATCAAATTATTGTTTCATTATCCTCTTTAGTTATGATAATAAGTCCAAATATTTATGTTTGCATATTCTATGAAAAATTTTAATTTGACTAAGTAAATAAAATAATGATAATGTGTAATAGAATTAATAGTTGATCTAGGGGATAGCATTGGGTTGTGGCAAATTGTTGGACTGATTTAATTATGTATGATTATTAGCTATATAACTAGTATTGTTTGTTATTTGCTAATATTGACCTTTTTCTCGATGCATTTGACATTGGCATGAGTATGCATGTGACATTGGGACTCTATTGTTTGCCTATTCCTAGTGGGCATAAGCCCAACACTTTTCGAGTCAAACCTCAAGGTCCAAAATGGGTATAAATTGAAGGCAAAATATTTAGCTAAATGTTATATTCAGAAGCTAATATACAGGGTCGATGATGAAGTAGAGTGGATTAAAAAAGGGTTAAGCCAATTATTTGGTAGTCGAATTTGACAATTCATAGAGGTTTGGGCCTAAGCGCCTAAACCCATCTTCTCCCCTTCCTTTTAGTAAAACTTACATAAATCCCAACAAGTTCACCCCTAATTACTCTCTATCCCCACTCATTGCTAAATTATAAATACTCTTTTATTTTGAAATTTTTGGATACATAATTAACATTTGAATACATAATTTTAAAATTGAGACACATAATTTTGAACTTAAAAATGTAATAATTGATTACTCTATTTTTGTTCAGATACATAATTAACATCCGAATAAATAATTTTGATTATTGGATACATCTAGTTTTGAATTTATTTGGCAGAGATACAAAATACATTAACTAGACCAAATGAAGATACATAATTAAAATTATGTATTCGAAAATTTATGAGTTTGTGGATGTATCCGACTGTTTTTCTTAAAAGAGGGTTTAGGTAATTAATAAAAAGGATAGAAATTTTATGTAGTGTAGTAAAGATAAGTTGTGGTGTTATGTAATTTTTCCTTACTTTTGTTCATTGTATAATTTCATTATTTATTTGTTTGAATCTCTGACTTATAATTAACTTAGCAAATTCTCCTTTTGAGTTTCATTATCTCTTTTCGCAAATTACTCATTTTTCTTGTTCAATCAATCAATCAATTAGAAATTTCTTTTCTTAAAATTGTCACTTAATTTATTTCGATTTATGTTTTGCAAACTATGATTAATTTAGAAATGTTTTGCAAACTATAATTAATTTAGAATTTTTCCTGAAAAATTATTTTTTTATTTAATTAAATTTCTACATATTTTCAAAGTTAGTCAAATAAATAAAGTTTTGGAAATAAATGGATAACCGCATGTTAGCGGAAATTTTAGGTGCCTTGAAATTCTTCCTAGAGTGTTAATGTGAACTCTTACCCGAATTTGTGAAAATTCATAAGATTTTATCTATTTTAGTCTTTTAAATAATTTGTAAAAAAGTTTTCTTATTTTTCCCTAAATAAATTAAGTATTGATTCCCTCTTCAGAATCAAATTTGAAAACTTTTTTCTAAGTGTTTGAATTTGAAGAAAAAATACAAAAGCCATTTCTCCGCAAAACAGTATTAATATCCTTGAGGTTCTTCTTAGAGTTAGATGATTATTGAGATATTCAAAGAAGATCTATTTTTTTATTAAAGTTGGTTGTCTTTAATTCTCTTTTTGTGTCTATCCTTTTATCTTTTCTTGTTTTCTTGTTGTTTTCTTGTTATATTCTAGATCATGCTCTGCCTCTTCTTGTTCATCTTAATTTCCGTTTTAAGGTTTTTATCACCATTGGTAAAATAATATATAATAAAATATAAAATTCTATATAAAATATAAATCATAAAATTTGCATAATTTCTTTATTTAATTATATTCATGGGTAATCACTTGTTACATTTTGATTTTCCATAAAGAAATTTCAAGATATATTTTTTCATCATATTGAAATTATAAAAATTTAAATGTATAGTACTTTTTGCATAGATTTTTAATTTAGAAATTTTAATTTTAGAATTTTCATTAATCTAATTTGATTTCACTTCAAAAATTAATTTCATTGACTTTTCAAAAGCAAAACATGGTGGAACGAATCCACTCCCATTGTTTTATAGATGGAAGAATTTATTTTCCTGATAAAAATTCTTTTTTCAATTCGAAGGAAATAATTAGTAATTTTTTCAGGAAAAAGAATTTCCACATTTTCTATCAAGAGAAGTGTGAAAACACTTCCAAATTTGACGTGAATTATTACTTTGGTCCTCAAACTACACCTAGTATTAAAATTATCCCTAAACTTAACTAAATAAATTTAAAAACACCTCGAAATTTGATTAAATAAATTTAAAAATAGCCCTAAGATGCCACATGACATAATAAGTAGTCTTGAACTCTTATAGGCGCCTGCACTGCATAAAAATAGTCCCGCATAAGCATTAAACGATAAAAAAAGTTAATCTACTTTTAACTTTGCCCCCCCCCCCTTTTTTTTGGTAAAGTAGAACGCATTGAAAAAAGTTAATCTACTTTTAACTTTGCCCTAATTGCTACCACAATTCTTCTTCTTCCTATTTAAGTTTTTCTCCACTAAAACACACCCCAACTTTGAAACTTTTTTTATACCATCTTATTTAATTGCTAAATTTTTTAACCTAAATTATTTTGATGACTATACTTTGTAGATGTGAATTTTTGACATCGTTGAAAATTTCATGGGCGGATGACAATCTCGGAAGGAGATTTAGTTAGAATCACCCATATTAAATAAATCATAAATCAAAATAAAGGGAGATTATTATCGAATATTTTATCAAAGATTTTTAGGCAAAACCCCTTTGATTTTCATGAAAATGAAAATCAATGGGTTATGTTGGGGAATTCTAGGTAATTATGAGGAGTAGTTCTAGAGACGTGAGAGAGTTTTTAGGAAAATTTCACCGCATAAGTTTATTTTAATCGGTTTATTTTTTAAATAATTTTTTCTTTTCTTTTTTACTTTAAAATATCCACGTTGATGTTATATAAATACCACATCAACAGACAAGTTCAGCAAGATCGCAAGTGAACACACGCTAGTAAAATATGATAAAATGAAAATATTTTAATATTTACTTAGTCACGTGTAGAAATATTTTTAATACTAAATATAATTCAAAAACTAAAATAATAATTCATGCTAAATTTGGGTGTTTTCAAGGCTCCACTTTTTTCTACTTTCCCATATTGGTTAGATCTTGTACCTTTTAATCGTGACCTTATGATTTAAGAAATTGTTTGATTGAAAAATAAATTATCTCAAAATTAATTATTTTATTCTTAAGAAGTGATAAAAATAACATTATTTTACCCAAAAAAAATAACATTAGAATCTCAATATAACCAAATTTGAAAGAATTTATATGATGAATTCTCAATCAAAGATCAAACAAGTTAGTGCCTGCTTGGATGGTGGTTTCCTATGGTACGATATGATATGGTTACAAACCCAACCATGTTTGTTATGATTATTTTTTGAAAGGCATGGTATGGTATTGTATCTTTTCATGATTTGGCAATCATGAAATCAGTTAATTTACAGAACCACCGATTTGGTGATATCCCATGGTTTTATTTTTTTCTTCCAATTATGCCCTTATATAATATTATTTAATTCTATTTTACCCTTTTAACTTATCTTACTTCCAACCCTAATTTATTTTTATTTTTACGCTTTTATGTTCATGCTCTCTGCTGCTGAGTTTTTCTTCTGGTCAAACTCTCTGTTACTGCATTGTTCTCCTTTGCTTCTTCTTCGTTCTTTCTATGCTCGCTCTCTCAAGTATGTTTTTTAAACTTAATTGTTCAAGGAAAAGAGAAAGCGGCTTGGTGTTGATGTCAATTGTTAACTTAGGAAAGACAGATTAGGCTTGGGTGGATCATTAAGAAACCCGATGCCCTGAAAGGAATAGCAAGCAAGTAAACTATAAAGCCCGCAGTTACTTATAAGACACTAGCAATATAGGATGTTCAGCCAGCCTGTTCTTTTAGTTTAACATAACTTTATGGCCAGAACAACCAATGACGTATTAGAAACTCAGTCCACCTCTTGTACCCCCAAATTAAAAAGGGGTAGGAAAACTAGTCTCACATTTTAGAAATGATGGGATACGAAAAATCAAAATGTATGGTGCATACATGCTGTGGAAAGAGTGGGGAAAAATCAGCAAACATCACATAACAATTACAAACTATCTATACTTTGAACCACATTGATATCATATTAACATGAACAGTAAGTGAAAATAGAAAATTATGGACGTCAATACCAACCTGATGTTTATTGTTCCTGACACGATACAAGATGATATAATCTTTTTCCCTTCTTTGAAATGAATCTACACTTGCAACCTTAAGTAGAAACTACCCAGTTAATTGAAAATATCTAAGAGAACCATAGTAGGCCCCCTATTCACAGCTTACCTCATTACATTACACTTGCAACTGCGTTTTAAATACATTGAAAAGTTCATAAAGGAAGAATCATCAGCACTGACCTCGGCCATAGAGGTGGTAAATGCTGGTTGAAATGCCCCTTCTATTATTATACTTGTTGGGACCACCAGGGGCGGAGCTACACTTGGTATAAACCCCATTCGACTAAAATATATACTATATAAATATGCTTTAACTTATTTTTAATGTATATATAGTAGATGTCGAACTCCCTTTGGTTAGTTCGTATGTTTACTTGTGAACCCCTTTGGTGAAAATTCTAGTTTCGCCCCTAGGGACCACCTCATGTTCTGTAATCTTACTGTACTTAAAGACATCGGGATAGATTAGAATTAGAGTATAAAGAAAACCACATCAAAGAAGGGGGAGATAATCAAGAAGAAACACAGAATATATTTTTGTAAGTTCTATTGACAATGGATATATTTTATATGTATGCAGTTTAATTAGTTGATACATCTTTCTTAATTTTATTATAGATGGCTAGTAAGAATAATCAAGATAGTAGTGACATATTGAGACAAGTGAGCTCATTAGCTTCATATGTTGTTGTTCAAGTAGTTATTTGGTTTTGGACTTATGTTTATGAAATTGAAAATGATCGACATACGATTACACATGATATACGGATTGAAAGAGAGAAAGTTAGAGATGAATTATTCAGTCATCTATTTTCGACTGAACTTTGTCGTAGTATATTAAGAATAACCCCTATAGCTTTTACTGGTACGTGTGAGATTTTAGTTAGAGATGGAGTCCTTAGACCAACACTTCAAGTTATAGTTGAAGAACAAGTTGCAAAAGCACTTTACATGTTAGCACATAATGTGACAAATCGTGAACTATCTTTCATCTTTCGACGATCAGGAGAGTCGGTCAGTCATAGTTTTTATGTTGTCCTACGAGCTATCTTGGGGTTATATGAAAAATTTACTAAACAACCTGATGGCTCCCATGTTCCTTCTGAAATCGCCAATAACCAAAGATTCTACCCATAATTTAAGGTAAACATAATTTAACATTATTTAAATTAAATCTAATATCGAGAATATTTATATTATTAATTGATATTATAAAATCAGAATTGTATTGGTGCAACTGATGTAACACATATACATTTTAAATTTTTACAATATGATGCACCAAAATATCATGGGAGGAAATATTATCCAACTCAAAATGTACTAGCTGCATACATTTGATTTAAAATTTACATATGTGTTAGCTGGGTGGGAAGGTACAACGTTTGATTCAAGAATCATGAAAGAAGCACTAAATAGCCAAGATCCACTAAAAATTTGAGAAGGTAAAATATTTTATATATATATATATATAAGCCTTCTTCCTACAAGGGGGTAGGCCAAATTGTTCACAAAAACTCCCTAAGTCTTGTTGGGTTTGTGCCCTGTCCTTAGCTAGTTGTCATAGTATCATATCTTGTCGACAGATCTTTAGGGAAACTTGCTGGTCTAGGCTTGTGAGCTGACCATAAGTGATTTGCTCATAAGGGATGATATCGTTGGGATATTGGTTGGTAAGATTTTCTTTGACTATGTCTCTAAGAGACTTAGGCAGTCCATCTAGGAATTTTTCTTTCCAATATGGGAGGTTTTCATCAGGTCTTTCATAGATCCTCATAAGCAAAAAATCTTTGTACCACCTGAAATCAGAAAATGTTTTGCACTTAAGATTGTTAAGTACTTCAGAGGACCTTTCTCTAAGAACACCCGAACTACCTATGAAGGTTTTGATAATGGTGTAAATCAAAGTATTTGTAGAGTCAGAAATGGTTTCTCCATCCTTAAGAATTGGTTTTCCTAAGTAATCTACTCGGATAATTTGGAAGATATTTTGTTTATTTTCCTCACTAAGATGGGTATCCCATCATCCTTTAAGATGATCTGTAAATCCAGCTACCAGGTTGGAGCTCTCTTAGATATATTCAATGTCAAAATAAAAAATAGATAAAATTGCTTGCCACCTAGCAAAAATATACTTAGAGGCTAAGTTTTGCACATCCATTTGTAAAACAGATATTGCAGCTTTACAATCAATCCAAAGTAAAAAAAATTGGTTTAACAAATCAGCTTGAATTTAGAAATGCATAACACAGTAGCTAAAATTTCTTTTTTGATAGTTGGGTAATTTTGTTTATCTTTATTCCAATGCTTGGATGCAAATACAACTAAATATTCTTTGTCATTTTTTCTTTATTTTAGAACGCCGCCATAGCCTATGCATGATACATCTGTTTCAACTATTTTAAATGTAGAGGGATCAAGAAGGGACAGGCAAGGGAGGTCTTTTGCCTTCAATTTAATTTTCTTGACTAAATTGGTATAGATTTTGGTCCATGGAGGAAGAGTTTTTTTCAACCTATCATGGAGTGGTTTTAACAAATTGTTAAGTCCGGGGATAAAATTAGCTTCAAAATTAACACACCCTAAGAATCGTTGGAGTTGGGTTTTATCAAGGATTTGATCAGGAAATTTGTCAGCAAATTGGATAGACCGTTGAATTGGGGTAATAGTACCATGATAATATTTTTGATCGAGAAATCTAATATCGATCTGAAAAAGACTGTATTTAGTTTTGGACAAAACTAAGCCATTTTTCTGATGATATTGAATAAAACTCTTAAAAGTTTAAAATATTGGTCAATGCTAGTGGAAAAAACTAGGACATCATCAATATACACTATGATGAATTTTGAAAAAGGATTAAAAATATCATTCATGATTTTTGAAATTCTGAAGGGGCATTTTTCAGGCCAAAGGGCATTACGTTCCATTCATATTGCCCAAATGGTAATGTAAGCGGTTTTATAACGATCCCTTGGATTAATTTGGATTTGCCAAAATTTTAATTTTAGATCAAATTTGGAGAAAATTGTAGCAGCATAAATCCTTTGGAGCAGATCTTTCTTATTTGGAATAGGATACCTAATCCATCGAAGAGCGGAATTAAGAGGTTTGTAGTTGATAATCAAACGAGGGGCTCCTGGTTCGATTTCAAAATTTTTATTAACGTAAAAGATAGAACAACTCCAAGAAGATTTACTTGGAGGGATGGTCTATTTTTTAAGAAGATCATTGATTTCTGTCTGGCAATAGATTGTTAGGTCATGGTTCATATGTATTGGTCGGGTTTTTGTGAGGATGGTTTTATCATCATAGTCGGGTTTGTAAGGGAGCCTAACCATATGTTTTTTTCAGGTCCAGAATGTTGTGGGTAAGTCAGCGCAAAGTTATTTTTTTATCGTTGCTTCTAAGGCCTTGTCCTTATATTAAAGAAAAGTATCTTGGAGTTGTTGTTCTAGCCTTTGAAATGCAATTTCTTTTTTGAGGAAATTGATTTGTCCCTCTTTGTTTTTCAAAAATGATAAGACCTTCCGAATTGGAGGCTTGTCAAAAGGGAGAAACATATTATTGGCTTTAATAGTTATTCTCATATAAGTAACCCTGAAAGGGATTAAAGTTTCAATAAAAGGAATTCCTAGTATAACAGAACTTGTTATATCCCTTACTAGGACATAGGAGGTAGAGGATGACAAAAGCAAATTTTCTTAAGGATTTCAAATTTCGACATTGGAAAGTTGGTAACTGATTCTTAGTATACTTCTATTTGCAGCTCTAAGGGCTTTCGCATTTTTTTCAAATAATTTATTAGGGATAAGTCCTTCTTGGACGCAATTGAAATCGTCACCAGTGTCAAACAAGGCAATGATATCAAGGATAAATGTCTTGTTTATGATTAAGGTTATCCAAGTGTGCCATCTCCTAATGGTTATTTTTGTAATGTATTGAACAAGGAAGTCACCTTCTTAAATTTCTTGATCCACTGGATCAAGGTTCACTTTCGTGTACTTGGTATCAGAGCCATGGGGGGAAGTAAAGATTATTATTCTTGTTTTTAACTTGCTATTATATGGTACTGTCAGATCTATAATTTAATTGGTAAAACTTGAAACAATCTACAAGACTTAACAAAATTTATTTTACAAAAGGATCATTTTGAAGGTGGTACTGTGATCTTTCATATCTACGTTGTAGGTTGGTTACCTAAGCATTAATGGTTGGATTGCCAATGGAGACTTAGGGACTTATAGATGGTTACTTATAACCTTGGACTATCTGATTAAAGAACCTCTAGTTAAAATCGATCTAACTAAGACATGTAGAATTGAAACATGATTTCACTAGTGTAATCACCAGATCTGACTCTTCCATATAATATTGAGTTCAGTACTTGAATACGAGGAAAGAGGAAAAGGAAAGGAAGCAAATTAATAGATGCTTAAGTATTACTAATGTAAATATATAAGGGAATATGCAATAAATAATTAGGCGGTAGGGCCGACCAAATGTTAATGATGCAATAAATAAATCAGGTGGCAGGCCCAGCCATATGCTAATGCTGCAATTAATTAAATAAAGTAGGTGTCAACCATAAGTGATAATTACAATAAAAAGACAAGTTAGTGAAGTAAAGAAAAATATACAATTAGGAAAATTGAACTTTGATATTAATATCAAAAGTGAATTAAAAATTACGAAGAGAGAGAGAGAGAGAAGGCAAACTCTAACCAAGATTTCTAGTGAGAGAGAGCTTCTTCTAAAGAAAAATAATGTGTTCTTCTCAAGAAGCGAAGTAGGCTATTTATAGCCAAAAGTAAGCTACAGTAAAAGTGCTACAATGTTGCAATAGTAGAGCTACAGTAACACCTTTAATTATTGCTACAGTGTTGCTACAGTGGCTACAGTAGCACCCACAATAATTTTCAACAATTTGATGTCATGCATGACATCAATGTTTTAATGACTCTTTGATGATATCAAATGGATGTCAAATTGATTAAATCTCTTCTTCATATTTTAGGAGGGACAGGCAAGATATCAAACTCCAGTTAATTATGCCATGCAGGGTTTACCTCAATCTTTTAATGTACTTACGTACCAGAGAATTCAAGCAGGAAAGATAAAATGTCGAGGAAAAAGAAAGAAGAAACAATTCCACCTCCACAAATCCAAGCTCTTCCATCCCCGTAAGAGACCACTACAAAAGTTGTTACCCCACAACAAAAAACTTCAGTTGCATCAAAGCAACTTTCAAATGTAGTGGCTAAAGCAAATCAGCCAAGATATCAAACTCTAACTGATTATGACATGCAGGGTTTACCTCAAACTTTCATGATGCAGACAAGTACAAATCCAATTCCAATGTCTCACCCCAAGAACTGGGTTGATTTAGTCGACGAAGAAGAAGAAGAGACTCAATTAGCTCAAACAGTATTTACCCCTTGGACAGAAGAAAAGTTTAAATAATGGCGCTTACTAATGGTCTTAAGGATCCGACCAGCATCACAAGTGCCAACAGAAGAGATTATTTGTGAGATTTTTAGATCTTCCAAAGCATGTTTTCACAAGCGGAGGCCTCAAGCCACGTATCCTCTTCTCATTCTGTGATTGCTAAGGGCACTATGAAAAATCCAGTGGAGGTAGAAAACCCAATTAATTTTTCTTTCAATTTTTCATAAAATAATTCAAATATTTATCCTGTACAAACTAAAATAATTTCCTCACCTATCACACAGCCGATTTTCTCTAGTAAAGGATCCTCCTCAGATGATCCAACATATTTAAAAAATGATAGTGTTTTATCGATTATCCAAATTGAACTTGAGTATTGGAACTCCAATCCCCAGGAGGTAGCTAATCAAATACTTATCCCTGCAGCAACTTTTATCCAAAAAGCTCTTGCCTATACCCATAAGTTTTAAGAATTCATCCTAACAGCTACCAAGTTCTATTTGTTCAAACCCCATAAAGATAAAAAAAAAAAATCTTATGTCAACCATACCACGGTTTGGATTAACAAAATTATCTTACCCAAGGAATGGGGTATGCATCCGGTAAAATATCAAAAGCTTTCTAAAACTTTTGATCACCAATATTATAACTATTTTGATTATCAAAGAGCGTGGATGAATACATTCACCTTCCAAAACAAAACTAACAAACATTCTTGGTTTTCCCTATGGGGAAACCAACTGACATCGAAGTTCCCCAGTAGTTCCTGCACCAGTGGTGGTCGATTTATGGTCATAAGATTGAGATCCATCCTCCCCCCAATCCTAGAAGGATATGAATACTTTATATAAAGATTTCATGATGATCACCAAATTCCTTTGCTTTTACAATTTTCCCACAGGTTTCATACTCCATGGTTATTTTCATGGAAATTTGCCTTCCACAAACCGGAGGGACATAAGGGGTTTCATGGTTAGCGTTCCAAGACCATTGTAAGTGGTACAAGAATTGGTAGTCAACGGAGGCCTATGTACCGAACATAGAAAAATGGTTCTGGCGCAACCCTGGATATATGGCTCCAACAGATGCCACCCAATTTTCATTTCTACAACAAAAATTAATTGCAGTTGCACAGCTAGCTAAGTCAGGTAGCCGCAGAGATTTTATTCAACAAATGGAAAAAATACTCCAATAAATCAAAGATGAAATTCCCAGCAATCAACATTCAATGGCAAAATCAGACATGGATGATGATGAAGAGATTCAATCAATTTGACATCCATTTGACATCATCAAAGAGTCATCAAAACATTCATGTCATGTATAACATCAAATTGCTGAAAATTATTGTGGGTGCTACTGTAGCACTGTAGCAATACTGTAGCAATAATTAAAGGTATTACTGTAGCTCTACTGTTGTAACATTGTATCACTTTTATTGTAGCTTACTTTTGGCTATAAATAGCCTACTTTTCTTCTTGAGAAGAACACATTATTTTTATTTAGAAGAATATCTCTCTCACTAGAAATCTTGGTTAGAGTTTGCTCTCTCTCTCTCTCTTTGTAATTTTTAATTCACTTTTGATATTAATATCAAAGTTCAATTTTCCTAATTGTATCTTTTTCTTCTCTTCACTAACTTGTCTTTTTATTGTACTTATCACTTATGGTTGGCACCGCCACCTACTTTATTTGATTAATTGCATCATTAGCATATAGCTGGCCCTGCCACCTGATTTATTTATTGCATCATTAGCATATGGTCGGCCCTGCCACCTAATTATTTATTGTATATTCCTTTATATATTTACTTTAGTAATACTTAAGCATTCATTAACTTGTTTTCTTTCCTTGTCCTTTTTCCCCGTATTTCCCTCTATATTTTAGGGGGTTCGCTTCTGTGTACTTGGTATCAAAGCCATAGGGGGGAGTAAAGATTATTATTCTTGTTTTTAACTTGCTACTATATGGTACTGTCAGATCTATAATTTAATTCGTAAAACTTGAATCAATCTACTAGACTTAGCAAAATTTATTTTACAAAAAGATCATTTTAAAGGTGGTACTGTGATCTTTCAGATCTACGATGTAGGCTGGTTTCCTAAGCATTAATGGTTGGATTGTCGATGGAGACTTAGGGACTTACAGATAGTTATTTATAACCTTTGGAATATCTGGTTAAAGAACCTTTAGTTAAAATAGATCTAGCTAAGACATGTAGAATTGAAACATGATTTCACTAGTTTAATCACCAAATCTAACTCTTCCATATAATATTGACTTAAGTACTTGAATATTTTTCTTTATGGAACCCGATGGTCTCTTTATCCAAGGATAGGAAGCATTTAAGTTATTATTGTTGTTTTAATCTCGTGCAAATTATTCTATGGCATTCCGTTGACCCTTCTCCTCTCCTTCCAAAAATTCCTTATCTTCTTCATCCACTTTGACTTCCTATAATTTTCCTAATTCTAAACTCAAAGAAGAGATTAGTTTCTCTGATTTGTAGAAATCAATTAATGACTGGCAAATTACCAAGCATCCTTAAGACCAAATTTACAAAGGTCTTTCCCGATGGCGGTCTCTAACAAGTGACTACCATATTTCAACTGTCGAACAAACTATCCCTCTTGAATCAGATCATGAGGATATAAAGCTTCTTAATCCTAGGACTATCGAAAAGTGTAAACGTAAGTATGATTACCTCCATTTCGGTTAGTCCAAATAGCAGCTAAAGCACTTTTACGAGAAGGTTTGGATACCTCTCTACTCTTTTGTCTTAGGGACCCCAGGTTCCAAGACTTCAATGATTCCTTAATAGGAATTGTTGAAACCAGTCTTTGTAATAGTCTAATTTATTTTGATTATTCTCCAAATTATACCGTATCCTTAAAGGATCTAAACATATTAGATTCTTTAACTCTCAATGTTAAGACATCCAATTACAAGACCAAATCTGGGTCTCTCCCTGTAGCAATCATTTATAGAGTTTAGTATAAGGCCATGAATACTGCCTTTGGCTCCGGTGCTATGAAAAGTAGTTGTAAAGGAGAAATTGTCCTCTTCCAAACTGACATTCAACGGTATCACTTGTCAGTTCCCAAACTAATCTCCTGGAATCAAGTATCCTTGCCCTAAAGTTGGACATTGCAGGAGGCAACTCAAGCAGAAAAATCTGAGAATACTACAATTTCTCAGATTCGACAGTTCTCTACGGGAACTATTTTTATCTCCTTCCAGAGATCTCTTAGCCAAAGGATCTCTAGCTCCCGATCAGTTCTTCCAGAGATACAGGCGGCTAGAAATTTAGTTTTCTTATTTTCTTCTAGAATTGAGACTGTTAACTTCGAGTCTAGAATTCTATAGGCCCAATACTCTATGGAAACACCTCCTATTGAGATCTATGATGATCCGCCCCAATCACCAACCTACTCAGCCTTAGGTGCAGAGCTAGGGGTTTTAAGTCAAGATTTTCACATTGATAAAAAAAATTCTTGGCACAGAATTTTATTCGTCTGGAAATATTTTAAAACAAACTTGGTTTTTCAATAATTTCACAAAAGATGAAAGACGAATATCCAAGAGATTTATTATGAATTTTTAAATTCTGTCCAAAAACAAATTAATCTCTTTGAATAGTTTGAAGCATATGCCGAATATCATCAATTAGATTTTCCATTTTCTAAATCAATTAATGTCTCAAAAGTATGGAAAAATCATAAATGGTGCGGATATCACCGCTGAACTTCCACCATCACAAGGTTTTACTATTTCTCATGCTAATAACGTCATCGTCGCTTCACCTTTCAAAAAGAAGGCTGAAAATGGACCAGTTACTGGAAGAGATATTCAAAGTATTTTTGAACAAAATAATTATACTAATAAATATCTTCATACACTTGGTGAATACTTTATTTCAAAACTATCGCAAGCTCTGAAAAAGTCAGATGCGTCCACCCCGTCCTCTCCTTTATTTAAGCCTTACGAGATTCCTACAACTTTCACTAGGGAACTCCAAGTGCATAACTCGAAATCTTTTCCACCATTATCTGACCTTCAGCGGAGGATCATACAAATTGAGAAATCCCTCCACCCAGACGTTCCTGAGACCCCAGGTATTGGCTCGTCTGCTATAGTTGGGGTACTTCAACAGAGTGATTTAGATGAAAGCCAACCGGAGGAAGAATCTTCTCTTGAAATAGCTCCTGTCAAAACTGGATCATCCAATTGGTGAAAGCCACAAAAACCTAATTACCCCCGAGTTATCCCTCCAGACGTAGCCTTAGAAGAAAGACCTAATATTATGCAGAATAACTACAATGCTAATAATATCTATGAATGGAACATAGGTAGTTGTTCTGAATATAAAATCTTGTCCAAACATTAGTAGATGACAATGGTTGCCACTGCTTATAGAATTGCCCATAACTTCTTAGATCAACTCACTACCCATGTCTTGGTAGCTGGATTTACAGGTCATCTTAAAGGATGGTGGGATACCCATCTTAGTGAGGAAGATAAACAAAACATCTTCCAAAGTATCCAAGTAGATTCCTTAAGAGAACCAATTCTTAAGGATGGAGAAACCATTTCAAACTCTACAAATACTTTGATTTACACCATTATCAAAACCTTCATAGGTAGTCCAGGTATTTTTAGAGAAAGGTCCTCTAAAGTACTTAACAATCTTAAGTGCAAAATACTTTCTGATTTCAGGTGGTTTAAAGATTCTTTTCTTATGAGGATCTATGAAAGACCTGATGGAAACCTCTCATATTGGAAAGAAAAATTCCTAGATGGACTACCTAAGTCTCTTAGAGACTTAGTCAAAGAAGATCTTCAAAACCAATATTCCAACGATATCATCACTTATGAGCAAATCATTTATGGTCAACTCACAAGCCTAGTCCAACAAGTTACCCTAAAGTTCTATCGATAAGATAAGATACTACGACAACTAGCTAAGGACATGGCACAAACCCGACGAGACTTAGGGAGTTTTTGTAAACAATTCGGTTTACCCCCTTGTAGGAAGAAGACTTATAAAACACCAACCTCAAAAAGGGAAGTTTCTACTACCAAGCCTGATTATTCCTGAAAATAAAAGTCATTTCGTCCTAAATGGAGTCCAACGACAAAACCAACTCCCCCTGCCCCTAATAATGGAAAATGTTATACGTGTGGGCAGCATAATCATATTGCCAAATATTGTAAATTGTCCAAAAAGGTTAAGAAATTTAACCTTGACGATTATGTTCTTAGCCAACTCCAAAACCTTCTATTAGAAGAAAATGGAGATTCAAATAGTGCTAATGACGAATTTGACCAAGAGTTCAACCAAATCCAGAATAATGACTTGGAATCTTCCCATTCTAACCAACAAAACCAACCAAAGATCAATGTTTTAACAAAAGAACAAGATCTTCTCATTGAAATGATTAGCAACTTACAAGATTCCGACCAAAATAAGTATTATCTAGACCAATTCAAAAAGACTCTAGATAAGCCCTCTACGTCTTTGTCTGGTGTATTTTCTCATCCCAGATTACAAATACTTACAATATTACTGATGTTTTGAATCGATTCCCATCTAGTAAACCTAGGGAGGTAACCATTCAAGACCTCCAATCTGGGATAGTACTCCTTAAATAGGAAGTTAGGCAAATAAAAGCATGACAAGACTTAGATCATATTATCCTCCAATAATTCTCTACAAAGGCCGAATAGTCTCAGCAGATAGATGACCTTGTCCAGTGGATCAAGAAATTGAAGAAGGTGACTTCCTTCTTCAATACATTACAAAAATAACCATCAGAAGATGGCACACTCGGATAACCTCAATCATAAAAAAGACAATTGTCCTCGATATCATTGCCTTGTTTGACACTGGTGCAGACCTCAATTGTGTCCAAGAGGGACTTATCCCTACTAAATTCTTTGAAAAAACTGCGGAAGCCCTTAGATTTGCAAATGGAAGTATACTAAGAATCAGTTACAAACTTTCCAATTTCAAAATTTAAAATCCTCTAGGAAATTCGCTTTTCTCATCCTCTACATCCTTTGTCCAAGTAAAGGATATAACCAGCCTTGTTATACTAGGTAATCCTTTTATTAAAACTTTAATCCCTCTCAGGGTTACTCATACGGGAATAACAATTGAAGCCAATGATATGTTTTTCCCATTTGACAAGCCTCTTATTTGGAAGGTCTTATCATTTTTTAAAAACAAAGAGGCCCAAATAATTTTCCTCAGAAAAGAAATTCCATTCCGAAGGCTGGAACAACAGCTCCAGGAGCCTTCTCTTCAATCTAAGGTCGAGCCCTTAGAAACAAAGATAAAAAAAAACTTTTTGCTGACTTACCCACAGCATTCTGGACCAGCAAAAAACATATGGCCAGGCTCCCTTACGAACCTGACTTTTATGAAAAACCATCCCCACCAAAGCCCGACCAATATTAATAAACGATGACCTAACAATCCACTGCCAGATAGAAATCAATGATCTACTTCAAAACCAGATCATCTCTCCAAGTCAATCTTCTTGGAGTTGTGTTGTCTTTTACGTCAATAAATTTTTTTAAAATCGAATGAGGAGCCCCTCATTTGGTTATCAACTACAAACCTCTTAATTTTACTCTTCGATGGATTAGGTATCCTATTACAAATAAGAAAGATCTGCTCCAAAGGCTTTATGCTGCTACAATTTTCTCCAGATTTGATCTAAAATCAGGATTTTGGCAAATCCAAATTGATCCAAGGGATCATTATAAAACTGCTTTTATAGTACCATTTGGGCAATATGAATGGAATCTAATGCCCTTTGGCCTAAAAATGTCCCTTTAGAATTTCAAAAAGCATGAATGATATTTTTAATCCTTTTTTAAAATTCATCATAGTGTATATTGATGATAACCTAGTTTTTTTCACTAGCATTGACCAACATTTTAAACATTTAAGAGTTTTTTTCAATATCATCAGAGAAAATGACTTAGTTTTGTCCAAAACTAAATACAGCCTTTTTCAGATCGATATTAGATTTCTCGGCCAAAAAATCTGTCATGGTACTGTTACCCCAATTCAATGGTCCATCAACTTGCTAACAAATTTCCTGACCAAATCCTTGATAGAACCCAACTCCAACAATACTTAGGGTATGTTAATTATATAGCTGATTTTATCCCTGGACTTAACAATTTATTAAAACCACTCCATGACAGGTTAAGAAAACCTCCTCTTCCTCCATGGACCAAAATCCATACCAATTTAGTCAAGGAAATCAAATTGAAGGAAAAAGACCTCCCTTTCCTATCCCTCCTCGATCCCACTGCATTTAAAATAGTTGAAACACATGCATCAGACATAGGCTATAGTGGCGTTCTAAAATAAAGAAAAAATGACAAAAAAATATATAGTTGCATTTGCATCCAAGCATTGGAATAAAGCTCAACAAAATTATCAAACTATCAAAAAAGAAATTTTAGCAACTGTCTTATATATTTCTAAATTTCAAGCTGATTTGTTAAACCAAAATTTTTTACAAAGGAATGATTGTAAAGCTGCGAAATCTGTTTTACAAGAGGATATGCAAAACTTAGCCTCCAAGAATATTTTTGCTAGGTGGCAAGCAATATTATCTGTTTTTTATATTGATATTGAATATATCAAAGGGAGCTCCAACTCAATACCATATTTTCTTACCAGAGAATTCTTGCAGGAAAGATAAAATGCCAAAGAAAAAGAAAGAAGAAACAATTCTACCTCCACAAATCCCAGCTCTTCCATCCCCGAAAGAGACCACTAAAAAAGTTGTTACCCCACAACAAAAAACTTTAGTTGCATCAAAGAAACTTTCAAATATAGTGGTTAAAGCAAATCAGCCAAGATATCAAACTCCAACTGATTATGACATACAGGGTTTGCCTCAAACTTTTATGATGCAGACAAGTACAAATCCAATTTCAATTTCTCACCCCAAGAAGTGGGTTGATTTAGCCGACGAAGAAGAAGAGACTCAATTATCTCAAACAGTATCTTTCCCTTGGACAGAAGATTATTTTATATAATGACTGTAATACCTCAATTTTCTTAATCGGAATGCTACACCGTGCTTATGACCCCGAAGGACCACAAGCTAACCCATGACTGATTTCTGTACCTGTACACTGCAATATATGACGTAATAATGTAGAAAAAAAAAACATGAACAATAATCCATAAGGTTCAGCTGAAAAAATATCTGACAAATGTAATATCCATATGGGTGGAAAATACCTAAAAACAACTAAAGTTTGAATCAAATCTGATCTAAATCTGAAAGCCTCTAAATACTATCTAAGTAAGGAGTTGAAGGAATGTGTCTCCAACTACTCCGTCTAGCAAAATTGAACTGAAATAATAAATGAAATAAAATAATATCGTCCTCGAATGGATGAGGACTCACTGCAACTCTGCGACTGGAATGCTACTGCTGATTTGGAATACGTGCCTCTAAACCTATGGTGTAACATAAGAGAAAGTACCATAGCGTAAATGCCTTAGTACGTCTGAATGTACTGAGTATACAAGTGAGGTAGGCTAAATGCAAAGGGTTATATGCATGAACAATGCTGACTAATATGAACGTGAGAATACATACATGCATAAGCAACTATAACTGAACTCGTGGTGATACTGACTACTCAGTCTGAATACTGACGACATGAATTTACTGATACTGAGATACTGAATAGAAGAATGACTATTTCTGACAGTTCGAATTATAAAGAACTGGTCTGATTGACTGAGTCTAACAGTCCTGAAACTGAATACTGATAACCTAAGCTATGACAACTGACATAACTGATATAACATAAGCTATAGTATATCTCCCCCTTGGGACACTATGTCCCTTGAAGGATGTTGGACTGACGTTGCTGAGATATTGAGAAAGTTAAGGCGATGTACAAAGTATCTACGAACTAGATTATAACTGAACCTCGGGAGTTTGGGACTAATGCATGATGCATGAACTAAATTGAACTTGCAACTACTAGGAGGTTCTACATGGAATAGTTACATTCCCTGAGATCTTTCATAGCATGAATAGATGCAAGGATAAGGAAATAAACTATATAAATCTGACTGCTTGATTGCTAAACTGACTTGCTGGCTTTACTAACTAACTCATGCTGAAACATATGTCCAAATCAGAGAAAGAGATCTAAAAATGCATACCATGAACATGAAAAACTGGTAACGTACCCGAATCTAGGTCAGGGAAACTTTCCGAATCATAACGGGTCTGGAGTGCATCTATTCTGACGCTAACCACTCTTGGTGCCTTGCTGACGCAACACTTTACCCCTCTGTGCTAAAACTCTACACTCTCGTATCCTGTGGCCTGGCTTACCACACCCAAAGCATACATCACTACCTACCCTACATGTACATAGGTGATTCTTACCACACTCTTCACAAAGTGGATAAGTAAGACTTCTATTCTTACTACCCTGGGCCTCGAAGCCTGGCGCTCCATCATGATGGTTATTTCTGGACTTAGGTGCTGGTGCACTAGCTGAGGATGGAGCTGGGGCTGAAAACTTCTGACTATGCTGAGAACGGTTACCACCCTTTGACTTAGGCTGAGCAAAGCTGAAACTACCTATCCTTGCTCTCTTACTCTCTCTCTCCCTTATTCTAATCTTTTGCTCCTTTATCTGCTAAGGATGAGTCATAATTCTGGCTAAAGTCATATCACTATTCAACATGGCAGATCTGCACTCGTTTACCATGCTATCATTCACCCCTGACACGAATTTACTTATCTTGGCTCTACTGTCTGCAACCACATGAGGGGCATATCTGGCTAATTGAGTAAACCTAAGAGAATACTCTTTCACTGTCATACAGCCCTGCCTAAGGTTGATGAACTCTAGCACCTTATCTTATCTAAGCTCTAACGGGAAAAATCTGTCAAGGAAAGCAAAGGCAAACTCCTCTCACTCTATAGAAACTGCATCATCTAACTTTTCTGACTTCCACTGTGTGTACCACGTATGAGCCATATCCTGCAACTGATATGCAGTTAACTCAGCACTTTCCACAGTAGTCAACCCCATAATATCTATTATTTTCTGAATCTGATCTAAGAATTCCTGCGGGTCCTCATCTGACTTAGACCCCGTGAAAGAAGGAGGATTCATTTGGGTAAAGTCCTGAATTCTAGCTGCAGCTAAATTGTCCACTAGATTGGACGGAACGACAGCTGGTCATTCATTCTGGAAAGCAACTGACTGAGCAAGAGTGGTGAATGTGGTCCTGAACTTCGTATGAGAAACATGATCACCCAAAGGTTCTTCGAGCTGAGGGACTGCCTGATTACCATTTCTTCTTTTAGGAGGCATGTTTTGTAGAAGAAAGAGAGAAATAGATTAGACTAAGAGTGACTTGAGATTATGCTCACTGGCACGACATGAATACTGAAAGAAGGGAAACTATTCCTAAAACATCTCATAGCCTCATGCACATAATATGGTGCACAACACACACATGTACAAGACTCTACTAGATGCGGCTTTCAAACTTCCTAGGACTCTATTGAACCTTAGACTCTGATACCAAGTTTGTAACACCCTAATTTTCTGAACTGGAATGCTACACGGTGCTTATGACCCCGAAGGACCACAAGCTAACCCATGACTGATATCTGTACCTGTACACTGCAATATATGACGTAATAATGCTGGAAAAAAACATGAATAATAGGCCATAAGGTTCAACTGAATAAAATATCTGACAAACGTAATATCCATATGGGTGGCAAATGCACAAAAACAACTGAAGTATGAATCAAATCTGAACGCCTCTAAATACTGTCTGAGTAAGGAGTTGAAGGAACATGTTCCAACTACTCTGTCTAGCAAAACTGAACTGAAATAATAAATGAAATAAAATAATATCGTCCTTAAATGGATGAGGACTCACTGCAACTCTACGACAGGAATGCTACTACTGATGTAGAATACGTGCCTATGAACCTATGGTGTAACATAAGAGAAAGCACCATAGCGCAAATGCGTCAGTACGTCTGAATATACTGAGTATACGAGTGATGTAGGCTAAATGCAAAGGGTTATATGCATGAACAATGATGACTAATATGAATATGAGAATACATACATGCATAAGCAACTATAACTGAACTCGTGGTGATACTGACTACTCAGTTTGAATACTGACGACATGACTTTACTGATACTGAGATACTGAATAGATGATTGACTATTTCTGACAGTTCGAATTATAAAGAACTGGTATGATTGACTGTGTCTAACAGTCCTGAAACTGAATACTGATAACATAAGCTATGACAACTGACATAACTGACATAACTGTGATGATCAACAAGGCCGATGTAACTGATATTGAGCAATTTGATTGAACAATCTGAGTTCTATTGGAACTATCTGAGTTCCATTCTATATGGAGTAATTGAATTTGAGATCAGTCCTATCTAGCGGGTGATCTTTAAATCTGATGATTCTGATACTTATTAACTATAGTTGAGATCATTCTTGTCTAATAGGTAATCTTGAAGTCTATTTATAATGATAAGGATTGACTGTCTCTAACAGTACTGAATCTATACTACTGAACTGAGTTGACTATATCTGATAGTCCTGAATCTATAACTGAAACTATGGGATGTATTCATCTAACCGACATGCCCCATGCTAAGATGACTGGGGTCCAATCTCTGCCCTAACTGGAAGGGTATCAGTACCGCGTCACCAGTAAAGACAACTGTTGTGGAGTCAGTCCTAATCTAACGGAGACTCCTGGGATCAGTCCTATATATATAAATATGCTAACAGATGACCTCTGAGTATGCCAGTCCTATCTAACGGGTGACATATCGTACCTACGCTGGCTACGTAGTTCTTGAACTTAGGGATTGCTTCTAAGGATCTCCGTCCTTTCTAGCGAGTGAGTCCACATCCCTAGGCTTACTCGGTGCTGAATCTTACTCCTATCTGAAAGACACTGAACTGATATTTGAGCTAAACTGCATAACTGAACTGAACTGATTAGCTGAACTGATACTGATTAACTAAACTGATACTAGTGGTATTGTTTAGCGGAGCTAAACTAAGTTTACTGAGTTCCCTTGACTGAAGGAACGTACTGAGTTCTGAGAAATGACTGAGAGTACTGAAATTACTGAGATCGCTAGGAATATGTTGTTACTGAGATCACTGAGATTACTGAGTACTGAGGTTACTGAACTACTGAGACTGCTGAGATTTTTGAGTTTTCCTGAGTCACATGTCTAACTGAATTCTATAGACCATGGCTTGACTGAGAGTATCGTGATAACAGGCACTAGGCACACAACTATATTATTTCGGATACAAGTACCCCCAGGACTTGATGGAAGGAAACTGACACACATGACTGACTTAATCATAAGAATAGAGTCCAAAATTCACAATATCATAAGTAGGGGATTTCATACTGCACTTGGTTCTCAACATATTATACATGGAAGGGGATGCGCACAACATGTATATACTCGTGTTGCTTCAATATCATGTTCATTCCATATCATAATAATAACGCACAACAATAATGTGGAATTCATGTGGAATCATAAAGAATAGAACATGGGCTTGTCATTTAAGCACTATTAAGTCATAAAAACATGGATTATATCATTCTTGGCATTTTATCAAACACCTTACATGCACAACTTTGGGCATAGGTGTACTTATCAATTTGACAATTTTAATCCATCCAAAATTCATGGGTTTCAACTAACCTACTCACATGTTTCATGAAAAACACATCAAGATACAACCTTGAATCCAAACAATAATTATCAACATGAATATAGTCATAACACAACAAGAAAATCACAATTTATAATTTAAAACATGATTCTTGAGCTCCATGGATGAAAGGGACCCATGGATGAACACTACGCATACCTTAAAGTTTGATCCTGAAAGAGATCTAATGTTTCTTGAAGGTTCTTGAAGAAATACTTAGGCTTGTTCTTGATTTTTCTTAACTAGGGTTTAACCTCTTTGGGAGAGAATGTTCTTGTTCTTGAGGAGATGATCTTGAGAGAAAACCCTAATCTTGTGGGTGAGAGTGTATGAGAGAGTTTTTTGAGATGTTTAACTAAAGAGAATGAAAGATAATACACTCCTTGAGGGTTATAAGTCATGGGAACTGAAGGAAAAGACCAAAATACCCTTGCAAAAACGTCCCTCAATTGCTGGAAAAAAAATAGCTGACGGCATTTGTGACAAGTCGTCAAGCTGGTGATAAGTCGTCACAAAAGGGTGAAATCTTGATTTTCTAGTTAAGGTTGACGACATTGGTGATAAGTCATCACGGGCATGATGGCTTGTCACAAAATGTCATCACTGCAATTAGAAATCTGCCCAGGGCTGACGACATTGGTGATAAGTCATCACACTTGTGACAGTTTATCACAAATGTCGTCACTCAGTTTCCCAGCCTGACATACTGGAGTAAAATGGGCATAACTTCTTGCTCCGATATTGGATTTAGGCGAAATTGGTATAGTTGGAAAGATAATTCAATTATATATATATTGGTAGGTCATTAGATCAAATATTCATAGTATACTGAGAGATAGACTTATTTGAAGTTGACTATAGCAATATCCTTTCCAAGAATTCAATCGGTAATGAATGTTTTGATTCGTCTAATAGCTGAGAGTTATTTGAAGACTTAATATACATCTAACTTGCTCATAAAACTATAAAATAACCATGATGTACTATGCATAATCTTGAAACGTGGTGCTAATATTGGTTTGGATTTTTTGGGGTATTACAATGACGCTTACTAATGGTCTTAAGGATCTCACCAGCATCACAAGTGCCAATAGAAAAGATTATTTGCAAAATTTTCAGATCTTCCAAAGAATGTTTTCATAAGCGGAGGCCTCAAGCCACGTATTCTCTTCTCATTTTGTGGTTTCTAAGGGTTCTATGAAAAATCCAGTGGAGGTAGAAAACCCCATTAATTTTTCTTTTAATTTTCCACAAAATAATTCAAATATTTGTCCTGTAGAAACTAAAAAAATTTTCTTACCTATCCCACAGCCGATTTTCTCTAGTAAAGGATCCTCCTCAGATGATCCAACATATTTCAAAAATGATAGTGTTTTACCGATAATCCAAATTGAACTTAAGTATTGGAACTCCAATCGCAGGAGGTAGCTAAGCAAATACTTAGCTCTGCAACAAATTTTATCCAAAAAACTCCTACCTATACCCATAAGTTTTATGAATTCTTCCTAATAGATACCAAGTCCTATTTATTCAAACCCCACAAAGAACGCAAACCCAATCTTATGTCACCCATACCACAGTTTGGATTAATAAAATTATCTCACCCAAGGAATGGGGTATGCATCAGGCAAATTATCAAAAGTTTTCTGAAATGTTTGATCCCCAATATTATAACTATTTTGATTATCAAAGAGCGTGGATGAATGCATTCACCTTCCAAAACAAAACTAACAAATATTCTTGGTTTTTTCTATGGAGAAAGCAACTGACTTCAGAGTTTCCCTAGTGGTTCCTGCACCAGTGGTGGTCGATTTATGTTCATAAGCTTGAGATCCTTCCTCCCCCAGTCCGAGAAGGATATGAATACTTTACACAAAGATTTTATGACGATCACCAAATTCCTTTGCTTTTACAATTTTTCCACAGGTTCCATATTCCATGGATATTTTCATGGAAATTTGCCTTTCACAAATCGGAGGGACATAAGAGGATTCAATGGTTAGCTCTCCAAGGCCATTGTAAGTGGTACAAGAATTGTGAGTCAACGAAGGCTTATGTACCGGACATAGAAAAATGGTTCCGATGTAATCCTGGATATATGGCTCCAACAGATGCCACCCAAATTTCATTTCTACAACAGAAATTAATTGTAGCTGCATAGCTAGCTAAGTCAGGTAGATGCGGAGATTTTATTCAATAAATAGAAAGAATACTCCAACAAATCAAAGCTAAAATTCCCAGCAATTAATATTCAACGGCAAAATCAGACACGGATGATGAAGAAGAAATTCAATCAATTTGACATCCATTTGACATCATCAAAGAGTCATCAAAAAATTCATGTCATGCATGACATCAAATTGCTGAAAATTATAGTGGACACTATTGTAGCCATTGTAGCAACGCTGTAGAAATAATTAAAGGTGTAACTGTAGCTCTACTATTGCAACACTACAGCACTTTTACTGTAGCTCTACTATTGCAACACTACAGCACTTTTACTGTAGCTTACATTTGGCTATAAATAGCCTACTGCTCTTCTTGAGAAGAACACATTATTTTTCTTTAGAAGAAGCTCTCTCTCACTAGAAATCTTGGTCAGAGTTTACTCTCTCTCTTTGTAATTTTTAATTCACATTTGATATTAATATCACAGTTCAATTTTCCTAATTGTATCTTTTTCTTTACTTCACTAACATGTCTTTTTATTGTAATTATCACTTATGGTTGGTACTGTCACCTACTTTATTTAATTAATTACATCATTAGCATATGGTTGGCCCTGCCACCTGATTTATTTATTGCATCATTAGCATATGATCGGCCCTGTCGCCTAATTATTTATTGCATATTCCTTTATATATTTACATTAGTAATACTTAAGTATTCATTAACTTGCTTTCTTTCCTTGTCCTCTTTTCTCGTATTTCCTTTTATATTTTAGGGGGTTTGCTTTCGTGTACTTGGTATCAGATCCATATATATATATTTGTGTATGAAATATAAGTATATAATTTTGAGTCTTTTACTTTTTATGTTTAGGAAAATTCTATCTTGTTGATGCTGGACTCATGTTGAGAAGCGGGCTTATTACACCCTATCGAGGGGAGAGATATCACTTGAAAGAGTATTCAAGAAATCCACCCCCAAATTCTTGTGAATTATCTAATTTAAGACACGTTTATTTGCGTAATACTATCGAACGAGCATTTGGAGTTCTTAAAAAGAGATTTCCTATAATTTCTAGCTCAACTGAATCATCTTACGGAGTTGAAACTCAAAAGTTGATTATCTTTACATGTTGTGTCTTGCACAATTATTTAAGAGGTGTAGATCCAAATAATGAGTTACTAGCTCAAGTTGATGAAGATCTTATGAATGATAATACTGTGCATGAAGAACCTCCAAATTCTAGGGAGAGTAATGAAGAATTTAAAGGGGGGAGTTGATTTGAGATGGTATAGCAGCTGCCATGTGGACTAATTATCAAGATTAATTTTCTAGGAAAAAACTTATGTGATTATGTCACTTTTTTTATTTGATGTTATTTATAAGTAATTTGGTGATGCTATTGTTTTTACTACAAACATTATTTATAGTTGATTTACTTTATATTATATCTTTTATCAATATTTATGTTTGACAACATTTTCTGTTTTTGAATTTTATGAATATTTATCTTAATCTATAGTGGTTGATATGGCGACAAAAGCAAAGGAATTCACCTCAAGTGATCTAAACGTACAAAAGAATTTTGTATGTGTTTGGACAACTACGATGGATGACACATTAGTTGATGCCTATTGTCATGAGGATGCACTCAGACATAGGGTTGGAGGAACTTTTACTACGCGGGTAATAGACAACATTGTGAAGGAGGTACGGTCCAAATTTTCGAATAAGGTTATTAACAAGGAAAAAATTCATAATAGGATGAAATTAATCAAAAGGCAATTCACCAAGTATTATGACACATTTCATTAGTCGAGAATGAGCAAATTTGCATGGGATCCTATCACGCATAAGTGGGATCTTGAACCTGAAGTATGAGATCAACTAATTTAGGTAAATTTACATCCCATCACGAGTAAGTATGTTATATTTATAGTCATAACTGAATTTTTATTGCTATGGTATGGTTAGTTTGCAGTGGTGAAATTCTTCAATAAATATGGATAAGTTACTTTTATCAACATTATTATCTTCTATAATATTTTGCACTTATAATATATAGGCTTAAGCCTCAAGCCGCTGAGCTAAAAAAGAAGTCATTTTAAAATTATGAAAAGTTGGTGATGCTATATGGAAAAGACAGAGCTACTAGAAAACATGCTGAGACTGGTTTAGATATGTGAAAAAAGAATGCTCATAAAAATTCAAAAAAATCAAGGGTTGATTCATTCACTATTGATGAGATAGATGAAATAGGTTATATAAATACTGACTCATTGAAAGATATAGAGGGACATGAACTGAGCGATCAAAATCAAGCAACTAATGATGTACCTACACCTAATGTCTATTCAAAAGCACCAACGCCTAGCAGAAATAAAAATCTAAACATGAGCACCTTGAAGACATGATTGGCATGTTGAGATATGGGATGGACAACCTGGTTGGTGATATTAACCAGTTTTCATCCCTTCCGCCTATTTTTGAGACCAAATATGGAATATGTTGGAGTAGCTAGATTTGAAATCTGGTGTGGATACAAAGGCTTATGTATTTCTTTGCCGAAATGGAAGTGCATGTCGCATACTGATCGGATGTCCAAAGGAACAACACAAGAATCTTTTATCATAAATGATGCCAGAAGACAATTAAGTTTCGTTTTTGTTTTTCTTACTTTATAATTTATATTATTGACAATAAAGAATATTTGAACTTTTGTTGGTATATTGTGCACAAAGTTTATTTGTTTTGGGTTTAGGGCATTCTTGAAGTGTTCAAGTGAACTTAATAAATATTATTGATTACTTAAATGAAAGTGTTCTTTGCTTGAGTTCAAGTGGGCATTTTTTATACTGTGAAATCACATGATTGTGAGTTCAACTTAGTTTTTTTTAACTATTGGTTTCCACTATCTTGGTGCAAATAAGAAGTTGAAGTATAACTTGTACAGACAATTTTCTGTAATACCTATGTGTTTTAAAACATTCAAGCATGCATTGCAGCTGTAATTTTGGATTATTTGGATCCTAACTTGTGGAAGTACAATAAGAGGGATGCTGCTAATCTGTAGCTAAGCATTTCTATTTGCGTCACTATTGTAATGTTCATTTGTTCCTCATTAGCTAAGTATTTTTTTTCAATACACTTGTCTATAGAGGTATAGGTAGTTTGTTTTCATTGTCACGGAGTTCGTCATCATCGAAGTATTCTTTGAGCACAGAGGAGCCTAATGTTTTGTATTCAGTTTCCTATTTTACGTCTTGGACCATTATGGATTTGCTATTGCACGTGATGTTTTTTGTTGCACTTGTTTTGCTTTTGAGTTTGTCTGTTTGGTTAAAGGCTACTGATAAAACTAATGTGCTCAAGCTGCAGGTAATCTACTGATACATATATTCCTAACAACTACCCAATATTTTTTAATTGTGTAGTTGTTAGGAACATTACTTTCTATTGTGATATGATAGACTGCACTATGTTTCACACTTGCTCAACTTTAGAATTTTGGTGTTTTCCCCATCCGTTGTTTGTTGCTTATCTATCTTTTACTCTGAGTTAGTAGGGTTATAATCTGTGTACAATTGTGTCCTTCGTGATATTTTAGTAGGGTTATAGGTCTATACAATTGTGTCCTTCGAGATATTCAACTTTTGCTCTCTTAGTATAACTATGTGATCATGAAATTCGGCTATTGCGCTCTTATGGAATGATAAGATCGACTCATGTTTATTTCTATTTATTAACTATGTAAAAGAACAATTTTGAAAGGTTTATAAACTGAATATAAATTCACTTAGACATTTTTATCTGTGGTTGATTTGATTCACTAACATGTAGTCTTCAATTAGACATTACATATTGCAATACCTGCCTGCATTTGGTCACGTAATGATAAAAAATGTCCTTTACCACTATTACTATAGGTGTGTACATTGCTCTTCTTTTACTCAGGAGTACAAGTTATTTTGTATGTTGAGAACCCTTTTGTTTCTTTTGGTAGGCTATTACTTCATCTAGACTGAAGAAAGGTGTTCAATTTCTGACTGAGGTTAAACCTCAATTAAAGAACAAGAAGTTCACAACTGACTTAAAAGTAGACACGTACTCAAATGTGAGTACCTCAGTAGCAGAAGTTACTTTTCTTTTGAGCTGAATTTGTAATACCAAACATGTGTAGGAAATGGCTCGGGGGAGCAATACAAAGCAAACAGTTGCAATTTTTTGTTTCTCTTTTCCCATTTTGAAGAATGTAATGTAAATGAAAGTCTGGAATAATTTTGAGTCGACCGAATATTGTTTAATTTTTTACTGTATAATTAGTTGTCTCCCAATGTACCATACTGTTATACTCCCACAAAAGATGACATGGATTAACTAGTTGATTCTTTAAAAAAAAAATAGTCTTTCTTGTAACTTTTTTTGGTTTGATCTTTTAATTCTTACTTTGGTTCACAATTTTATTTTTTCTTAATGGTCCAACTTGCTAAAAACTTGGAGGAATGTTGAACTTTGACAAAGGAAAAATGATAGACGAATATATATGGAGTTGCAGATTTGCTATTGTCTTGTGAACATTTAGGTATGGAATAAGTGAAAAGAAAGAAGAATATTGGAGTTGATTGATCCATCAATAAGATAAAGAAAATTATTTTATTTATTAATGATTTTTGATAAATTTAAAATTTATAATAATTAAGGGCATTTTAGTAAATTTACCAATTACAATACAGTACGATACCATCAAATCAAACAATAAAACTGTTATTAAACAGTAGTATACAATCCATCCAAACATTATATTGTACTATACCAAAATTAATGGCGCGTTAGTTATCCCTAAACCCTTTTACTGACGTGCGAGTGTACAATTGTCATCAGATTAAGGGTATGTTTGGTATGATGGAAAATGTTTTTCTATTTTCCCTTGTTTGGTTGTAGTAAAATATTGAGAGAACATTTTCCAAGATAACTCATTTTCCTCTATTTGAGGGAAAATGACTTTCCTCATGGATCAAGGGAAGTCATTTTTCAGAAAATGACAGATGTGACTTATGCCCCCACCCCCACCCCTCTTCTCCACCCCAACAACACTCATATTCACATGACTCAAAAAATTCACATTTCTAAAAAATTTACATTACTCAAAAATATTTTTCACTGCATGAAATAAAAAATAGTGAAGCCCGATTTTTTTTCTTTTCCAATGTTCGTTAATGTATTGTTATTTTCATATGCATAGAGGAAGACTTACCTATGTTCCTTTTGCTAATTGGATATTTCATTTTGTCATCGATATAACTTGTTTCACAAGGTTGGATAAGTTTATCGTTCCGTTATATTTCTATTGCTTGTAGTTTTTTTAGATTGTCTTGACAAAATATTGAAAAATGTCTCCTATATTTGCTAATTAATAGTTTATTAAATTTAGTGATTGTAATATTTTAGTATTCAACAACAACAACAACAAACCCAGTATATTCCCACATAGTGGGTTTTGGGGAGGGTAGAATGTACCCAGTCCATACCACTACATCCAAAGAAGTAGAGAGGTTTTCGATAGACCCCCGACTCAAGAAAAGGACCGAGACCGTGTTCAATTATCGCAAGCATACAATATGATAAAATAACAACGATACAACAACCTCAAATAAGTACATGAACCAACAAAAGGCACCCCCTCCCCCCAACCCTAGCCCTACCAACCAAGCTACACGAAACTCTCCTAACTCCAGCCTATGACTTAACCACACCCCTTAGCCCTCTACCCTAAAACTCTTCCTCCAAACCTTCCTATCAAGGGTCATGTCCTCAGTGAGCCGTAATTGCTCTATGTCACGTCTAATTACTTCTGTCTAGTATTTCTTCGGTCTACCCCTACCCCGCTTGAAACCATCAAAGGCCAACCTTTCACACCTACGAACTAGAGCATCCATGCCCCTTTTCATCACATGCCCAAACCATCTCAACCCCCCTTCCCGAATTTTATCCTCTGTCGACGCCACTCCCACCTTGTCTCGAATAGCCTCATTTCTAACCCTGTCAGCCCTCGTGATACCACACATCCAACGCAACATCCTCATTTCCGCCACCTTCAACTTCTGAATGTGAGAGTTCTTAACCGGCTAGTACTCCGTGCTATACAACATAGCCGGCCGGACTGCAACTCTGTAGAATTTGCCTTTCAGTTTGGGAGGCACCTTCTTATCGCAAAGGATTCCCGAGGCAAACCGTCATTTCAACCAACCTGCCCCAATACGGTGAGAGACATCCTCATCAATCTCTCAATTCCCCTGAATCATAGACCCAAGGTACTTAAAACTATCTCTCTTACACACCACCTGAGACTCCAACTTCACTACCACCTCGTCTTCTTGCCTCGTGTCACTAAACTTACACTCCAAGTATTCCGTTTTTGTCCTACTCAACCTAAAACCTTTAGTTTCCAGGGTTTGTCTCCAAATCTCCAACTTATCATTAACACCTCGACGTGACTCATCAATCAAGACTACATCATCCGCAAAAAGCATACACCATGGCACCTCACCTTGAATACTCTTAGTCAACACATCCATAACCACGACGAATAAAAATGGACTAAGAGTCGATCCCTGGTGCAATCCAGTCAGGACAAAAAAATGGTCAGAATCCCCTCCCACAGTCCTTACCCGAGTCTTCGTCCCCTCATACATGTCCCTAATCGAATGAATGTACGCCATAGGGACCCCCCTCACTTCCAAGCATCTCCAAGTGCCTGGTCATCGAGTGACTCAATAACTTAATACCTCGGTAGTTGTTGCAACTCTGAATATCACCTTTGTTCTTATAAAGAGGAATTATTGTTCTCCATCGCCACGCCTTGGGCATCTTAGCGGACTTGAAAATGTTGTTGAATAAGTTGATCAACCACCTCAACCCCGTCCCACTAGTAAACTTCTAAAAATCCACCGGAATCTCATCGGGCCCCATCGCCCTGCCTCTTCGCATCTTGCGAATAGCCTCACTAACCTCCTCCACTTTAAAACGCCGACAAAAACCTAAATCACGAAATTCTTCGGTGTGCTCCAACTCCCCTAATACAATGCCTCTGTCCCCCTCATCATTCAGGAGCTTATGAAAATACGACTGTCATCTTTTCTTAATAAGAACGTCATCTACCAAAACTCTGTCATCCTCCCCTTAATGTACTTAACCTGGTCCAAATCCCGACCCTTACGCTCCCTGGCTTTTGTAAGCCTAAACAGCCTCTTCTCCCCGCCCTTTTCCTCAAGTCCCTCATACAATCTCTCAAACGCTGCTGTCTTAGCAACGGTGACCGCTAACTTAGCCTCCTTCCTAGCTAACTTGTACTCCTCCCTACTCACTCGCCTCTCCTTATCATCCTTACTCAGCACCAACTTTACGTAAGCCACCTTCTTCAACTCCACTTTCTTCTTAACTTCTTCATTCCACCACCAATCCCCTGATGCCGGCCAGACCAGCCCCTCGAGGCACCCAGAACCTCTCTAGCTGTCTCCTTGATGCAACTCACAGCCGTATCCCACATACTATCCACATCCCTCATACGCTCCCAAGCCCCCATCCTCTCCAACTTCGCCTCTATCTCCAAAGCAGTAGCCGGGCTCAGGTCGCCCCACCTTACTCTAGATCGACCCTCCCTACCCCTTCTCTTATTTACCTTCTTCATAACCAAGTCCATCACCAGAAGTCTATGTTGGGTCGAAAGGTTCTCACTCGGAAGGACCTTACAATCTTTACACAAAGCTCTATCCCCCTTCCTAAGCAGCAAAAAGTCAATCTGAGTCTTGGCTAACCTACTGCGAAAAGTAACCAGATGCTCCTTCTTCTTCGGGAAGCAGGAATTCCCTACCACCAACTCAAAGGCTCTCGCAAAATCCAAAAGAGCGGCTCCAGCATCGTTCCTATCCCCAAAGCCACTATGCACCTCTCCATAACCAACCGTTAAAGCCCAGATGTGCCCATTGAAGTCCTCTCCTAAGAAAAACTTCTCCGAGCTAGGCACGCTACTAACCACCTCGTCCAAAACTTCCCAAAATCTCCTCTTTTCCTCTTCGTGCAGGACCACCTGTGGCGCATAAGCACTACAGATGTTCACCGTGAACCTCTCAATCACTAACTTAATAGTCATCACCCCATCACTAACCCTATTAACCTCCACTACCTGCTCCCTAAGATCTTCATCCACTAATATACCTACCCCATTCCTACGCCTCTCGTTACCCGAATACCACAACTTGTACCCATCCACATCCATAGCCTTAGAACCTACCCACTTAGTCTCCTGAACACACACAATATTGATTCTTCTCTTCCTAAGGATCTTAACCATCTCTATCAACTTACCCTGAAGGGTCCCTATGTTCCACGACCTTACCCTCAACCTATCCTCTCTGGAAACCCCTCCCCTAATACCTCCGCCTTTACACCTGCCCCCAACGCCGAACCCCACCCCCGCCCCCACCCCACAGGACATGACCCTATTCCACCATTTACCCCTAAAGCCACTACTCAAAACTGAACAACACAAAAACGGTACACAATAGCACAACAGTAAAAGGCACCCGCAAAGCACCGAAAATAACTCCAAAATATGCGAACAACAGATATTAATATTATTTGCTATGCTTAAATTAGTTCTTAAAAATTATTGAGTTGTTAGAGACTGATATACTAGTTAACAGTTAGTTAGTAGTATTTTCTAGAAAATATTTTTTCACTCACCAATCAAACATTAGAAAATATTTTTCTAGAAAATATTTTCTACTTACCAACCTAACACTATAAAATATTTTTCACTCACCAACCAAACATGAGTAACCAACTTATTTTAAGGAAATTATTTTTCCTGTAAAATATTTTCCATAGTACCAAACACACCCTAGATATGCACGGGAGAAACTGGATAGTAAACATACCGGAGGGGGAGCCAATTCCAATATTCATAATCTAGAAACAGCTAACATTCACATACTCAACTCAAGCATGGATTCATCAGACCTTACATCACTTCCAGAAGAAGGCTCAGAAGAAAACCAAATTTTCCCTTCTGCCTTTTCTTCTGTCCCTGCTCGCCCTCGCATTCGGTAACCTCGTTTTATTACGTGAATAAAATTGTGTGTGATTCGCATTCTTTTTTATTCGTCAAGTTGTGTTATTGACATTTTATACATCCATGGTTTTCTTTAGTAGAGAAGCTCTGATGATGGTATTTTGTTACTGTCAATGGGGGATTATTTAATAAAGATACATTTCCATTGTAAACCAAAGGTATTGGTTATCTACCTATAATTGAATAATGCCATAGACCTATTTCTTGAAGTGTCCCTGTCAAATTGATTGCCCTTTTTATATGTAGTTGTTGGAAGGTGGGTGACTGCCTTTTGCATTTTATATGGTGGAAGCAACACACCCACACCCACACCCACACCCCCTAGCAAGTTGAGGGTCTGTGCTTAACTAATGATCTTCAATCACAATGTTCATCTGAGTCGGATCATAATAGACCAATCCCAAAAAGAGGGAGATTAAGGATGGTCATTCTACTCCGTACATACTTTAATTGTTAAGAAAACTACTGACTTGTTCTAGTGTCAACAACTTCTACTTGATGCTCCACTTTCTATATGTTGTTGCACTACATCCCCAAAACATTGTCAGCTTAATAAGGCACTTCCTGTGGAAAGGCAACTAAAAGACTATTTTCATTTGGTAAAATAGTCCATAATAATTATACCTAAGTGGTTTGGAGTAAAAATCAGAAATTACCCTAAGTCTGCACTCTGCCCTTAAATTAGATATAGAGGTTTAACGATGAGCAATTAGATTTATGGAAAGAGGTCAAGGTTTAATGTATGGAACCAACTCTGGCAGTGGGGTGGCTCTATGTAAGCGTCTAAGCAATCTTTCGGGACATTTTCAACAAAAGGGCAAAGTGAAAGTAGGGGATGGAAGGAAAAAAAGAATGTGGCGAGATGGTTGGATTAATCAGTAGTCTTTGAAGCTCACCTCTCTTACATACCCATTACCCACTAGTAGTGAATCAGGAGGAAGCAGTTGCAGAGTGCAAGGAGAATTGACTGGAGGTTGATATAGTGGCTTCACTACCTAGTTGATCAGAGAAGTGAAGAAAATAGTGAGGATCCGTGATAATGTACTATTATAAGCAAGAAGAGATGGAAAATTTGCAGTGAAGTCGTGCTATAAAAGTTTAAGCAGATGGATAACAGAAAATGTAGAATGGGCATGGGCAATTAAATGAAGGACTAAAGCACCCCATAGAGCAGTATGTTTGAATGGGTTACCTTTCCACAAGTTTTCCTAACACAGGATAATTTACAGAAAAAAGATTACAGCTGCTTAACAAATGTCCTATGTGTACGAGAGTCCTAGAATTACCAACGCACCTACTGCTGATATGCTTAGTAGATTTGCAACACATCCGTCGATATAGTTAGGGTGCAGTGGGTGATCCCCATGTCGATAAAGGCCGCAACAGTAGTGCAGAAGCATTTTTTAGTGGCTTGTACAATACCAAACTAGTCTTTTTGGACAGTTTGGAAGGAAGAACAGCAGGTGTTCTTCACAAAAAAAAATACTTCTCAAAAAAAGAACAGCAGGTGAATTGAAGATGAGATTCTGGGTAATTTTGTTTATGCTCCAGATGTTTACAAATGTTAAATTCATGTTGTGTGTAAACAATGGCAATTCTTTATGGACTTCATAGATTCCCTTGAATGTTTACAGGATCCAAGTGCAGTTTATGAAATTCACATTACTTATTAAAAAAACATTTACTTGATGCTAGCATATTAGTTTTTTTTTGTGTGTGTGTGTGTGGGGGGGGGGGGGGGGGAAGCTCTCCCTGAATGCTTTAGGTCAGATAAAGGTGTCTCTTTTTGCAATTCAACACCAGAATCATAGAAGTGTAGAGATTGATTGTTTTGATTAATTATATCAAAGTATTATTTGGTTGAAAAGTTTGTGTTAATTATCTCTGCAGGACTTCTTCACAGAAATATGCACCTTCAGATTGGTCAGATTATTTTGATCGAGAGGATGACATTCAGATCCCAGATTCAGATGATGTTTGTGCTAACTTCTGTTGAATTTCCTACTGATTTGAAAACTCAGTTGTGACAAAATATTTCTCTCTGCAAGAGAGATTATCATTGTATTATTTTGTCTTCCCCCGCCCCTATTACATTTCTTTATGCTCTTCTTTTTGTAGTCAAGTAGCAAGATCATCTTTTATTTGCTTTGTCATTTCAGGTATTTCATGTTTATATGGCAGGGACAGAAGGGCCTGTTATATTTTGCCTGCATGGTGGTGGTTATTCTGGGTAGGTGTAATCTTTTGGTTCAACTTTCTAAGATCTAACATGAATCATTAGTTTTTCTTAGGTTTCTGTTGTAGCAGTTGTGGTTAAAAAGTGTATAACCGCATCTCATTTTAGGTTTGGTTCTAGATGAATTTGGATCCGATCATAACAAAGGCATTTCATCATAATGACTTTTTGTTTTTGAGCATTTAATCCTAATGACACTTTACATTTCAACTTCTTATTAGTATTACTAGCCAAACAAAATCCGAATTAAGACATTCAAATAATGGAGTATTCTCCACTTTGCATGTTTGTTCTTATGTTTCTTGTATGATGGATCAATAGGGCAATTCTTTTGCTCCAATGGACCAATAATACATCAAAGTCCAAAAAGGAGCTTTCATAAGTAGAAGCAGGTGGCCTAACCTGAAAAGCAAGATGCAGAAAAGATGTATACCAACTCCTTTAAATACTATAATCGTAGTTTAGTTTGACTTGATGCATACGGTGCCGAACTTGCTTCATTTTCCCCGTGCTTGTGATTTAGCATCATCCGAGTGTGATAAATAAAAAGCCTAGGGAACTCAGACGCGCAGACATGCCTCTATGAGCATCTTTACCACTTGAGGCCACGTAGCATAGATTGAGTGCAGAAGATGTCAGAGAGATCGAGAAAAGGGGGAAACAGGAAGAGCCAAATAGGAAAGCTTGCACTTCCTTGTTCTCACATTTTGGTAAAAAACAGTAATTTGACTGCAAAATGGCTTGGTTAAGCCGTTAAGGAGTGGAGAATGATATGATCATACCATTTGAAGGGCAACCTTGTCCTTCATAGAGCTGTTGTATCTTGATGAGCAAGCCAAAATCTGCTGCTTACATAGAACAATAAATGAAGAAAGAAGTGTCCTGTGTTACACCTAACATCATTCTAACTAGTATGGAACAATCTCTTTTTCTCTCATTCTAAATAGATTAAAAAAAGACATGAGGTAGTCGTCCCAGGGTTCGGTCTGGTGGTAAGAGTGCACCCGTGATCTGTAGGTTAGGCGCACATTCTCCACAGTGCGCACATTCTCCACAGTACAGGTATTTAAGTGGAGATGTGTGGAGGTCAGGCACATTAACTGTCAGATTTTGAATCGCGTGCCAGCTAGACGTCAGGGATTTATCGGTATAAAAAAAGAAGAAGAAGACATAGTGTGGTAGTCCTCCAAGCTGTGTTCCTATCCCTGCCAATTTTCTGGGTCATCAATTTAGCTAAGATATAAGGTGCGCGGACTCTTCACTTTCGATGCCGAACACATGTCGGATTTATCAAAAATACATTACTTTTGGAGAATCCGACACACACCCGTTAACATTTTTGAAGAGTTCGAGCAGCATAGGGCCTAAGACTCGATCCTCTAGTCTTGAGAGAATCCAAGAGATGTTAAACAAGGGAAACCCAAAGTCCACAGCCGTGGTTGTGGTTGAACCACATTATTTTAAATAGTCACCAGCTTGGTGTGCTATAAATGAACCAGCTTGGTGTGCTATAAATGAACTTTATTTGGATTATCCCAAAAAAAAAAGGCACAAGAAACTTTTTGTAGCTTTGGTGTAACTGTCAAGGTAATGGACTTGGGAGTTAAGTGTCTTCTAGCAGAGAACTTGTGTGGAAGAGGAATTCGTGCCGACTTTGGGGGATATTTGGAAGCTTTCATCATACGAATGAGGAAACTTGGTGAAGACAAGGATCTGGGTAAAATCCTAGGTGGTGGATTTGAGAATGTAATCAAATGTAATGCAATCACTTTGTGTTATTTTTACTTGAATGCCAGGCATCTGGCTTTGCCCGTAGTCTTCTGTTCAAGAAGTTACTTTATTGATTCCCTTTTTTTAAAGGTCAGTCAACGGCCTTAAAGAAAATCATGGTGTCCATGTTCTTATACCATTTAGTCAGCTTATATAGTGAATTCCTTAGTTAATTCAAGATGCTAGGAAATTTTCTCTGTTGGAGGGTACAGATACTGTTGGCTGTTGGTGAATGGTTTTGCTTGCTGTCTCCCTCTATCTGCATCTTGCTATGAAGTAGTTGAAATCAATTTTGAAATTCGAGAAATAGTATGCTAAATCTATGCAGTTTTATTTTCTCAGGCTCTCATTTGCATTGGCAGCAAGCAAAATTAAGGAGAAAGCTAGGATAGTGGCCATGGATCTAAGAGGACATGGAAAGACATCTACACAAAATGATGTAGATTTGTCCATTGAGGTATTTAAGAACGATGTATCTTGCTACTATGAGCTTCAGCATTTGATTCTCTTGAGAAACTCTTTTTGCCCCAATCCCATGTTGTGGTGGTCTTATTGGTTGCAGACGCTCTGTAGTGATGTGTTTTCTGTTTTGAAGACAATGTATGGAGATGCTCCGCCTGCAATTGTGCTTGTTGGCCACAGGTTGTACTTTGTTCATGAAGTTAGTTCATATTGAATTATTTACGTCTTTATTTGACTAGTTACTACGTTGGGAGTACTTTATGAGTAGAGAAATATCTACTTACAGCACTAAAGGTGTATGCAATGCTTGTAGCAGAACAATCCATCGGAGATCAGTCCCAAATAAGTATTAGTTTGATATGCTAATCAAAAACATGGTTTTCAGGATCATACAGTTTTAGGACTAATAAAGGATCAATTCTTTGGAGATTCTATATACAGCACTTTGTTTTACACTCTGGCCTTGGTACACAAATCTAAAGTAACCATTTCTGTTCATACCAAAATGCATGGATGATGTCTTCGCACTCATCGCTGCTGTGATTAGCTAAATAAAAGATGCTGTGTTATATCATTGCTAAGTAGCTGCAAGCTAAGAGGCACAAAGCTTTTTAATTGGATGCTATTTCCTGGACAGTTTTTTTACGTCAGTTAAAAAATTTAATAACAGCATGACTTGTATTAGTGCAGCAGTGGTCTCTAAAACAAATCGATCTCTGTTGCATCCATCAGACCGATGATTACTTGAACTTTTAACTCAATTGAGTTGTCGCGTTTCTTCGCCTTTTTACATTTTATCTTTCAGTCTGAAGAGTCCTGATATGTGTCTTCTGCTGTTTTCTCCTTTTTTTGGTTGGCCTGAATTTTTGTCATTTGTTCCTAGATATCTGTTGTCAGCAATGAGAAATGGTTTGAAAGCATAGGAAATTGGGGAAAAACCTTTATATGTTTCCCTCTAAAGTAATTTTGTCCTGCTACTTATTAAGTATTTCTGTTTTAGATCTTAATCAACTGCATGCTTGGTGTTAAATGTTCTGTACCAAAAATAAGAGGTGTTGCTTAGAATTTTCTATTTATGTCACAGTATGGGAGGTGCAGTTGCAGTTCATGTTGCTGCAAAGAAATCACTTCCAAGTTTGGCTGGCTTGGTGGTTGTGGACGTTGTTGAGGTTGTCAATCTTTCTAACTTTTTAGGATATGCTTTTTGTTTTATTATGTACTGATTTCCTAATATATCAGGGTACAGCAATGGCATCATTGATTCATATGCAGAAGATCCTGTCGAACAGAATGCAGCATTTCTCGACCCCTGATAAAGCGGTACCCAATGCTTAGAACTCCTTCCATTTGTGAGAGCAGTCTTGCTCGCCTCTAATCATATTGAGCAAAGTTTTAATCATATTGTTTTCAGTCAAGTAGCCTTGTTTCTCAGGTAGGGTTTATATTTAATCCACCAGCCCAACCAGCCAAAAAAACTTATTTTCCGTGAAAATATGAAATTCACTATCAGAGGGAGTACTCAGCAATATTAGTATTTCAATTATGTATTTGTTACTGCTGTTCGCTTTGTGTCATGTGCTTGTTAAACAACAAATTATTTCTAGTTTGATAAAACTAATGATAAAAGATTTAAGATAACAACAACAACATACCCAATATATTACCACAAAGTGGGGTCTGGGGAGGGTAACGTGTACGCAGTCCATACCACTACCTCAAATGAAGTGGAGAGGCTGTTCCCGATAGACTCCCGGCTCAGAAAAAAACACACAGTGTAACAAGACATAATAAAAACAAAAAACAAGATGAAATAACACACCAATAGAATAACAAAAACAAGACACCCATAGGGTAGTACTATAAACTATCTATCTAAAATCACAAACATCACCAAAATACCACGGACAAGAAACTATAGGACACACAACACGACGACTACTGACACGGCTACACTCAAAGCATCCCTCCCTGCTCGCAAGGATGCACTCCCAACTACTAACCCTCTACTCTAATATTCGTCCTCCACACCTTTCTATCTAGGGTCATGTTCTTAGTAAGCTGTAACTGCTTTATGTCATGTCTAATCTCCTCCCTCGAATCCTTCTTCGGCCTACCTCTATCCTGCCTGGAACCATCCATAGACAACCTCTCACACCTCTGTACTGGGGCATTCGTGCCCCTCCTTATCACATGCCCGAACATCTCAACCTCACTTCCCGCATTGTCTTCCATCGAAGCCACCACCTTCTCACGAATAATCTCATTTCTAATCCTATCCTTCCTAGTAAGTCCACACATACATCGCATCATCCTCATCTCCGCCACCTTCAACTTTTGGATGTGGGAGATCTTTATTGGCCAACGCTACGCTGCATACAATATGACCGATCAAACTGCCACTTCGTAGAACTTGCGTTTATTTTTAGGAGGCGCCCTTTTATCACACAAGACTTCAAAAGTGAGCTTTCATTTCATCCACCTTGCACCGGTATGGTGTGTGACATCCTCATCAATCTCTCCATTCCCCTGAATCATAGACCCAAGATAATTAAAACTATCTTGCACCCAAGATACTTGAAACTATCTCGCTTTTGAATGGCCTGAGATTCCATCTTCATTACTACTTCAGCCTCCTGCGTCAAATCACTGTACTTGCACTCCAACTATTCCGTTTTGGTCCTGCTCAACCTAAATTCTTTAGACTCTAGGTTTTGTCTCCAAACCTCCAATTTATCAGTAACTCCTCATCGGGTCTCGTCAATCAGAACTACATCATCTGCAAATAACATACACCAAGGCACCTCGCCTTGAATATGCCGCATCAAAACATCCATCACCAAGGCAAATAAAAACGGACTAAGAGTAGATTCCTGGTGCAACCCTGCCAAAATAGGAAGTGCTCCGAATCTTCTCCCACTATTCTCACATACGTCTTCGCTCCATCATACATGTCCTTAATCGACCTAGTGTACGCCACATGAACACCTCTAGCCTCCAAGCACCTCCAAAGAACATCCTTGGGGACTTTTTCGTACGCCTTCTCTAGATCAATGAACACCACGTGTAAGTCCCTCTTCCTCTCCCTATACTGCCCCACTAATCTCCTTATGAGATGAATGGCCTCAGCAGTCGAGCAACCTGGCATGAATCCGAACTAATTCTCAGAAATAGTCACGATACTCCTTAACCTCAACTCTACTATCTTTCCCAAGCATTCGTAGTGTGACTCAACATCTTGATACCCCTATAGTTGTTGCAACTCTGAATATCCCCATTGCTCTTGTATAATGCATACAATCCAATCTATCTCTAAGCTTCAGACATTCTCGCCGTCCTGAAATGACGTTAAACAACTCAATCAACCACTTCAAACCTGTCCTACGAGTATTCTTCCAAAAATCAATCGGTATTTCTTCTGGCCCCGTCGCTTGACCCACCAAGCATCCTACGAATAACACCCTTGACCTCCTCAACCTCTATGCACCTACAAGAACTGTAATCACGACACCTTTCTGAGAGCTCCAAATTCCCCATCACAATGCCTTTGTCCCCCTCGTCGTTCAAGAGTTTATGAAAGTAAGACTGCCATCTCCTCCTAAAGTGGATGTCCTTCACCAATACGTTGCCATCCTCCCCCTTAATGCATTTCACTTGGTCAAGGTCACGAGCCCTTCGCTCCCTAGCATTGGCAAGCCTATACAACTTCTTTTTCCCGCCTTTCTCCTCTAATTCTGCATATAAGCTTTCGAAAGCTGTTGTTTTAGTCGCTGTAACCGCTAATTTAGCCTCTTTCTAGCCAAATTATACTACTCCTTATTCGTCCGCTTCTCTTCATCCTTACTCTCAACCAGCTTTGCATAAGCCAACTTCTTAGTCTTCAACCATGTCAGCCACACTCGCATTTAGTCAATCTTGATAGTCTTTTCAGCGCTGATGGAAGCATGCCAAGGTGAAGTTGACGATCTGCCAATACATAAAGTCCCCCCTCAACTTGTCCGACTTTTTCAAAAAGACACCTAAACTATATGGCCGACCTATTACCCCACGAAACTTACCTATATCGTGATAAGTACACACTTTTTACATCAGTAATCTTCTCAGTTGTGTGTGTGCATCTCACTCTCCAATTAAATTTATTTTTCTCTCTTTTTAATATAGGGTCGGGTAAAACTCCGACCCATTAATATTTTAACCCATTTTCACTCTCCCTTCTCTATTCTTTTCCGGCGAATTCCCGTTCTCTCCACTATTCTTGCTCCGGCGAATTTCATTGGTAAAAAAATTGAAATTTACAATTTTCATACATTTTTTTGGAAAATTTTGAACATTTCCATTTTTAGATAAAAATTCTTGATTTTGAGGAAGTTAATGAGAATTCTCTCACTGTATGAAAGATCTTGAAAGAACCATTTTAAGCTAAAGATTCTTAAACTATTGTTATCAAGAAATTATTTTTTTCACAAAATAATCCAAGCCCAGACCAACAAAATTCTGAAAATTTTCCATGTCTTGTCCATGTTGAGAGCTTAAGATGGGAGCTCTAACGAACCCATAAGCATAGATGCAGGTGAATCTGCATAAGGAAAAGAATTTTCCTTGTCTTTACCATGTAACGAACATCATTACAAAAAAAATTAAATTTTGATATTTAAGGAGATGAAATATGGAATCGAAGAGTAAGAAATTATACATAAATGGACTTTTGATTAAATTGAATGGATGAAGGAGAAACACCAATTTTTTTTTACATTGATAGAAAAGAATTTTGTGATTTTCTTTTTTATTTTGTTTGGAGAGGATGAATTGTTTGGAGAAGATGAGTTGTTGGAGAAGACAAGTTTTTAATGCCACGTGGCAATTTTCTATTGGCTTGGGGGTGAATTTTCACTCATTCACGCGCCTCCTATGTGTGTCTACATGCATAGGCAAAATTTGGTGTATTTTCAATGATATAGGTAAGTTTTGTGGGGTAATGGGTTGCTCGTATAGTTTAGGTATCTTTTTGAAAAAGTCGGACAATTTGAGGGGGGACTTTATGTATTTTCTCTGGTAAAATCAACCCTGTGACAAATATTTGCACCCTTTCGTGCTGGTAGAATAAGTCATAGAAGTGTGTCTAGCTAGCTCGTGAAACTTGGTTCGCACTCTGAGACAGACATAGCCCCGCTGAAGATCTGCAAACCCATCTCTATCTCTGACTTGAGAACCACTTGAAGTACTGGGCATTGCCCCTGCCTGTGACATACCCTCTAGAAGGCTAGGAATCCTAACCATGGTATCCTGAAGAGCTGGCATGGCCACAATTATTGCCGAAGCTTGAGTTAGCCCCAGACCCTCTCACTGATGCTGTAGATCCTCAACCTCTGTCTCGGGCTGTAGTGATGGCTCTCTAGCCCGACCCTAGGCTGAGGCCCTAGCATCAGGTGCAGAATCCCGACCCATGCCCGCCAACTATGTCATCCTATCCATTTGAGAAAGAGTGTAAGAAAAGAAGATTTTAGAGTTTGATAGAAATAAGGACGCACGATACAATCCCGAAAATAGGAAAGGGACGTCATCATACCAATTCGTAGGACTTATACTAGGCATTTTGCTCTCATACTAGTAAGAATGGTGAACCTAGGCTCTGATACCAATCTGTCACGATCCGAAATTGGGCAATGATGGTACCTACGATAATCCCTCCAGTAGATAAGCCAAACCCCAAGCCATACACACAGAGTAATAGCAAGTAATAAAGGAAATAAACATAGAACAACGAGCCACTTTGTGTAGATACACACATAATTGGTATAAAAATATACAAAATTAGGCCCTAGAGAAATTGGAAAGACTAAGCATACAATAGATCCAACCCGGACTTGGTGTCACCAGAACAAAGCCACTAAGTACTGAAATAAGCACTACATTAATATGTGCCTGTACAGAATACACAAAATATTGATATTAGAATACAGGAAGGAGATGAGTAAGCATCTGGACAACAAGTGCTAACCACAACTCTAGGCAAGGGACTCTCGAACGAGCAGAATCAGCTAAGGAAGACTCATACTAGGCTCTGCAGCAGGGAAAAAGATGAAGAAGTATAGTATGAGTACCAAAAAATGCGGTACGTATTAGGCATCATAGGCCGACCGAGCTCAGAAGATAATATAAAACAGAAATGACATGCAAAGAAATCTATACAAGGATACTAGTCTAGCAATTAAAGGATAACAGAGAATAAATGAAAATAATAGCAATATACACGGAATATATATTTATATGATAGATGCAGTGCAACATGTGGCCAATGCAGAAAAGTAAACTTGCTCGACAATACCTCGAGCCTCTCTTTCAACATATGCAATGCAGTATGCGACCAGTGCAGTAAATTAAAGAAAAACTCGGTAACATTAACCTCGAGCCGCTCGAAAACGCCTCCCGGACTCACTCGTCTCCCCAGCAGAAGTAAAAGAAAGTAAATGGAGAAATAAACCGGAAATGTCCCTCAGCCTCGAGTTTTAAGGTGGTACAGTTTCTTTCCAAAGCGGAAATTAGTGAATAGAAATCGGTACAACACTTTTCAAAACCCAGAAAGGAAAATCAGTGGTAAAAGTGATACAAATCCTTTAAAATCCCAAATCTGCAGTAAAAGTGATACATTTTCATCTTTAAAAGCCTTCAACCAACAGTAATGCTGGTGCGACTTTTATTTTTCTTTCAAATCCGAAATCAGCGTTTTTCCTTGGAATCATACCACAATCCATGGATATGCACAAGTGAATGTATGCAAGCCATCACAAGTTTAAATATATAGATATACACAAACAAGGTAAACCATCCTTCATAGCAAGGTAACATTGACATGGAGTCCAACTAAAGCATATCCACGGCCTTGGGCCCACACTCCCAAGATAAAACAAGAAAACACAAAATAGAAGTACAACATAAAAGTAAATCGATCGATAAGACCATTCTACCCTTAAATACTACCCCAACCTATTCTAAGAATCTCTAACCTAATGTTAACGCCATAGCAAACATATAAGTATCCCTATCCTAATCTTGACACTATAACAAGCATTGTAATCTAAGGCTCGAGCAAATCTTTTACTCTTAAGTTCCCCGGAGTAGGCCAATAATATCATAAATAGTGAAATAAACGTAATCCTACCCTAGGAATCCCCTACCAAATGTTATTTACAAACTATACCATCTCGTAGAGCTAAGTCTAAAAGAAAGTAGACCGTCTACTTTAAAGTCGAACAACAGTCTCGAATCTACAAGAGCTGCCTTATCTTTCCACTCAATCTTAGAAAGCCTCGCGCTATAAAAAACACTATCTACACATTACTAAGTCAAAAACTACACCCATATTATAGTTACAAAATTCAGGTCCGAAATTGTGTAAAAGATTGACCTTTGAAACCTATTGATGAAAGCAAAAATTAAATCATCAATAATCGTCCGTAAACGCATGCTAAAAAATTGAGCGAAAGCGAAACTCATTTTGAGGCACAAATCAGCGTGGAAGGTTCCAAATTCTCAAGAATCGAACTTGAATCAAAAAAGAATTGAGACAGAAATTAGCGTAAATTAACAGAAAACTTACCACGGAAGTACACAGAACTTCCTCGAGCCAACTTAAATGAAAACCCACAATTTGTGTTGTCCCAAACTCCAACAATGGTGAAAAACTCGTGAGAAATGAGTTAAAAACAAAGGAAAAATAATATATAGCCACTGCTAGGGGTCATTCGCGATTGCGGGCCCATCAACGCTAGCCATTTCGATGGCCATCCTCATGATCGCGATGAGCAATCTGACTCGGTTCCACAATGCCTTCATCGTGTTTGCGACCCCCTCCCCTTCCTCCTCAAACTCCAAACCCCAATCGTGATGCCCAGATCGCGATGAAGAAAATGAGGTTGCACCAGGTGCTGTTTTACCAGCAAAATCCCAAGTTAGAAGTTTCTCTGAATGGGTCCTCAGGATTCGCGTAGAACCTCGTGAAAGCAAACCAAATCTACAACCCAACTGGCAACGACATTTCAGACTCAACGTAATCATCGAAATGACCAATGGAGATCATATCGATGAAATGTTGACTGAAGTCGACACTTTTCATTTTTCACTAAAATCCACCCAAGCACTCGAAATGGGTCCGAAAGCCTTGGAACCGAATCAAACATCCACCTAGCCTGAAATCCACGTTCTAGAGCTAATTGAATTATTAGAATTCCTATCTGAGTCCGTTTACTAGAAATTTTATCCAAAGTCAACCTTCTTAAATATTTTTTTTAAACCCCCAAGGTAACCCACAATCTATGTCCTTCGGGTGAGCACTCTGTGGTGAATACTTTGTGGTAACTTGCTCACTATGCGATAGCTCGCAAACTACACAGGAGATGTAATCCGCACTAGGCAAGCCCCATGCGCTTGAGCACATGGCTGAGCTGCGGATGGAGACTGGATTAGATCCCTGGTCTTCCCATGGGGGTCCCATCTCTCAACCACTCAACTATGCCCTTGTGGGCGAACTTCTTAACTCTGAAAGCTCCAAAACAAGGAGATTGGTTTAAAAAACTCAATCGTAGCATGTCGTTAATACCCTGTAACAAGGAAAAACGTGCGAAAATTTGGAAGATTACCTAGTGGGTCATTGCAGTCACACAATCGGGTGAGCGATTTTCCATAATTTTATGATATGACATTTCCTTGTCATTTTAATTTCCTACCCCTCTAACATAGCATGGTTTACGCGACTTATCCAGAAAACTTCCTGGTTTATACTTATTTTTTCCTCTGTGTAGCATCTACTTGGTTAGGATTTGAGTTACATAGATCTGTTGCTTATTTGGGAATTTTATGCATCTACAGATTGAATGGAGTGTCAAATCAGGTTCTTTGAGAAATATTGACTCTGCTCGTGTATCAATCCCTAGCACATTGAAATATGATGACTCAAAAAAATGGTGTGTAACCATGCATATATTTTCACATTTCTTTCCTTTCCTTTCCTTTTAATTTTACTTCGGATATGGTAATGGGGAAGGGAGTTCTTTTTTTCAGTTTTATTTTGCAGATTTGTGATTATCAGACAGGTTCTAGATGTATTAATTTTTTTTGGTTTCTGGGGTTGGCTTTTGATGCTTCTAATTACCGATTGCCAAACACTTGTTCTGCAGCTACACACATAGAGCAAGACTTGAAGAAACTGAACAGTTTTGGAGAGGGTGGTATGAGCTGTTCTTTCTGCTTATCCAGTCTATTTTTTATATACACATATTGTGCTGCTTCAGAAATCACTGAATCTTGGATTTAGGGTCCTATTCTCGGGCCTGTGTTGCACCAACTGCCTAGCAATTAGCCTCCAGTTTATAGGGAAAAACTGTTTTTTGGTTCTCCGCGAAACCCTTTTTATTTTTTTTTCTCCTTTTCCTGTGATCTTGAAGGTTATGGTAGACCAATTCATTTAGTAAGATTGCAATTACACTTGAAGGTAAGGTAGACCAAACATAATGAATATTAAGTCTCTTATGATCAGAAGGTTTGAATTATATTTCCTTGCACACTCCACCTTATTTTCTGGAGGGAGAATACAATTGTCAAAACTGAAGTTTATTTAACTTCGCCTATTCCTCTCTTACTCGCACACCTACCAGTTAGAATGAAGTCAGCGTAACCCCAAAAAGTAACCATCACTTTGGAAATGGGATCTAGCCTTTGGGTTCAGTTCAGACTTCTGCCTTCTAATCTTCTTCCTTGATCAGGAAAAGCCTTTACGCGAGTATGAATCAAATTAAAAAGGTGAATCCAATCAGCAGCAAGACGGAAAGAAGGCGCTGAGAGGTTGCAGTTTATTATCGACCCACTCCCTTAAATATACAAGGAGTCTGTGAAGTCCAATACACTGATAAATCATGTATAATTTTCTTATTACACCAAATAATCAATAGTTGAAGACATCTAAATCTACACAAGATACTGCTTCTGATCTTTCTTCAGAACACCAATGATTTCTTTCTGATCAAACTTGTTAGAATATGAGTAGGAATAGGAATAGGAATAACATATAGAATTCTGCTTGGAATAGGATTATAATGTAGTGTCTTATTTGCAAAAAGGATTAGAATATAGTGTCTATAAATAGGGTCTCAGTCTAATAATGTAGTTACAATAGTTCAATAATATTCTTCACCTGTATTTCTCACATGGTATCAGAGCTTCTACGATCTTGGTAAAGAATCAAAGAGTTTGTGCTGTCGGCGGGCGGCTATAATCCATATATGCTGCCCGTCTTGCTAATGATTATGTTAGAAAAAGTTGGGTCACCGTGTATCATTCCGGTGACATTTTCTCATATCTGATTTGGGTAGCACCGTTCATCTCTCTCTGGGCTACTCATATTTGATTTGCATAGTGACGTGCATCTTTTCGGACTACTTTCTCATATCTGTGTTGCATAGCATCGTTCATCTTTCCAGTGACTCCTCAGGTCTAATTTGCGTAGTTTCGTGCGTCTTTTCGATGACACCTCAAATCTGATTTGCGTTGGGTCATGTCATTATTCCGACCCTACCCATATAATTTCTCTTTTTCAATAGGGTCGTGCCGTTATTCCGACCCTACCCAAGTAATTTCTCTTTTTCAGTAGGGTTGTGTCGTCATTTCGATCCTACCCATATAATTTCTCTTTGTCCGACCCTACCCGTATAATTTCTCCTTTTTAGTATGGTCGTGCAATTATTCTGACCCTACCCATATAAGTTCTCTATTCTAGTAGGGTCGTGCCATCATTCCAACCCTACCCATATAATTTTTTCTTAAACCGTACCAGTTTTTAACCATCAAATCTAACAATTCAGCGCGTGAGCATGTTCCAGCCTATTTTTCGGAGACTTTCTTATTCAAGATCTATTCGTCTCTTGTTTTTGAGATGACCCGTATAATTTTTACCAGTTCCCTGCAATTTTCCAGCGACAGATCGACTTTCCGGCGACGTTTACTACTTTTCCGATCACTTTTTCAGTTTGTTCCTTTTCAACCTAGGTCTCCCAAACGTCCAGAGCAGTCCTTACTAGTTTTCTTGCAGATATCTTCACCAAGTCCCTCACCGATCCTCGTATTAATTACATCCATGACAAGCTTGGTACATGTCTTATATGCACCAACTTAGGGGGAGTGTGAGAAATGAGTAGAAATAGGAATAATGTCACGACCCGAACTAGGGCCTGGCCGTGACGGACATCCCGAACCCTGAGGGCCCGGAACGTCCCTCTCTATCTGGTAAGCATGCACACATTCATATAAATAAAGAAGATGCGGAAACATAATCTGCTACGGAAACATGGTCAATTCTGAATTCAGCATAAGTATGAAAATTGAAAATCAACTACATCTAATAACATCTGACTCGGTCTGCGAAATTTCTACTACAGGAAAATCTGACAACTGTCTGAAAACTGGGACAAGGCCCCCAGTAGACCAAAACGATAATAAGAGACATAATTTGAAAGACGGGCATTCTGAAATAGAGAAGGCTTACCAACTGAACACTGCAACTCTGTCTGACGAATCTACTGCCTTTCTGGACCCCTAGACTGAGCCTCAGAACCTGGAGGGAGGAGGGGGGGTCAATACAGATGTACTGGTACGCAAAGTATTCCAAAATAAAGCTTTTATATAAATAAAATAGTTGAGAGCAACTTGGCAAAACATTATACATCAAGTGGTTTTCAAAACCTATGGGCGTATTTCTGAAAAACATGTAACCTGCCTGTTAATGCAAGTTCTGATCTGTATATTACTTTTGTGTTAGGTGGCACTCCCCTACAATTTTGATATTCCACGGGCGGTATGGAATCCGCCATTGACTCGGCGGGGAAGCCCCTAACCCAAGTGTGCCGCAAGGGTTGGAGTTCCTGAATCTGATACGCCACAGGGCTCTAGGCTAGCGTAATAAATAAACCCGGATCGGCAAATCACGGTTTTGGGCGATGAGTTGTTTAATACTCACGCCTTCTTCGGAGAACCACCTAATCTCTCTTTATGCCCAATTTTATCTTGTTCTAAATCATGCATGTTTCTAGTTTCAACATCTGAAAAGTCTGATTTCAAACATGCATTAAATCTGTTCTGAATTATCATGGCATAATCTGAATTGGTGTCGTCACACCAAGATTTGCAAGTCCTATTTCTGAGCCATAATGCATCATGCATAATTCTTTCATTAAAACACAGTTCAGACCACCCAAACATGCAAACAATATAAAAGATTTCATGTTCCGAGAACACAAGTCAAAACTATGCTGAGATTGTTCAAACATATGTTGGTCATGTGCTTTTGGCAAAATCATGCACTCTTTCATTATATGAATATTTTCAACTTTTATCAATATGCACAACCCTCTTTTTCGAATTCAAAACCATAAATCAATTTGTAGCATTAATCAAGATATTTCATATCATGCTTTTCAAGATACATTCAAAACAATCCATATCATAAGAAACACTAGGTGTTTCTTCCCATCTGTTCTAGCCTTGGTGGACAGAGTTACCTGGTACCTGTTGTTGGTGGGAGGTGGCAGGTATCCCGTGGATTTAGTCGAGGTGCGCGCAAGCTGTCCCGGACACCACGATTATAAAAAAAAAAAAAACAATCCATATCATAAGAAAATTGGGAAAATCATACCAAGAGAGGGATTCATGTGTGTCATGCTCTCAATTCATTCATAAATCATAAAACATATGCATACATATATATAATTTCAAATCAATTTGGGGAAGGTCAAAAGACCAAAACAATACCGTCAAGATTTCTAAAATATGAATGTATTCATAAATCTGAAAACCCGTTTCTTAAAATCATGATTTCTATGCCCATGAGATTTTTAGAAAAACCCCGCGTACCTTAATTCCGGAACATAATAGGTAATTCTTGAAGCTTACGGATTGGGGATTCCAAATCTTCAATCGCTTTTGAAAACCCACGGTTGAATCTTGAAATATTCGGGTTTTGAATTTGAAACCCTAGGGTGAGTTCTTGATGAATTTTGGTGAAAGTGTATGTATTTAGGTGTATTGGGGATTAAATCCCGTGTTTGGATGGGTTTGGGGCCATGGGAAATGTCTAATTTGGCCTTGGAATTTAAAATCCGAGACTGGAACGCCGTATAAAGCTTCACCACGACGCGTTGGAAATCGCGGTGAGCTACTGGAATTGACAATTGTCAATTTAAGGCTCATCGCGACGCGGTGGCCAGTCAATCGGGAATGTTGACACTAAAAAATGCTCTAACTTCTTCATCGAGTGTCCGTTTTAGGCGAATTTGGTTTCGATGGAAAGCTAATTCGAAGATCTTTCATTTGATATATAGTAGGCCACCCAGTTCGATATATCCAAGGAGTTATGGTCGATTGAAGTTGACTCAAGTTTTGACGCTCACTAAAACTCGAACGATAGGAAAGCTTTCAACTTGACCTTGAAGTTAGGGGACCTTTATGATCTCAATTCATGCTTAAATGGTTACCACACTACATACTTGATTAACATGAAAAATTTGCATAGGATTTATGGCTTTTGGATCATCTACGCATAGAAATGACGGTTTTCATTCTAGTCCAAAACATGGGGTGTTACAAATAACGTATAGAATTCTACTTGTAAAAGGATTGTAATGTAGTATCCTATTTGGAAAAGGATTAGAATGTATTGTTTATAAATAGGGTCTCAGTATAACAATGTAGTTACAACAATTCAATTTTTTCTTCACCTGTATTTCTCACAAAACTGAACATAGGATGAACATTGGCGTTATAAACCTATGTTTTTCCTTGCCAATTTGTTATAGATGCCATCTTATTTCCCGACATCTATGTACTCGAGACAGATTCAAATATTGAAGATACTATATAGGTGGACCTTCAATCATTGAATTGTTTGCAAAATTTATAAGAATCGAGTTAACGACAAACAAGAAAATAATGTTGAAGCAAACGTACGAAGATTGAAGATAGAAAATTAAAGATTAATGCAATTTAAGAAGAAAATCCTCAAACTTCGACATCAAGTGCTAAGAACCCTAGTTGAACTTAGAGATCGTTTGGTAGAGTGTATTTAAAAAAATAATGCATTTATTAGTCTTGTGTACTACTAGTACCTTGTTTGGTACATTTTTATTAGTCTATTGATAACTAATGCTTATACACTCTATTGTGTATTGAGATATGTGGTACAAATACCACCCTTTTCTATATATTAGTAATACAAAGGGTTTCAACACATGCGTTGACTTGATTAATGAAATTAATACCCCTCAAATCCGTCTCAAAGGCTTTAGATGCAGACAACCAACTTATTCCATAATAGTTCATTCAACAACAACATACCCAGTGTATTCCCACAAAGTGGGGTTTGGGGAGGGTATAGTGTATGCAGTCCATACCAGTACCTCAGATGAAGTAGGGAGGCTGTTTTTGATAGACCCGTGATTCAGGACAAACACCAATATAACCAATAAAAACATAAAAACACACAACAGAATGATCTAAGAAACATGACACCCATAGATTAATACTATAAACTATCTATCTGAAATCACCAACAACACCAAATCACCATATATAAGAAACTACAAGGCACATGCATAACACTATGATTACAGGCACAACTACACATAAAGAACTCTTCCCTATTAGCAAGGACACACTCCTATCCACTAACCCTCTACCTTAATATGCGTCCTCCACACTTTCCTATCAAGGGTCATGTCCTCTGTAAGCTGCACCTACTTTATGTCCCGCCTAATCATTTCCCTCCAATATTTCTTCGGCCTACCTCTACCCCGCACGAAACCATCCATAGCCAACGTCTCACACCTCCATACAGGGCATTCGGGCACCTTCTCATCACATGTCCGAACCATCTTAACCTCCTTTCCCGCATCTTGTCTTCCACTGAAGTCACTCCCATCTTCTTTCGAATAATCTCATTTCTAATCCTATCTCTCCTAATATGTCCACACATCTATCACAACATCCTCATTTTCGTCACCTTCAACTCTTCGATGTGGGAGTTTTTAACCGGCCAACACTCCGCTCTATACAACATAGCCGGTCAGACTGTCACTCTGTAGAACTCATCTTTAAGTTTGGGAGGCACCTTCGTATCACACAAGGCTCTCGAAGCGAGCCTCCATTTCATAACCCACCCTGCACAAATTTGGTGCATGACATCCTCGTCAATCTCCACATTCCCTTGAATCATAGACCCAAGATACTTGAAACTATCTCTCTTCCGAAGGGCCTGAGAATCCAGCTTCACTACCACGTCCACCCCATGCATCAAATCACTGAACTTACATTCCAAGTACTCCGTCTTGGTCCTGCTCAATCTAAACCCTTTAGACTCAAGGGTTTGTCTCCAAACCTCCAACTTATCATTAACTCTTCCCCAATTCTCGTTAGTTAGCACTACATTATCAACAAATAACATATACCAAGGCACCTCTCCTTGAATGCGCCGCTTCAAAACATCCATTACCAAGACAAATAAAAATGGACTAAGAGTAGACTCTTGGTGCAATCCCGTCAAAACAGGAAAGTGCTCCGAATCTTCTTCTACCATCCTCACACACGTCTTTGTTCCATCATACATGTCCTAAATCGACCTAGTGTACGCCACGGGCACACCTCTAGCCTCCAAGCACCTCCACATAACCTCTTTGGGTACTTTGTCATGTGTTTTCTGAAAATCGATGAACACCATGTGCACGTCCTTTTTCCTCTCCCTATACTGCTCCACTAGTCTCCTCACGAGGTGAATGGCCTCGATCGTCGAGTGCCCTGACATAAAATCAAACCGTTTCTCAAAAATTGTCACGATCCTCCTTAGCCTCAACTCTACCACTCTTTCTCAGACCTTCATAGTCTGACTCAACAACTTGATACCCCTATAATTGTTGCAACTCTATATGTCCCCCTTGTTCTTATATAACAAAATCATCGTACTCCATTTCCAAGCTTCGAGCATCTTCACCTTCCTAAAAATGATGTTAAACAACCTTGTCTGCCACTCCAAACCTGCCCCGCCAGTGCTCCTCCAAAAATCCACCAGAATCGTATCTGGTCCAGTTGCCCTACCCCTACGCATCCTACGAATAACCCCCTTGACCTCCCCAACCTTAATACACCTACAATAGCCATAATCACAACATCTCGTTAAGTGCTCCAAGTCCCCCAACACGAGAGCTTTGTCCCCCTCATCATTCAAAAGTCTATGGAATTAAGACTGCCATTCCTCCTAATGAGGGCGTCCTCCACCAACACTTCACCATCCTCCCCTTTGGTGCACTTCACTTGGTCAAGATCACGGGCCCTCCGCTCCTTAGCCTTGACAAGCCTATACTCTACCCCATTTAGAATTTTCCCAACATTTGTCCCTGCCCTGCCCTGCCCCACTAAGCCCTGCCACGCCCTACCTCATTTAAGAGTTAATTTGTTTTATCCTCATTTTTAAGTTCTATTTAATGATACGTTAATGGGAACAAAGCTCCATCAACCTTCTTTCCCCAAACCCCTTTCTATAAGAACCTATATTGCTCGGACTCTTCAGAAATGTCAGCAGGTGCGTGTTAAATTCTCCAAGAGCAGTGTATTGTTGGATAATCCGATACATGTGCGGCATCGAAAGTGAAGAGTCCGTGCAACATAGATGAAAACCATCAAACCCTGGAGAAGATAACAAGAAAGTCCAGAGAAATCGGTAACGCTTCGGTTCTTGTTAATCTTTTTCTTTCAACACATCTTGCTATTTATTTTAGTTTTCAAGCTAAATTGATTTTCCCTTATATTACAATTTCATATTTTTCTTTTGAAGATTAATTTGTGTGTGACTAATATTTAACAAGATACTTGAAATCAATAAATAACACAGATATATGCTAAAAGTGTGTGCAAAGAGTGGGGACAGCCACAACTCTGTTGAAATAATGGGACAAAAGGCCCAACACAACCCACCCCTTCGGGACCTTGAATTAAAAGGGACAAACAAGTTTCCCAATTAAGTGAGAGTCCTTCAAGTTTTAAAAATTAGGTAAAAGGGACAAATTTTTTTTCCAGTTTTTTTTAAACATTTTCGCTCCAGCAACTTTGCACAACTGTTGAGCAACTTTGCAAAGTTATCGAACAACTTTGATAGTTGTTTGACAACTTTGATAGTTGTTGGACAACTTTGTAAAGTTGTTCGACAACTGTGCAAAGTTGTTCGACAACTGTGCAAAGTTGTTCGACAACTGTGTAAAGTTGTTCGACAACTAATGCAGTTGTTGAACAACTGTTCGAGTTGTTTAAGCGATTTTATTTTTTTAACTTAATAATATTGTAGGACCCACTTGTCCCCTTTTTTTAATTAAAGACTTGGGAGGGTTTTAACTCATTTTTCTCCACCCCTTCCCTGCCCTGTTAAAGTTTCAAAAATAATAGCTTTAGCCCTCCCCGACCTGTCCTGCCCCGTTTAAGTATTACCCTGCCCTACCCTGTTAAGCCCTTGCCCTGCCCTGTTGCCATCCCTATATATAGCCGATAAGCCGACTTGCTTAATACAACAAATTGCTACCATAAACATAGGACTTTACGTAGACCTCTAAATTCTGTACATGGTGGCTGTTGAAGCTCTTTATTTGAAGAGGACTCCTCTCTATTCACAACAGGAGGCACATGTGCACTGGCAAGTGTGGACACTTGTGGAACTTCATTGAAATTGAAAGGACTCCAATTCATAAGTGGATCATGAACAAAGGCCTGAAAAGAAAAAATGAACACAAAGAAGAATGAAATAAGTTGATAAAGTGAATAATCATTACAAGACAAAAAGGACAAACTCCTCATTTAAGAGCAACCTAAATATATATTCAAGGAATGAAACCATAACGACTCATACCAACATCCCAACATCAAAAACCCGCCTAACTGCGTTTGCCTTCTTCAAAGGTTGATTTCCATTAATAGGTGGACATGAGGTATTCAAATGACTTGAATCACCAACATTAAATGATTTTCTCGGAGTGTGATGAAGCAAGACCAACAACTATTTAATTTTATTTTTCGGGGAAAAAAATGTGCCAATGAAGTTTTAAAAGTAAAAAACATTGTTGAAAAGAAAGTCAACAAAGTTAAAGGAGGGCATTTTTGTAAATAAATATTTTTTTTTATAAAAATTATATAAGACATATTAGTTCTAATACATCAAATCAAATAGTGTATAAGAAATAATGCCAGCATAACTAATACCAACATTACTAATGCAAGCATTACTAATACACCCTATTCAACATTATTCCTATACACTCTATCAAACAACCCCTTAGTAATCAAACTTGGTGGATTAAAACAAATTATGTTACTAGTAGAATCAATTCAAGAGCTTGAATAACCAAGTGATTAGAGAAAATAATTAGTATAAGACTTACCTTCTTTAATTTATAAATAAGAATCAAAGATATCAAGTTAAAGAATTAATCTTTCGTAGTTGAAGAATCGTTCTTAAAATGTTGTATATCCCTAGTAGCCAACAAACAAGGGTGTAAAAGGAGAAACTCTCAATAATAATAATAATGTTGTTACGAGAAATAACAGAACTTTTCTATAAATAGGGGTGGATTTTGTTTTGTTTTTTTCCCTTATCAAAAAAAATAAAAATCAATAAAATATAACAAAATTCACCCCTATATATATATACATATAAAACTTATCCCAAGTAGCATGAGATTCGAATCCTACTTTTACAGAAACAATAAATACTAAAACCTGTCGAGGAAGACTTGCAAAATAACGTCAAACTTCTTCCCAAACAAAATATGGAGAAAGTTGACAAAATATGCACCAAAACTTGCACTCAGATCTGGCGTGAATCAGCCCTTGTTTTTGCTGCGAGATTTCAGCCTTTTTGGGCTTTAATTTTCAGCTCCTTTGTGCATGCAAATAAGCCCTTTTGGGTCCAAAGTGGGATCCAATATTCCTCATCTTGGGCTCGGATTTGGACCATGAAATATGTCTAGCACTTAGCACACTCTTCAGTACAATTGCAACACACATCTTCGTGATTCCCGTTAGAGCCCAACAACCTTGGTTTGCAACTTCTTAGTTTGAGACCTTGACGACGATTTCCCTAGGGCTTTTATAGCTTCATCCTTGCCATGGAGCTATCCTCTCACCCTTCTTGAAAAAAATCCGACTTCGAATTTACCCAACGTCAAACAAGGACAAATCAACAACATTGAAAGTAGCCCTTGATACTCACCAGGCAAATCCAACTTGTAAGCATTGTCTCCAATTCACTCTAGAACTTTAAAGGGTCCATCACCTCTAGGATGCAATTTAGACTTCCTTTTGGAAGGAAACCTTTCTTTCCTCATGTGAACCCATACTAAGTCCCCATACTCAAAGATGACTTGTTTGCGCCCTTTGTTTATTCTCAAAACAACTTGCTCATTTCTTCTATCAATGGCCAGTCTAGTTTACTAATGTATCTTCCTCATTATCCCAGCTTTATTTTTTCCATCAAGGCTAGCAACATGATTAGTAGGCAATGACACTAAATCAAGAGGAGTAAGGGGATTAAAACCCTATTAACTTCAAAAGGAGAAAACCCAGTAGAAGAATGAATAGTTCTATTATAAGCAAATTTCCACTAGATAGTCCAAAAGTCGTAGAGACCATTCTTGAACATTCAACAACCAAGGAATGGAAATAATTATGGCATCTACTTATGGTTTGCCTCTTACAATTATAGCCCAAAATTGGCTTGAGAAACGATTTCAAAAATAGCCCAAAACAGATCACTACCAGTGATCTGCTGAACCATTTGCGGCTGCCGATGGTGGTTTGTTGCCCGTATATGCAGCCGCAGAACTCGGTGTTTAGGCGTCTGCGGTTGGTTTGCTGACCGCATCTGCTGGTTTGCTAATCGCACTTGGGGACATGAGCATCATAGCTTTCCCTATGCTCCAAACTATCATCCAAATGTGAAATTCCTTTGGTGGAAGCCCAAAAGGATGCTCCCAAGCTCCTCTTTGTGCCCTCATGGTGAGTGTGGCTTGCGTTCTCTTGAATAGACCTTGAAGTATAAGTCTGACATGAATTGTGCTGGGTGATATCATATCATCCTCCTTTTTTGAAAAGGATTCGTCCTCGAATCCGATTCTTGTAAAAATATAGGAAGGGGAAACAACCAAGAAATACTCATAGTATGAGGGTTAGCACAAGGGTTTAATACAAATATCACCACGCGCCAAGGAGGCACAAGTTTGAAATACAACCAAGTATCCTCTACTATAATAAAGAACAACTCATTATACAAGGTACAAAGGACTTGACTATTAAGCATATTAGGAAACAAGGAAATCACAAGGGTCCCATTGGTATCAACATTCCAAGTTCACAACATTTCAAGACAATAGATCCTTTATTTCAAGATAAAACCTTCTAAAAGAGGGTGTCACCGTTAAGTCCCAAAATGATCGTATGGCCCTAAGTTGCCCGGACTCCGGTGCGGGTGTCGGACACGGGTGCGGATCTTTCATGATCGAATTTTTGAGATTCGAGGATCTGGATACGGATACGGGTGCAGGGACTCGACAAAACAGAAATTAAAAATTTATACATATAGTCCAAAATTGACAAGTATTTTAAAACTAATAAAAAATGAGAATATTAATATGTTCAATATATACTTGCGCTAAATTTAGTTTCATTAAAAAAATGTGTGCTTTCAAAGCATATACATTAATCTTTAATTTATAATTAAATAATTATAATATTTATCCTTATTTTATAAACTCTAATTAATATACAATGCTTATTTCATTTAATCAAAATAAAGAAATTATTTATTCTTAATAATAAATAATCAAAGATGCAGCTATTTAATATGGAAAGCTTATCTCATTAAATAAACTCTAATTAATATACAATGCTTATTTCATTTAATCAAAATAAAGATAAATTATTTATTCTTAATAATAAATAATCAAAGATGTAGCTATTTAATATGGAAAGATTATCTCATTTAATTAAAAAAATTCTAATGTTTATTCTTAATAACAAATAATAAACGTGGCAGCTATTAAAGGAGTGCAGGTCAATTAGAAAACAAATAGTGTTAGGTGACTGAACAATCGTCTTCTTCATCTTTTCCTCTTCTTCGTCTTCTCTCCTCCATCTTCGTCCCCAACTACATGTTTTGCATATCTTTTTTTTCTCAATACAATACAATATCATGATGCACACAATCTAGTTGTCCACCACGGCACCGACAATTCTCGGCTTCAAAAACCTGTAACATCGTGAACAATACCTGCAACAGCCACTCGAACAACAAGATTTACCAAGAAAAAAGCTTCAAAAGAGGCAGAAGGAATGGCATAAATTACTATGTAGCAGCAAAATTAAAGGTATTTTGTTTCCGAGCTATTCAAATCTTTACCTCGAGATATCAATTTTTTAATTTTTCTTCGAATTGTTGGTCAACACACCCGATCTCGTTTGACCGGATCCGACACAGATCCCACACCCTTACCCGTGTCAGTGTCGTGTCGACACGGGTGCGGCACCGAAATTGCCGAGTCCGAGCAACTTAGGTATGGCCTAATGAAACTTGTACCTCGTGGTGGGGCCCTTCCCCGGACCCTGCACATAGGGAGAGCTTTAGTGCATTGGGCTGTCCTTTTTTTTAATCATATGACCTAATGAAACTCCTACCTCTATGAAATGCATTTTCTTCACAAGTAAAAGTATCATCATAAGCAAAGAGGTAGTAGAGAAAAGTATCAAGAGTATTAGTCTTATTCAAGGTGTTTTCATATGCAAGAAATTTTGCTCAACAAATTCATCAAGTAATTTAATACAAGTTGGAACACCCAAGGATGAAGTGATAACCTTTGGATACGCATCACCTTCGTTTTTCAAACAACTCCCCAAAGGGAAAGTGCTAATAATCGGAGTAATGCTAGTAGAGGAATTAGGAACCTGTCATAAACAAATTCATTCAAAGTCAAATAGTCCTACTAAGAAGCTGGTCCGCCTCTACTTTAGAGTTCAAGCATTTTCCCAAAAGTCCATTCTAACATCTTAACTTGTCCATCCTTATGAGAGTGACAGGAAGTAGGAAACAAGACTTAGGTACCAAGTGAAACCATGAACTCTTCGACAAACAAAATATTTTGGCATCCATAATTTGGAGCCCATGCAAATCAAGCACAGTATAATTAAATAAAGAAGTTTTTTTTTTGAAACTGGTAACTTTAATAAAGAAGCAATTTGGGAGGCATCAATATTTATGTGGTATGGTATGAAGTCATACAACTTTAAGAATAGACCTGCCATAATGAAACTGTCATCATGCCTCCAAGGATCATTTGGACTAGGAGGAGATGGGTACATTCCTTGAGTACGAGGCTTTGCGTTTGCTTCCTTTCCCTCGACACATAGCTCACAAGACTCCTCTATCCCATGCATCATCTTAGAACAATAGGCTCGGTCCATCTTTTTCCTCTTGGGAGCTTCCTTGGTAGATGACTCCTTCAATAAGCTCATAGAGTTAGATGCTTCACCCTCTTCAATCAAGTATATATCAACCCATGGGAGTTTGTCCTTGTTCCTCCCTTGAGCCAACTCTCCATTATCTATCAACCCTGGAACCCCGATGGCTATGTTGCGTGGACTCGACGGTTTTGCCGCTGAACCCGTCTTGACACGAGACTGACGCGGGTTCGGGTGCTTTCGCCGTCTCAGATTCGGTCAAACAATTTCGGATACGTTGACCAAATTCAAGAAGAAATTTGAGGGGAAACATTGGATAATAGACCGGTGACTTACCTAGAAAAATTCTGACCGACGACTGAAATATTCTCAGTTGTCGATATGCTTGGGAAGAAACAGAGACATGTATGTTGTCGGCTGTGGAAGAAACAGAGATGACGTTGTCTGCTGGGGAAGAAACAGAGACGGCTGGGGAAGAAGAAACACAACCAACTACTGATGATGATGACTGAGGCGGGAAGAAACAGTAGTCGGCGTTGTCATTTGAAGAAAGAGTAGACGGCGACACGGCGTTGTATTTATTCCAACATGTTGGTTCATTGTGTCGTTTTATTATTTAATTCTTTATAATACAAAAGTAGTCAATATATAATTATATATAGTTAATAATATTTTGACAACAGTTACACTAGCATTGGAAAAGGGAAAAAGTACTCCTAAGTATTACTCAATTTTTATTTTTTTGGGTAAATATACATGAGTTAAATATTTGATTTTTTATGACTCTTTATTTATAATATTTGATGTTTTTAGCGGAATCCCCGCACCCGTATCCATATTCGGATTCGCACCCCTGAATTTTAAAATTTAAATTTTGACTAATCCAACTCTCGGATCTGCACCCGTCTTGGATACCCGCACCCGAGTCCAAGCAACTTAGCCCGATGGTGGAGACAGACCTCCTCAACAGATGCATTGTTGGCAGATTTCAGTGCTCCTTACAGGAGATCTCATCTTTAAATGATGTAAGAAGATGAGCATGCAATACTTGGAATTCAGCCATAAAATTCAGTGTTTTTGATATGAACGAGGCTGAATTTCTATGTGCGCTTCCATCAAGAGTAGTGGCAGGGCATATCATGTGCGGAAAATGGTTATGGAAGAAAATGCACCTTACTCTTGAGTGGTGGGAAACCATCTACCAGCTGTTGGCCAGATGAAGTGAAGCGAGATTGGGTCTGGATAAGAGCTCTGGGACTACTTTGAACTTATAGTCCCAGAAAATCTTCAGAAAAATCAGCGATCAGTGTGGGGGCTTCATCGAGACAGAAGAGGAAGCAACCCTCAAGAACCACCTTAACTGTGCTCGAATCAAAGTGAAGGTTGAGGGGAGAAAAGGTTCCGAGGGAGATGGAGATTTCGAGTGGAGGTTATGACACCCGGTGACCATCCCAAAAACGGAGAAGAGGAGAGAGAATGGAGGTTTCAAAAGATGGATAATGAGGGCGAAATATCCGGTACAATGGAGAATCCAGTGGCTTACACACTGCAACATGTGCGCATATGGATAGCTGAGGGAATTTTAAATTGGAAGTCATGTGACTCGGAACTGGAAAGGAAAAGGCAACTTTGTGCAATAGCGGGCCAGATTAATGAATTAGCAGATCGATGCGCAAGTGGTTTAGGTCCAATAAAGCCAAAACATTAAGTGTAGACATAGGAAGCATCGATATCTCAGGCAAATCTCTCGCAAATCAATTCTCATAATAGGTTCGACAATCTGGGAAATCTGGAGAGGGGGAGCAAAATTCTTTGTTTGCGATCAAGATGGTGCGATGCTGAAGGAGGGGGAAACTGCAATTGTTACAGTTGTAGCAACAGAAATGGAGAAGTATATAATGGACCCTACACAGTCGAGTGCACAGAATGAGAATAATAAAGAGATCAGAGAAGATGTAATTCCTCTGAAGACTCAACTCCCAACAAAAGAATGTTCTAATTCAGTTCCATTCTGGATTAAGCAACATATCCTCAGACTGAGTTCAGAATTTGGAATAGATTTCAGGGGTTTTGAAGAGAAACTCTTTTTGAAAATTGACAATAACAAGCAAGGAAAAGAGAAGAAGGTGGAGTTTTGCAATTAGAAGTAGAGGGGGATATTTAGCCATCAGACGGTGTTGAACTTGAATATAGCTTCATGGAATATTAGGGGATGAACTGCAATAGGAAAAGGGGGGATGATAACAATATTCTGAATACTTGGAAGGCAGAAGTAGTTTGCTTCAGGAAACAAAGGTAGAAGGGGAGATTGCGAACATCAGCGGGGAGGTTTGGGGGAACAGATGGGTCAATTATGCTCAATTAGAAGCTAGTGGAACTAAGGAAGGCTTAGTCATTATGTTGGATAAAAGGATGTGGGAAGGGGAAATTAGCAGTGTGGGAATGCATTCTGTTACCTGTAGCTTCAAAGGAAAATGCCAAGACTTCAATTGGCACCTCACAAGTGTTTGTGCTCCAAATGAGAGAGTAGAAAGAGAAGAAACTTTGTGGGAAATTGGTGTAGCCAGAGGTTTAGTCTCGGGACCTTAGGTCCTCTGTGGGGATTTCAACAGTGTCAGGTATCCGTCAGAAAAGAAAAATTGTAACCGAATCAACAAAGGAATGGCAGACTCCTCAGATTTCATAGAAGACATGGAGCTAGTTGACCTTGATTTATCTGGAGAAATACACATGGAAGAAGGGAGATAGACACACCACTGCAGCCAGACGGGACAAAATCCTATTCTCTGAGGAGTGGAAACAAACTTCAGGAACCTAAGACAACTTACTAGACAGAGTGACATCTAACTATTCACCCATAATGCTACAATGTGGTGACTGGAAAAACATAAAGTTATACTTCAAGTTCGAGAACTGGTGGGTGGACACAGAAGTATTCAATGACAGAGTAAGACTGGTGGAAATCCTTTTAACTTCAGAGGGAAACCTGACTATGTTCTGGTTGCAAAGCTTAAAGCATTAAAAGGGATGTTAAAAGAATGGAGCAAAACTGCTCAAGGGAACTCTGGGGCACAAAAGCAAAATGTTTTGAAACAGCTAGCTGAATTAGAGGAGATGCAGGAACAGAAAGCCCTTGGGACAGAAGAGATAACTTCTAGATTAGCTTTAAACATGAAATTTGAAGATGTAGCCAGAAGGGAGGAAATAGCTTGGAGGCAAAGGTCCAGAGCATTGTGGCTACAACAGGGGGACAAAAGCACTGCTTTTTTTCATAGAACTACAAATGCGCACAAAAGAGTGAATACAATATCGAAGTTGAAAGTGGGAGGAGAATATCTACGTAAATTAAAGGAGATACAAAAGGAGATAGTGTCTTACCTTGAGAAATCATACTCTGAGCCAGAAGGATGGAGACCTTATCTAGACATGAGAAACTGTCCAATAACTGGTGAAGAAGAGAACAGTTTACCTGTGGGACCGTTTGAACATCAGGAGATAGGGGAAAGAATAAAAGCTTGTTCATGGGGACAAAGCACCAAGGCCAGATAGTTTTTCTATGGCTTTCTTCAACCAGTGTTGGGAAATCATCAACCCTGAACTGGTGGCAACAGTGCAGAATTTCCATAAGGCAGAAATGTTTGAGAGGATCCATTAATGCCACATTCGTAGCATTAATTCCTAAGAAAGTAGGTGCAGAGGAGATGATAGATTTCAGACCCATCAGTCTTATAGTTGGGGTTTACACGATCATAGCGAAACTCTTGGCAGAAAGAATGGAGAAGGTAATTCACAGATTGGTTGCCAGACAACAAATGACATTTATAAAAGGGAGACAAATAATGGATGTAGTGTTGATATAGCCAATGAGTGTATTGAGTGTAGACAAAGAAGCCAGCATCCTGGGATTTTATGCAAGCTTAACTTATAGAAGGCATATGACCACCTAAACTGGAATGTCTTACTCCTTATGACGCAGAGGATGGGTTTTATCTCTAGATGGATTAGATGGGTAAAATTCTGCATTAGCACTGTCAAGTTTTCTGTGCTGATCAATAGAACTCCTAGTGGTTTTTTCCCTTCACAGAGGGGACCGAGGCAAGGTGACCTCCTGTCATCTTTCTTATTTGTCTTAGCTATGGAGAGTCTGAGCAACTTGATTCAGACAACAGAAATAAAGGAATGGGTTTCAGGTGGACATCAGAGCAAACAATAACCTGGAGATTACTCTTTTGCAGTATGCAGATGATACACTTGTTTTCTGTGAAGCAATGAAAGACAAAATGTTGTTCCTTAGGGTGATTTTCATAATCTTTGAAGCAGTCTCTGGGTTACACATCAACTGGGGAAAAAGTTTCATCTACCCAATAAATGATGTGGTGGAGGTGGATGTTTTGGTAGAAATCCTTGGTGGTATAGTGGGGAAGTTACCAACCTATACCTACGCATACCTTTGGGTGCAAAGAGCAAGTCTAAGGGGATTTGGGATGGGGTAACAGAAAAGTGTGAGAAAAAGTTGACCAACTGAAAATGTCAATATTTATCTAGAGGAGGTGGATTAACTCTGATCAATGGTGTGCTTGATGCACTCCTTGCTTATTGATGTCTTTATTTCTAGCTCCAAACAGTGTAAATTAAAAGGATAGATAATCTGAGAAGAGATTTCTTTTGGCAGGGTAATGAAGACAAAAAGAATTTTCACTCGGTCAACTGGGAGGAGACTATTAAAAACAAGGAGGGGCTGTGGGAATCATAAATATGAAAATAGAAAACACAAGTTTCATGTTGAAATGGTTGTTGAAGTTTATATCCGGGGAGAATCCACTAGAGCAAAATATAAGATGAAAATAGGTTGATGACAAGGATGGTGACTAGTGACTACACCCTATGGATGCAGTATCTGGAGATCAGTAAAAAATCTTTGGCCATTACTACTCTCCAGGATTAGATTTGAGGTGGAAAATGGCCTGGAGATTTCATTTGGGAGGACAAAATGGATAGATCAATGGCCTTTGAAGCTATTGTTCCCAGACATATATGAATTAAGTCTCCACCAACATGCTACAGTATCACAAATGTGGACCGGTCAGGGGTGGAATTTACATCTTAGGAGAAACATAAATGACTGGGAGATCGACAGAATAGGGACTTTTCTTGACACAATGGCCTAGTTCAATAATCTAACTGAAGAAGAAGACAAAGCTATATGGAAGATGGGTAACAAAGGAGTCGTTACTGTCAAATGACAGGGTGGAGCAGTCCCATGGCAGATGATTTGGAGAACCAAAATTTCATACAAGTTGAACTTCTTCACATGGCTGTTAGCCAAGGAAGCAGTAATGATACAGGAGAACATGAAGAAGAGAAAGTTCCGCTGTGCTCAAGGTCCTACTTATTTGGGGAACATGCAAAGAAGAGAAAGCTCCAACTGTGCTCAAGGTCCTACTTATTTGGGGAACATGCAAAGACAGTCAACCATCTCTTTTTTGCATTGCAAATGGGCAGACCAACTGTGGAGAATATTCAGCAGTCTTAAGTAAGATCACATGGGTAAAGCCACGGAGCATGGTTGATCTGTTAAATTGCTAGATCAGTGTGGTCAATTCTACAAGAAAAGAGGAGGGATGGAAGATTGTCCCAACTTGCATATGGTGGACAATATGGAAAGAAGGGAATCTGAGGTGTTTTAAGGGCAAGCAAAAATTTGCAGATTTTTAAGATTAATGCTTAGCTTTTTATTATTTTTGTGTAAACAAAAAGTCTTAGGACAGGCAGAAGATCTTTTTGATGCTTTAGACTATTTATGACAAAGCAGAAATAGATTTTACTAGATTGTAATACTTTTGGTAGGGGGATTACTTTGAAGTTGTATACCTGTGGATTTACAGAAAAAATGTTACCATTCTCCCAAAAAAAAACCCACATCAGTGTCTTTGATTGCATGTACATCATACTATGATCAAAAGGATCCTAATATTATTTTAAATCTTTTTTGTATTGGTTATTTGGTTTTCTTACCCTATTGTAACACTCCAAGCTCTTGATGTCAAGTTGAAATCCTTCGATGCAATAAGTACTTTCCGAACTTGCATCATTCTCCCCTTCTTGAAAAGAATTCGACCTCGAATTCGAACCTTGAAAAACATTGAAGAGAATTAGTATCCAAGCCAAAAAATTAGCTTTCAAACAAGTTACATACGACTCCCAAAATTGTACATTTTTATGATAGATCCAAGATTCATAAAATCTCATAAAAGTTAACTTTTCAAGCATAGAATCAAGAACTTCACTCGAAAGTATGCCACAATCATAAAATAGGTTAAAGAAACCAATGATTCTAAACAATAGAACATTCAAGTCATAGCTAGTTTCTTCAACAATTTGGATCAAATAGTCCGTCAATTCACAATTTGATTGTACTCTTCTAACCACAAGATTAAGAGAACCAACAATATCATTCACAACTCTTAAACGGAAGTATGCATTTTTGAGATCAAACACAAATATCGATCTCAAAACTTTCTTGAATTTCTCACTTAAGAAACTAACAACGTGAATCAAATAGCAACATTAAAAATTTTCACTAATCATAAGAAAGTTGCTACTGTGAAGGTCAAAGGCATATAAATTTACCTTCATGGCTTTAGAAAGCCCAAAAATAAGCACTAGACATTCAAACAAATCATTCTTGTCTTTAAAAGACAATGACATCTCCAACCTTTTTATAACCCAAGAAGATGCTCCTAAGTATCTTACTTCTTTGTAGATCCTTTCTTGATGGTGTTTCACAAATAAACCAAAAAAGTTAGTAATCTCATCAAAGGAAGAATTACCACATTTACGCCCGTAGATATTTGACAATGCTTCAAATGGATCAAGTTTAGATTTCTTTCTAGAAGCGTTTAGAAATTCCACCCAAAGTATACCCTTAAAGTCAAGATTAGAGTAAGTTATTGAATTGATGTACAAATTAACATCTATCAATGGACTACTACTATAACTTGTCCCTCGCTCATTCTTTAAAGAACATTCTTCATCTTTAGAGGACTTTTCAACACGATATGCTTTCAACAAACATTTAGGAGTTAGCTTACTATCATCCAAACAATTAGTACTCTCAAGTAAGCCACAAGAATCATTTTCACAAGTCATGCACTCTTTAAATTTTGGATCATCACTTTCATCAAGTGCAGGACACACAAGTCAACAAGGAATGAATTATTCAATTGGACTTCATCAATAGTGTTCACACCTTTTAACTCATTTTTCAAATCATGATTTATGTGAATCACACAATCAAGATTAGGACAACTCAAAAAATCGCTCACATTATCAACACAAAGATCACCTCTCAAATCTTCCTGAATATTTTTTACCAAATAAAGGATTGCCAAATATTTTGAAATTTGACATTCTTTTATCTCAAAGAGGATAACCATGATCCATTTCAAGAGAATTATCAAAAAACATATTCATGTCCTTACAAGATTCATACTTGTAAAAACTAAATTCACTTGCAAAGAGACATTCATTCATCAATCACATTTTTAGTGCTCCTAATAGATCAAGAATAAAAAAAATTATCTTCATCATTCAATGGAACACTTTGTATCTCATGTTTTTCCTTACTTGACACGACACTAACTTAAAACTTTTTAAGCTCACAATCAATAATAGTTTTAGCTCCACAATCATATTCAACTATAACACAAGTGAAGTGTTATCAACCTCATCGAAAAATGGTCTAACATTCATTAAATTTACTAGCAAGTTCATTTGAAGTAACTAGAGGATTAATATTAGCCTTTTTACCTTTATAAGTACTTAAAAAACCCTTTTTACCTTGATTTTATAAGATTAAGCTCATTTGCTTACTTGATGAAAGTCCTAACTTGTCTTGTTTCTTTTCATTCTTGAATTTCTTTCCATGTTAAGTAATCTTTTTTGTGCTCTTTTTCAAGAATACCTCAAATAAAGTGAAAAACTAGAAGTACAAGAATTCAAAAGGTTAGAGTTAGAATAACAAGACCTCTCACTCATACTCGCTTGTTTTTCTCTTATTGCATCTTGTTTCCTATCATTTGTGTTGAAACGTGGGGGTTGGACCACACTATGAGGGACCAGGTCCCTTAGAGTCAGACACAGGCAATCAAACAGTAAAGCAGTAGGGAAACAAAACTTTGCAGGAAATTAAAGAACACAAATATTAAACGTGGAAACCTCCTTGCTCAAGGGAGGAAAAACCACGGCTTGCCCTCACAAACACTCAACAATAATCAACCTCTTGATTACAAACTCAATGGGAACTTAACTCTAAGCTCCATCAGTTTGCAATAACTCTATTACAAACCTACCTTGACAACTCTGGCAAAAAATCACCTCAATATTGATCAACTCTAACCAATATCAAACTCAGGTAACTCTACCTAAGCACTCTCAAGAACACAAGAAAAGAGTGTTACTCTTATAATACGAGTAATTCAGTTACAGACTCAAACATGACTCAAGAACACTCACTATTTCAGCGCACACAGAAACTATGAACTTAAGCAATGTTGCAAAGTTGATTTTTCGTCGATTTTTCACTTGAACAATCTGAATGTAAAAACTACTCAATTGAGAAGCATTCTTTGCTATTTATAGTGGAATAATGATTAGGGCAGAAATCTGGTTAGGCCAAGTGTCTGGTACACATCTCACCTGCGCAGTTTGTTACACTAGACGACAAAACTGTGCAGGCCATGTGACAACTGTATATTTCCATGAAAACCTAGGGACCTGGTCCCTTGTTGTTAGCTGATCATCATCAAAATCAAGATATATCAATATTTTCCCTTTTTGATGGTGACAAACCACAAAACTTGATCGCAGAACTTGGAGCATCAAATTCATTCACCTTATTCAGTCAGAGTGATTACCACTACTGTCAGTGAATGTTCCCCTATCACTATGCACCTTGCTTCCCCTATCACTATGCCATCATGCATCACCAATACTCTTTCCCCCGTCGCTATGCCATCTTTCAAACAATCTTTCCCCTATCAATACTCATCATACTTCACCAATACCAATATATTGGTACCTGGTCCTCTAACACATCATTATGCAACACATCACCTGTTCCCTACCACATGAATTCAATATTCCCCTTTTGGCATCATTAAAAAGTGATGACAGTAAATCAAGAGTAAAACAAGCACAAGTTAGTTAACTCATGGCCACTGGAACAATACTAACGTGAACAACAACTTTAAAATTAAGGAAGAAATAGATGAAAACACATAAACTAAGATTCATTCATATGCAAAAGGTAAGTATCATTGCAATGCATAATTTAAATGTTCCAGAGAAAATGCCACAGGAATCAGGAAAATTTAAACAGGTGATGGACTTGGGAAGAGGGTTTGGAGAAGTAGAGCCATGTTATTATAAACTGTAGCATGACAGTGTAACAATTCCTTGGTTAGATGCCTTATCTTTGCATTCAAGCTAAGAACCTCATCAATCAAAGTTGAAACTCTCTTCTTTAGTTCAGCATTCTCAGTTCTAAGCTCTTCAGAGACACTTGGATCCTTATTGGAAAGATGCTGAATTGTCACTTGCAATTTGCTAATCTCTTCATCCTTAGCAGTTGAGTTGAACTTCAATTCTTCTATTTCTTTTATAAGTTCCTCTTGAGAGATGTTACCTGATTTCTTTTCCACACACTCAGTTTTGATCAGTCTTCATACCAAACAGTAGTATCACAGTTCCAAGAGTTCCATTTTCACCGACAATACCAAAATAATCAAACGCTTTGTTCAACCAATATCCATAAGGCATGCCATGTTTTCTATTTTTTCCATGAGCAACTTTATGCATGTGTTCCATCATTAAAGCAGGTAAACAAATGAACTCAAAATTGCTAAGACACTCCATCACATACAAATTAGCAGCTGAAGCAATGTTCCTTTTTTGTGATCTAGGCAAAATCACTTTGTTAACAAAATCAAAGACTAATTGGACCTCACTTTTGAGTGATTTCCTATTCACTGCAGTCACAGATTTTCCTTGAACCTTTAATGCATTTGCCATGAATTCTATTGGGGGCTGTTGTTTTTAGAAAATCCTCACACCACTGATAGGAACATTCAAAATTTTTCCAAGTAACACAACATCAAGATTTAGCTTCTTCCCTTGGACTATAGCAGTCATCTTCAGATTTTTCCTTTTGACAGAAGAAGGATTGGGACAACAAGATTTAAGGGAACGAATAAGCATAAGGAAGGACTTTTTGTTAGAATGAGATGTGATAAATTTCAATTTGGGATGACTCATCTTTTCTTTTTAGGATAAGACAATTTTCTGACATAGAGAGAGAGAGTGTGGGCATGGTTTTTTCTGACAGACCAAAAAAATGCACATTCACGATGCTAACCTGAGAGATGGGACCAGGTCCCTTTCTTTCTTGAGTGAATCTTCAACTTTGTACATGCCGCATTTGTCCTCCTCCAAAGTTGTTCCCATGGGTGTACACCTGCCAAGGTATGATACTGAGTTAGACCAACAAGTACATAGTTTACCAAAGATACCTGTCTCCTGATCGTAGCTATTTTTAGGGAGAAAAACTGATTCATCTAGTAGGTTAGGTTATTTTGATCAACCCCAGCTTCATCCTGTTCTTCGCAAATTGTTCCTGGTGAAAAGCCTTAGTAAATATGTCTGTTATTTGATATTCAGTCTCGCAAAACTTTATGCAAATAGCTCCTTTCTCAACATTGTCTCTCAGAAAGTGATGTCTAACATCAATGTGCTTGGTCCTCTTATGCTGCACTGGATTCTTGGCCATGTTGAGAGCACTTGTGTTGTCACATATCAGAGGGATAGTGTCTGAGAAAATCCCAAAGTCCTTCAGTTGTTGTTTGATCCATAACAATTGAGCACAACAAGAAACTGCAGCCACATACTCAACTTCAGCAGTAGATAAAATAACTGAATTCTGCTTCTTAGAACCTAGGAGATTAAGGAGGAACCCAGAAAATGAGCCATTCTTAAGGTACTTTTTCTATCCACCAGATATCCAGCATAATCATCATCATCATATCCTACCAGATCAAAACTGTCTCCAGAAAGATAATACAGGACCAGGTCCCCTGTACATTTCAGGTACCTGAGAATTCTTTTTGCAGCTTTCAAATGAGACTCCTTAGGACAGGCCTGAAATCTTGCACACATTCCTATACTAAACGCAATATCTGGCTTGCTTGTAGTGAGATATAGTAAGGACCAAATTCATGGTCTCATTAACTGAGGGACCAAATGATACGAGTACGATCATGACCTTGGACACTTTCTGAGTATTTTGAAGATCACCTAAAAGGGTGCACAAGCCGAAGTGTGAAGAAGGCCTAAACCCGCCCCTAAAGTGCACTTAATGGGCGGTTTGGAGCCCATTAATGAAAGGGCCCTTTAGTTTTTTGTCTCTTATTTTGTAATGTAATATAAATGAAACATTATAAGGTTTCTAGTTCTTTAGTTGTTTTAAGATATTGAAAGAACACTTCTTTTAGAGAGAGGGATTCCAATACCAAAACTAGGGCATTGCACAAGTGTGGAATCATTTGTGTGTTGCGTTTTGCTTGATACGTTAGTGCTTGAGTTGTGGACTCCTCTCTTGTGTCATTGTAAGAGATAGGTGATTGTAGTTTGTAGTATTAAGGGTCCAAGAGTGGAATAGGCTCTTGGGTTCTTCAGATTATACCTCCATTTGTCTATCTTTCTATCTTTATCTTGTTGTAATTTTGTAGTTTGTATTGTAGTAGTGAAGCCGTGTGGATTGTTGTTGTTAATATAATTTGGTGGCTGGCTGTTTTTGGTGTTAAACACTTGTAAACTCTTTTTTTTTTTTTTTCTTGTTCTTGAATCCGAGAGTGGTCACCAAAGGGGTCCTCGGTTCTTCAAACTTTTGGACTATTTTGGTGTATGTTTTGTGCCTTTCCTTGTCATTCTTGTATCATTTGGTATCAGAGCAAGGTTTGATTTTGTTCCAACAAAATCAATCTTGGAATTGTTATCTTGAAAATTAAAAAAAAAGTGAAGAAGAAAAAAAAAGAAAAACGTTACTGTTCACATTTTTAGGATTTTTAAAAAAACTTGATTTTTGTGTGTTTCTAGTGTTAGATCCTTGTTCCCTAACACTATTAGAGTCTAGAAACTAAAAATCCCAACACAAAAGAAGTGTCAAAATTGAAAATCCCCCCAAAAATAGTAAACCCATTTTTAACCCTAGGTCAAATTTTGAGTTTTTAATTTTGTGTTTTTCTTGTGTTTTTAGTGTTAGATTTGTGTTCTCTAACACTATAGGAGTATAGGGTTTGAATTTGAGCTAAATTGGAGGTTATTTGAGGTATCCACCATTGTTGAGCTTGAGTTTGAAGAAAACTTGAAGGTGGGATCTCATTGTGGGAGGTTGTTTTGAACTAACGTGTGTTTTGTTTTGTAGGATTTGTATTGTATTGTTGTGTGTGGCGTTAAGGACTGATTGGGTGTTTTGTTGGACCATAGCTTGAAGGGTTATTTTCGGTACAACCACAATGGAACCTGAGGCTTCAAATGCTCAAACAATGGACAATAATGCCATCAATCTCATTTTGGCTCGCCTTGAAACTATGTCCCGAGATGTGGCTAGGTTGAATGTGGGTCTTGAGAAATTAGATACAGATGTGGCATCAATGAGTGGGAGATTAGAACGTGTAGAAAGTCAAAGGAGTCGACCTTCCACTCCTCAAAACAATTCCCCCACTAATACTCTCGAGACCTTGCACTAAATACTATATCCACCAATTGCCACAAATCCAACCAATTTTTACTCCCGAATCCGAGAACAAGATAGATCAAACTATCCTCCACTCCACCAAGTCCAACAAGCAGGGTTGGAACCCAAATACCACCACCAGACCCGAACCCTCTCATCCAAACTCCACTTGACCAAAGACCTCATTATCCAAATCCAATCCCACCACTACAAGCTCCATTTAACCCAAATAGACCCATCCATGTTGAGGGCTATGGTAGGGGAGGACAACATGATGGTTATGGGCCGTACGATGATGTTTACTTGAGGAAAGAAAGAATGAGGGGTAGACATGGGGAGTTAGGCCGAGAGGTGAGAGATGGCCATCCAAATCGAGATGTAGGTCTCAATTCTATCAAAGTGAGCCTTCCCTTTTTCAAAGGTGAGAGTGATCCCGAAGCCTACCTTGCATGGGAGTCGTCTTGTGACAAGATCTTCCAACTAAATGATCTCACCGAAGAAAAGAAAAGTTGCTATGCTATAGCTCACTTCAAAGGGTATGCTAATACATGGTGGGAGTATGTTAAACGGTTTGGGAATGAGATGATTGGGGGATACCCTCCTCCTTGGTTTTGGTTGAAAAACCTTATACGACAAATATACTTGCCCGAGACTTATAGACATGAGCTCCTTGCCAAATTGTACAATTTGAGGCAAGGGAGCAAGAGTGTCATGCCTTACTACGACGAATTTCAACAATTGATGTTGAAACTAGATCACCGGGGAGAACAAGTGAGTCATGACATCGTGCGCTTCATGACACTTCATAAGTTCGACACCATTGATGGCATCTTCCAAGCGGCATTGGAGGTTGAAAGGGAGCTCATTCATGGTTGTCCAAACCGAGAGCACCAAGGCTTCCCCAAAACAGTCCACTAGGTATGAAGGTAAACCAATATCCACTTCCAATTCCAAGGGATTTCAATGCTTCAAATGCCAAGGGTGGGGGCACAAGGCTAGTGAGTGCCCAAACCGGAGGAATGTGATCCTAAGGGAGGGAAAATTGTACTATCTTGGGGAAGAAGTAGTAATTGAATCGGCTAAGGTTGATGGCAAGCCTCAAGATGGAGAGCAAGAAGAGGTTAAAATGCAAGGCGAGGAAGATGTAGAAGATGTGTGGCCGTGTGAAGGAGATTGTGAAGTGCCTTTGTAAAAGAGGTGAGGTCATGAATTTGTGGGAAAATTCCTCTCAAGATGCAGAGGATGATACGAGTACGATCATGACCTTGGACACTTTTTGAGTATTTTGAAGATCACCTAAAAGGGTGCACAAGTCCAAGTGCGAAGAAAGCCCAAACTCGCCCCTAAAGTGCACTTAATGGGCGGTTTGGAGCCCATTAATGAAAGGACCCTTTAGTCTTTTGTCTCTTATTTTGTAATGTAATATAAATGAAACATTATAGGGTTTCTAGTTCTTTAGTTGTTTTAAGATATTGAAAGAACACTTCTCTTAGAGAGAGGGATTCCAAAACCGAAACTAGGGCATTGCACAAGTGTGGAATCATTTGTGTGTTGCATTTTGCTTGATACGTTGGTGCTTGAGTGGTGGACTCCTCTCTTGTGTCATTGTAAGAGATAGGTGATTGTAGTGTGTAGTATTAAGGGTCCAAGAGTGGAATAGGCTTTTGGGTTCTTAAGATTATACCTCTATTTGTCTATTTTTCTATCTTTATCTTGTTGTAACTTTGTAGTTTGTATTGTAGTAGTGAAGCCGTGTGGATTGTTGTTGTTAATATAGTTTGGTAGTTGGCTGTTTTTGGTGTTAAACACTTTTAAACTCTTCCTTTTTGTTCTTGTTCTTGAATCCGAGAGTGGTCACCAAAGGGGTCCTCAGTTCTTCAAACTTGTGGACTGTTTTGGTGTATGTTTTGTGCCTTTCCTTGTCATTCTTGTATCACAAAATTCATCATCTCTATACATGGTCTCATTAACTGAGGGACCAAATTCATCATTATCCATCTTGGAGTTGGTTCCAATTGGAGTTTCAATTGGGTTGGCATCTCCCATGTTAGATTTCCTCGGTAGCTCCTTGATGTACTTTTCTTGACAGATCATTGTCCCTTGAGAAGTGTGCTTGATCTGCAAACCTAGGAAGAAACCCAGTTCTCCCATCATGCTCATTTCAAATTCACTCCCCATTAGCTTTGCAAACTCTTCACACAGGGATTCAGAAGTAGCTTTAAAGATAATATCATTAACATATATCTGAACAATTAGTAAGCTGCTACCACTGGACTTTAAAAAGCGAGAGTTGTCAATTTTCCCTCTTTTAAAACCATTGTCTAGAAGAAACTTTGATAGTCTCTCATACCAAGCCCTAGAAGCTTGCATCAACCTATAGAAAACTTTGTCCAATTTGAGTACATGATGAGGAAAATCAACATTTTCAAAACCTGGAGGTTGTTTGACATAGACTTATTCCTTCAAGTTTCCATTTTGAAAAGCACTTTTGACATCCATTTGGAAGAGTTTGAACCCCATATAGGCAACAAAAGCAGTAAGAATCCTGATAGCCTCTTATCTTTGTTACAGGGACAAATGTCTCATCATAATCAATTCCTTCCTCCTGGTTATAGCCTTGAACAACCACACTTGCTTTATTTCTGTTAATAGTTCCTTGTTTATCCTGCTTATTTTTGTACATCCACTTAGTCCCAATAATTGTTTTGTCAACAGGTCTGGGGACCAGGTGCCAGACTTTACTTCTTTCAAATTACTGAAGCTCCTCCTACATTGCATTGATCAAGTCAGCATCTTTCAGAGCTTCTTTCACATTTTTTAGCTCAATTTGGGACAGAAATGCGGAGAATGCCATGGAATTTCTAGCTTGAGCTCTTGTTTGGACTCCAGACTCCAAAGGTGTAGTCAGATTCTCAAGAGGATGAGAAGATTTGTGCCTCCAGTTTGACCTTCTGAGATTAGTTCTACTGGGCCCAGGTCCCTGAGGAGTTTGACTGATTCTTCTTGTTGTTCTTCAACTGGAGCTGGGTTCTGTGATTGAGACTCTGGATCACCATCACTCTTATCATTCTCATCTGCATCATTTACCTCTTGACCATCATCTTTAGCAATATCATCTCTTTGAACAGGAGTGAGTTCTTCAATTTCTGATTCTTCACCATCACCTGGATTCATTAGCTTTCCTGACTCATCAAAGACCAGATGCACACTTTCTTCAACACAGAGTTCTTTTGTTGAAAATTCTATATGATTTGCTTGTTGAGGAATAGCCCACAAATACGGCTTCATCATTTTGGAGTCAAACTTTCCTAGATCATTCTTCTCATTGTTTAGAACAAAGCATTTGCACCTAAAAGGTCTGAAGTAGTCAAACTTAGGCTTTCTATTGAACACAAGCTCGTATGGGGTCTTGTTCAGGAGTGATCTAATTAAGCACCTATTTGTCACATAGCAATCAGTGTTTACAGCTTCAACCCAAAAGTTCTTTGGGAGCCCACTATCAATCAGCATGGTCCTGGCAATCTCTACGAGGGTTCTGTTTTTTTTTTCAACTACATTTTGCTGAGGAGTCCTTGGAGTAGAGAAGTTATGACTGATTCCATTTTCATCACAAAAACCTGCAACTTGGGAGTTCTCAAATTCAGTTCCATGATCAGATGTGAATTGAGCAATCTTTCAATTCAGATTCATTTGAATTTGCTTGGCAAAGGTAACCAGAACCTCATAGGATTCATTCTTTGGTTCTCAAGAACATTGCCAAGGTGAACCTTGAATAGTCATCCACAATCACAAACACATACTTTCCTCCTCTCTTTTGGACTTTAACAGGTCCACATAGATCCATATGCAACATCTCTAGGGGTCTAGAAGTACTCACCTGCTTCTTCAGCTTAAAGAAAGACTTGGTTTGTTTGCCCTTAACACATGCATAACAAACCTTGTTGTCTGGAAATTTCAGCTTTGGCATTGCCACGGACCAGGTCCTTTGAAATCAACTTGTTTAACAAAGAGGAACTTATATGTCCTAGCCTTTTGTGCCATAAATAAGTATCTTCACTTTGAACACTTGAGTTAATTCCCCTTCAGCCATAGAATCCTAATCAGCTACATACATATTTTTGATTCTCTTGGATTTGAGAATAACTTTCTCAGATTTCAAGCTTGACACAGTACATCCATTAGCTGAAAATATGACCTCATTACCTTTGTCCCAGATTTGAGAAACACTTAGAAGACTGTACTTGAGGCCATTCACATAGTACACATCTTCTATTGCTTGATCGAATAATTTTCAAATCTTTCCCACACCATGAATATAATCCTTTTTACCATTTACAAAAGAGACATCTCCACCTTGAAATGTCTTGAGAGAAAGAAAGCAGTCGGTCCTCCCTGTCATATGCTTTGAACATCCACTATCAAGAATCAATTCTGACTGCATTCCCCCCCTCCTACTTGCAAACATAGTCATTTGTTAGATTTGGGAGCCCACTTAAGTTTGAGTTCCCAATAGAATGACAAAGGTGTGATCAAATCTTTCTTGCCCATCTAGGTAGAGAATTCTTCTTCACATTTTTCAAGGGCATAAAACCCTTAGGATAATAATTCTCTTGTTGGATGTAATTAGCATTGCTTATTCTTTCTCTAAGCCAATACTGACAGTTTTCCTTCAAGTGTCTATCTCTTCCACAATGAGTACATAGAGGTTTGTGGACCCTATTTCTAATACCATGAGCAACTTTCTCATAAGACCCAAGTGATTGGGTCTTGTACTGATATCCAAGCCCTTTACCATTATTGACACTTTGACCAGTTAGATTAGAAAGGATTTGTGAGGATGTGGTCTATTTTTGTGATTTGTTAAGTTCTTCCCTTAGACGGACCAGGTCCCTTTCTAACTCTTCATTCTTATGGAGGGGAGTCATAAGGTGCTTTTGAGAATCCCTCAATTTATCTTCAAGCTCAATCTGAAGCTTTAAAGCTTTTTTCTTCCCTTTATCATCAGAATCATTTACTTTCTCCAGTTGACTCAATAAACTCATATTATCAGATTTCAACTTAGCAAAGTGTTCTTCTGTTTCAGATATCCGAAGAGTTAAAACAATTAATTCAAGCTCCTGATTCTCTACTTTCTCTTCTAGAGCATTTTTCTTAGTAGTCAATTTACATACAAAATCAATCAACACATTTGCTAGTTTCTTTATCTTTCTAGCAGAGTAGTTATCTAAATTTTCCTTAATGTCAGAGAGAGTTACCTCATTTTCTTCTTCATCTTCAGTGTTTGCCATGAGAGCAAATAAGGAATCATAGGTAACTTCATACTCCTGCACAGCCAGCATGGACACATCTTCAGCCTTCTCAGCTTCATCAGATTCACCGGAGGAATTTCTCCACATTGCTAGGGCCTGCCTCACTGTATGATCAGCTGCAGCCTTTCTTCCTGATTTTACAGGGACTTGGTCCCCGTTCTTTCCTTTGTCACCTCCAGTCTTGAGATATTCCTGATAATCAATTTTGTGCATTGGACAGTCCTTAATGAAGTGCTCAGGACTTCCACATTTGTGACAAATTTCAATATTGCCACCCTTTTTGCTGCTACTTCCTCTTCTTTGAAACTGACCACTTTTCTTCATAGCTCTAATAATTTTTTTTTGCCAAATAGGCAACATCAGTGTCTTCTTCACTTGAATCAGATTTTGAAGCCTTCAGTGCCGAAGATTTTTCCCTTTTTGCTTCCTTCTTCTCTTGTCCTTGCTGCTTCTTGAGCTCATGAGTCTTTAGATTATCAATGAGTTCATCCATAATGAGAGTCTTCAGGTTTCTTGCTTCAGTAATAGCATCCATTTTGCTTTCCCAGGACTTAGGAAGAACACCTAGAATTTTTCTCACTTGCTTATACAAAGGAATCACTTCTCCTAAGCGGTGTAGCTCATTTGTGATAAAAGTGAATCTTGTATGCATTTTTTGAATTGTCTCGCCTTCTTTCATTGTGAAGGTTTCATACTGAGTAGTTAACATGTCAACTTTAGAATCTTCACATCAGTTGTTCCCTCATGAGCTGTCTTCAGGCAATCCTAGATTTCTTTATCATTTTCACAAGCAGAATCCCGTTATACTCTTCAGGTCCTATGCCACATGCAAACAATTTCTTTGCCTTGTAATTCTTCTCAACTTTTATTCTATCTTCTTCATCAAACTCTTTCTTGTTTTTGACAACCATCCTAGTTATGTCTCGTTCTTTACATCTCTAACAGGAACATGAGGACCATCAAGTATTATATCCATCAGCTCATTTTCCTCAACCATAATGAAGTCAAACATCTTGGTTTCCGCCACCCATAGTACTGCCCATTAAATTGGGGTGGTTTAGTGGTAGATTTCCCTTCTTCCAGATTAGATAGAGCATCCATGATTAATAAATCACTCTAGGTATGAATCTTTTAGAGTGTCCTTGCTCTGATACCAATTGTTAAAACGTGGGGGGTTGCACCATCTATGAAGGACCAGGTCCCTTAGAGTCGGACACAGACATTCAAACAACAAAGTATTAAGGAAACAAAATTTTGCAGGAAATTAAAGAACACAATATTTAATGTGGAACCTCCTTGCTCAAGGGAGGAAAAACCATGGCTTGCCCTCACAAACACTCAACAATTCACTACAATCACCCTCTTGATTACAGAATCAATGGGAACTTAACTCTAAGCTCCATCAGTTTGCAGTTACTCTATTACAAACCTACCTTGACAACTCTGCCAAGAACTCACCTCAATATTGATTAACTCTAACCAATATCAAACTCAGGTAACTCTACCTAAGCACTCTCAAGAACACAAGAAAAGAGCATTGCTCTTATAATACGAGTAATTCAATTACAGACTCAAACATGACTCAAGAACTCTCACTATTTCAACACACACAAAAACTATGAACTTGAGCAATGTTGCAAAGTTGAGTTTTCGCCGATTTTTCACTTAAACAATCTGATTGTAAAAACTACTCAATTGAGAAGCATTCTTTTATAGTGGAATAATGTTTATTGCAGAAATCTGATTGGGCCAAGTGTCCTGACTAGTACACATCTCATCTGCGCAGTTTGTTACACTAGACGACAATACTGTGCAGGCGACGTGACAACTGTATATTTCCATAAAGACCCAGGGATCTGGTCCCTTGTTGTCAGCTGATCATCATCAAAACAAGATATAACAATTTGTCTTATTGTTTTTCATTTCTTTTCATGACCACCCACTTTTATTTTCAACTCTCGTATCTTTTGTGCTTGTAGCCACTCGCTCACTTCATTCAAAATATCCTTTTTTTCATCTTTTGAGTTGCCACTATTCACTCCCTCACTCCTCCCTTTCTTTTCTCTCTCATTCATTTCATTAGGAGTGAAACAGGCTCCGAGAATCCCCTTTGAGTTACTGGAATGACTCTTCACATCAACTTTCAACTTGGCATCACTAGAAGTTTCAAGGACTACTTGAATTTTTGGAATGCCTTTGTAAATAAAATTTCAAATCAGTAGTCTCCACTTCCACTTTCTCGACTTCCTCATTTGTTTTTGAAGATTCGTTAATGGCTATAGGAGTTAAGACATGCTTTCATTCCATTGAATCTACAACAACAAACTTTTCCAAATTTATATCAAACCAAAATTTATTATGTATGAACGGAGGGGCTCGTAAACACACTGAACATAACACCATATTCCCACTTGATAGCTCCCATGATAAACAACAATCTTTGCCTCTTTGGCAACCGACCTTCCACCAAATTTATATGGTGAACTTTTTGTATGACAAGGTATATCCACTCAACCAAAACGAATCGATGAAGTTAGTATGATAGAATTTATCTACATCTAAGATGGAATTAAATGTGTGACTACTCTCATATTTCTCGACAATGACTTCAAATTTATCCATTGGGCTCATGCTCTTCTTCTTGTAGAAGCACTACTATAATAATCATGGAATACTTTGCAATAACTTCTACTAGAAGTGAATTTTTTTTCGATAATCATTCAAACCTCCATTGTAATGTCTCGAACCTGTGTAAGACATAATTAATACAATAAAAGTGGTTAGTAAAAATAGTGGACCTCACAAGTCACTCCCTCACGTATATCATTCAAATGTTTGCACTCAATTTTCTTTCCGCTCGTGTGTATCTTAAAGGTTGTAAGCTTTTAGGACCACGCTTAAATGATCTCACTACTCGAGCCTTTTACCACTCTAGGGTAACCCTTAGTCTCTTCACAGTTTTACAATCTCAAATAAGCTCAAAGCAAGCTTTCAAGTATTAGTTTGAAATGGAGTTTGTGTCACTAACAAAGAAGGACAAAACACTCCTAACGGGTTAGGAATGAAATAAAGACACAATGAAACTACAAGAGAAAAGTACGAAATGAAATAGAGACACAGAACTAGATAAGGCTAGTCTGAAATAATACTAATTCTAATCTAGCTAACAAATGCAAGGGAAGAATACGAAGAACAAGCACAAATAGGCTATTTTTTAAAACTGGACGGCAAAATGACCATTGCACATACGTGGTTATTTCCGAAATTTCAAGAATTTAAGTATTGTTCTTCAAGATTCTCACGTTTATGCTCAATTTTTTGACAAAATTCAGCTGAAATTCACCCAAAAGTTCCATGAAATCTCCTCAAACAATTAGGAATAAGCTCAAAATGATGATAAGAACATGAATCTAATAAACCCAGTTCATGATTTTCAACAAAACAGGCTATTTGTGAAGTCTGAATAATCTGCAGAACAGTTCATGCTATAAGTACTTCCCAAATTTGCATCACCATGTGAGCCCCAATCTTCCTCCTCTTGGATTTGGATTCGGACCATGATATATGTGTAGCACTTAGCCCGCTCTTCGGTTCAATTCTTGGACTCTTCTTCCGCGACAAAGATCATCTTGATTTCCCATTGAACCCCAACAACCTTAGCTTGCAACTCCTCAGCTTGATTTCCCATTGAACCCCAACAACCTTAGCTTGCAACTCCTTAGCTTGATTTCCCATTGAACCCCAACAACCTTGGCTATCAAAAATGCTTTCGTGTCAAGTATTATTTGGATTTTAAGAACTTAATTGTTTAATGGTCTACATTAGTAGGGGTGAGTATTCTTTTAACTCTTTCTCTTGAACCAAACCAGAAGGTATTGAGAAAAAGATTCTATTGTGATTTATTACTCATAAAAATTAAAAGCACTCAAAATGAAAAGGATAAATTGTTAAGCTCCTATGATTGTCGGTCCCCAAGTTTGTGGTTCTACTCCGTGTGTATGTTTGCTCGGCTTATTCACATGATTGGAATGCAGAAGAAATGACTGATTATCTCTTAGCTAGTCTCAGAATACAGAACCTGCTGCAGAAGTTAAAGCTCCTCTTTTTATTTAGTTCCCTCTGGATTTATCCAACTGTTTCCTTTCTTTTAGAATGACATTGGCTAGTTTTTAGACTTGAGAAGTATTTTCTTGATTTTGCAGTCTATCTTGCTTCAAGAGTTCTGACATCTAGCTCTGCTGCACAGGAAGCTGAGTGTCTTGTCTCCATATTCTAGCACATGCCAGTTTGAACCTGATATTATATTGCTCTTATTTCAGGTATGAAGGCCTTTCAGAAAAGTTTTTGTCATCTCCCGTGCCAAAGATATTGCTTTTAGCTGGGACAGACAGACTTGACAGGTTGTGTACTTTTAACTGTATCAACAATTGTGTGGAATTCTATATTGCATCTGCATGCTAGCATGCATGTGAAGCTTCAACACTTTGTGGATGTATGCCTGATGTTTCTGTATATTCCTTTTCTAATATGTGATTTAAGTATACCAGATGGTCCCTTATATTCCTTTTCTGATCCAACCTAATAATGAGTCATGTCGGAACAATTTGTGTTCATGGCTTTCCTAAACAATATAATGCTTGCAGTCTCACTTGTAATGAGGAATTGCACGGCTATTCTCTCTCACAAAAGTATCTCTAAATGACTGCCAATTTTATCCCAGTTAACTCTTTATTGGTTGGGAATGTGTATAATTCTAATCAGAAAGTAGAATTGTCAAAGTCTGCTTAGAATCTCTGGAGACTTGTCATTGTTCAGCATATGAAAAAATGAACAGCAAACAGCAGACATATCAATGGAAGACTATTTATTGGTTGGGAATGTGTATAATCCTAAACAGAAAGTAGAATTGTCAAAGTCTGCTTAGAATCTCTGGTGACTTGTCATTGTTCAGCATATGAAAAGATGAGCAGCAAACAGCAGACATATCAATGGAAGCAATGGAGGACTGTCATTATCTATCAGTTATATAGAGGACTACCTTTTCTGGCGTTGTCATTACATGTCATTGAACTAAGAATAGTCTTGTTAATGCAATAGTACTGTCATGTGTTTTCAGAAAAGTGTATTATCCTTTAGCGCGTTCCTTACTACCTCTAATGTTAACTGAATAGACATACAAAGATATTAGAGAAATAAGTTTCAGGACGCTCTATAACCCTCTGATATAGGGTTCTCCAACCATATATAACGCAAAACAATCAACGTTCAGAACATGTAAGTGGAAACTACCTAGTTTCCAAGTAAATAGCTGTCACTATCATTTATATTGGGAAACAATTAACTACCTTACTCTTTTGACACAAAAAATTCTTCATTGTAGAGCTTCAATATACCAGTGGATTCGCTACAGTTTGAGTTTGTTTATATTTGTGTAATCCATGATGCTGTTTTCTTCAGAGGACTCTTTCAAGATATCTTTTCCAGATATATTGTACTTTGCAACCCAATGTCTTAATGAGATGCTAAGGAATAGAATCTCTATCCGGATAGCAGTTGAGATTTTATTTTGTTCCGGTGAAAGATTCTAAAGGCTTATTTCATAACAGTTGGGGGATGTTTAAAGCTAGAAGCATGAACTACCTCGCTCTAGCTTGTATTTTGATAAAGCATGAGACCAATTTGTCAGAGTTTCTCTTTATTGCCACAGAGCCCTCACAATAGGTCAAATGCAAGGGAAGTTCCAAATGGTGGTCGTCAGACACACAGGCCATGCTATACAGGTCCATTTTGGTTTTCGTAAGATGCCAATTGGTTTAAATTTGGAATTGCACTTCTGAATATTGGCTTGTCCTTTGAATACTGCAGGAAGATGTGCCTGATGAATTTGTCACTTTGATACTAAATTTCATTTCCCATAATCGAATAGGCCAACATGGAATTGAGGTTTGTTTGTGGAAACATGCTCTTGGACTACTTTGAAGTGTCTACCATGATATTTTAAAATTCAATTTTATTTTTTGTCTTATTGAATCTTTTCCGGGTATGGTAGATTCCGGACCCTATGTACACCACTGATGTCTCAAAACCCTGATATTAATTCAGACTTCAGATCATTAAGTGCATTTATTTTTCGTTAAGATTTTGGCTCTTAATAGGTCTGAATAGGTCTTAATCATTCAAACCTGGAACTAAGTCTTAATCATTAAGAGGTATTTTTGTGTTGGAAAATATTCACCACCGCTTTATCCATAATCATCAGTCACAACCACTAACCACCTCTGCCACTACCACCATTGTCAGCCACCACCTTGCCACCAACCACCACCACTACCAACCACCTCCACTATCACAACCACCATTTACAATCATAATTGCTACTAACCACTATTTTCAGCCGCTACCATATCTACCACCTCCATTATTTTAATTATCTCCGTTATTATCACCACCGTCAATGCCAACGCCAATGCCAACACCATCATCAACCACTATCGGTCAATCCCAACTATTAACCGACTCATCTATTACAACTAGTGCCACCGCTAACTACCACTAACACATCATCAACATCCACACATTCTTCAATCACCACCACCATTGTCAACGGTGTCGCCATCTCTACCACCGCTTCAACCACCATCATCGCTATAGTATATCTCTACTAATAATCATCTCCACCTTCACAACTAACATCATCTCCAACTACTAGCAACACATCGTCAACCATCATGCGTTCATTTTTAAGTTACCACAATCAACACCTCCAACTATTAACATCAACCAACTTCACATCACTATCACCACTACTACCAATCGCCACCATCATAACAGTCACTACAATACCAAATATCTCTATCATCACAACTATCACCACCAACATTGCTAATCACTAACATCAATCATTACCACTACCACCACCATTACACACTATCTCCATCATCACTAACAAATATAAATATATATTTTTCAATCAAATAATAATTTTATTGTATTAAATCAAATATTTTTCTAACATATAGTTATTTTTTATTTGAATTATATTTTTTTATAATTATATATGCAAATAAATAAATTTTGCATATTCAGATATTGAAAACAAATAGTCTTAGCCATTCAGATTTCAGATCTAAAGACAACGTCTTAATTATTCAGATATGCATTCAGATTCAGACGTCTTAAATCTTAATAAAAAGTAATAGAAATGCAGCCTTATAGGGTCTTTATCACTAGGCTATCCCTGGTTGTAATCGAAACACGTGTTCTTTTATTTCTGTTGGAATAAAACATATTCTTGCAATGCTACTTGTAAGCATCCATTTTCTTACAACTTCTGTAAAAATGATTTTTGTTGGTGACTCTGTTTGCAGATACCTGGACTTTGTCGGCCCCCTCAGTCAAAACCTTGAATACTAGGTGATGCAAAATACAAATAGCGTGAACCGGGAACTTCTAGTATCCTGAATTCAAGCTTTGGAGATGTTTTTATGGAGATTGTACGTAGAGGTGTCAGCTGTAATAAATGTTCTATTTGGAGAACAAGACCATTTAGAATAGTTTAACCTTTTCTTATTAATGCAAGGACTAAAACCACATGATCTTCCGTGATTCAACAACATTATGGCACTTCAAATGCTTTCACTGGCTGTTTGTAAAATAATGACCATACCCTCTTGTTGATTCACGAAATAAATACGGCAAAGGATTTTTTTTTTTTAAATGCTCTTAATCATATTAGAAATGGCACAAAAAAGTGGCACTCTCAAACTCTCTCCTCTCTCCTCTCAATGAACGTCTAAACCTAATGCTAGCGGCGGCGGGCAGCCAGCCACCGGCGGCTGGTTTGTCAATGACAGATTTCCTCCCTTTAATTGAGAGACTGACATAGGTAGGTGTATCGAATTCTCCATGCTAATTGCCGTATGTTGACACTATCCAAATTATGACTTAATGCGACCAAAGATCCAATCTCTATGAAACCAGAGAGTATGATTGAAGGAATTCCATGGATAAAATGAACAGAAGTAGAAGTGGAAATAATGAACATTAATCAAAATATGCAATTTGCCATTATTGGCAAATTCTCGTATGCATGGCTAGGTACGGAGATTTTGAGAAAGGCCAATCTTGCTCAATGTGGAATGAAGGGAGAATGCATGGTAGGATTGCTACATAATCGTCATATTCTGACCTCAATCTTCTATGGAGGAATTTATCAGCATGATTTTGAAAGGAGCATATTACATTACTTGCCATGAAGGGTATTCATATCTTATGAGTACTCTAATCTATGATACAAAATTCAAAGTAGAAGAAGAAACTACAAGATCCATGGCATGGCTTCCAACCTTTTTTGAGAAGGATTGTCTGTTCTCTTACTTCTCTATTGCGTTGGTGGTGGGAACCCTTTTGCAACTTAATCAGGCTACCATCAATAAGACTCGGCCAAGCTGTATACATGGATATTGAGAATGAGCTCAGTGGTGAATCAAGAAATGACGCTGTTCACATCAGATATGATTATTTACCCAAGTATTGTGTTAAGTGGAAGCTACATGGGCGTGACATGGTTGAGTGCAGTTTTAAATTCATAGCAGCAAAGATCCTGACATGAAGTTAAAAGATAAGATGATACAGGATAATGTAGAATGTAATGATGAAGCCCCTATAAGACCCCAACAATTGCAGATTGGAAGAGCTAGAGTTTTATCTAGTGGGAAGATAGCAAAGGAGTTCTTTTTTCTCAAAATTCGAACAATATTTCATTACTTAAAGTGGTTCTTTCGATCATTCATCGAAAGGAGGCACTTGATTTTGAATTTGACCAATTGAGATATCTAGTCGGAGTTCTTGGAAACCGGAGGATCATAAAAGATGGTAGGATTGCTAAAGCTTCCATTAACAAGTAATACCAGTTAACAAGAAGTTTGATGTTTTTAATGAGGAGATGTTTGCTCAAGGTTCCAATAATTTGCAAGGGCTAGCATGCCTCTCCGAGAGTAATAATGTAAAAAAGGAGCAACAAGGGTTAAAAATGACAATAAAGAAGCTGGAATCTATAGGGTTAGGTGTTAAAAGGCTACAGATGGATAAAAAAACAGTACTACGAAGATAAAGCAGCAACAATCAATACAATGTAACAACATCATTTATAGCAACAACAGTTCTGAAAAAGGAAAACACTTACAATCCTATTATAACCAAGAGTAGCTGGTTGCTCAACGCTCTAGTAATATGAAAGGGCTAGGAAGGCTTTCAGAGAATAATAATGTATAAAAGAAGCGACAAGGGGCGGAATGACAACAAAGAAGCAGGAACCACAGAGGTAGGGGTTATACAAGCTACAGATGGGTCCAAAGACAGCTCTAGGGGAGATCATGGGAGTTAACTCTTGAAGATAATGTTTCTAAGGAGCATAATAGTACACAACAAGATACATCTAAGATGTCCATCAATTTTCCTGCGAATCAACAAGAGATGATTTTTAATAGTAAGAATAGCGGTGATGGTGATTTAAGTAAGGATTTAGACGCAGAAGCTGACTAGTCTGTATAAATGAGACAAAGTTGCAGATGCATGATAAAAGCATATTGGATAAGATGGCTATAGTAGAAATTCCTTCAGCAATCACCATTGATGTATCTCAAATGCTGATACACCATGTAAAAACTGCCCTTACTACCTTCATAATGTTGTAGAAACTATCCAAAAAGAAGAGCATGAGTCTAATTTGTTAGAAGTGTCTATGAACTCTGAAGAACAGGAAGAACAAATATACAAGGAGGCAAATATATCATCTAGAGAGACTAAAGAAGTGAAGTCATCTAGAAAAGGCAAAAAGCAGGGTAATGATGAATCAGCTCAGCAGATTAGAGCAACCTAAAAAGAACGTGACTGTCCAATAGTCATAATGATGATGAAAGCACTTATGTGGAATATTAGGTTAGTACGGACACAAAAAGCATTCTAAAGAGTGCAAACGTTTCATAATTATCATAAATTTGCTTTGGAACCTTTTCAGCTAGTTAGATACATCAACAAATATAGAAATAGACTTAAAATGCCATGACTACCCAATACCTATAACTACAATGAGAAGATATGGTCTTTTACCAATCATGGGTTTAATGTTTCAGTGGAGAGGGATTTAGAGCAATAACTTGCATTATTGATTCAAAACCAAATTCTGGCAAGCAATATCTATGTAACTATTATTTATGCTAAATGTAATGCTTCTCGGAGATTGGAGCTGTCAGATGATTTATTTTCGTTAGCTAATGAGTTGATTCGATCATGGATAATAGGTGGAGAATTTAATATAGTTTTGAGTGAAGAAGAGAAGATATGAGATCTTCTCGTAATTGGGGTAGACTTTGAAGATTTTAAAACTTGTATTGAGTCTTGTGATCTTTCACTGGAACAATTTAAAGAAAGTCCTTTTACTTGGTGAAATGAGATCACATAAAGTGATTATATATTTGAAAAGCTGGATAGGATCATGGTAAATGATAAATTTCAGAGTATCTTTCCTCCTGTTGAGGTTGCTCACTTACCTAGGATATGGTCTGATTATGCCTCCATGTTAACTTGCGAAGATAGGAGAATTAATCACAAGAAACCTTTTAGGTTTCTCAAATTCTAAACTGAGCATGATAAGTTCAAGAGTGAGGTTAGACAACATTGGGATACTAATTATTCCTCTAACCCATTTTTGTACTTTAAACAAAAGATTAAAAAGGTGAAGACTGTTCTTACCTCTTAGAATAGGGAGACTGTTGGACATTTCTTAGTTGCTTATTATTAGAGTAGAGATTTCAAGAATGAAAGAAAATCTTTTTGAATAAAATTGTACAGAGCATAAAATTGTCATGCAGAGGGCTAAAGCTAAATACAACAAATATCTACACTTTGAAGAAGTTTTTTGGCAATAAAAGGCTGGGTATGAATGGTTTGTTAATGGTGATAGAAATAAGACTTTTTCATAGTCTGGTTAAAGGAAGAAGGCAGCGGCTTAAAGTGAGCAGAATTCAGAATTCACAAAGTAATTGGCTAAAATAAGAAGGTGAAACTGCATTAGAGACTAGTATTTTTAGAAACAATTCAAGCAAGAAAGGAATGCAACAAATTTTTCTTGATTATCTCACGTACCTAAGGTGATTAATGAAGAGTAAAATGTTATGTTGGTAGGTAGCCTTGAAGATGAAGAGATTAAGATGTTTTCAAGCTCAATGGTGATAGTTCTAGCAGCCCTGATGACATTACTGGAAGGTTCTACCAAGTTTGTTGGGATATTGTTAGTCCTGATGTAATTAGAATGTTGAAAGATTTCCTTGGTGGTAATACTCTTTCTAAGTCTATTACTCATACTAATTCGGTCCTCATACTAAGAAGAATAACATTCAAACCTTCATAGATATGAGACCTATTAGCCTGAGTAACTTCATGAATAAGTGTGACACCTCAGGTTCTTGAGCTTTAGACCCTCCAAAAGTTGAGTAACAAATTAACCAAGTTTCTAAAATTTGTGTCAACACTGCCAATGGTAACGGTCCAGGTAACGAGTTATGAGGTCACGTAATGAACCGTTGAGAGGGACTCGTTGTCCGAACAGTGAGGTCGCCTATGTGTTCTACTTTGATCACGAGTCTTCGCCATGACTCATGATAATGGGTAACGAGTCGTGATGAGAGAATTGTGGTCATAATAGTGAAGGATGGGATTTTTGACACTCAGGTCACGAGTCCAGGCAACGACTCGTGATCAGTCGTCATGAGTCGTTAGCCAAGCCATCTTATTGGTCTTTTCCTCCCTTTACACTTTACCCACGACTTAAAAACACTCTAATGACCCCTTTAATATCAGTTATCAAATAAAAAACACTACTTTCTCCTCTTTAACTCTCAAGGCAAGAGAATACTAGGGTTTTACAAGGGATTCAATAATCAAGATCCAACCTTCGAATTCCTTTCAATTTTTTACGTATTATAGGCATGTCTTTCACCCCTAAATTTGCATTTATTATTTTGGCATAAATTGACTTAATATTCATATGTTTTCATTATTGGGTTTTGAAATTGGGTTGAGGTACTTTGATGGTGATTACTAAAACTATTTTTCACATATTTTAAATATGCTATTCATGCTTTAATTGATGTTTTTGGGACTGAATGGGTGCATGGTTATGGAGATTGGAATGAGGAACATGGATTTCCCCAAATTGTTGGATTTTTGGCTTGGTAATGACATTAACCTCAATCCACCTTCATAACTTTGGTTTTAAATATGGAATTTGCATAATTTAACTTACTTTTGGAACATTGCATTGCATAAAAAAGGTTTTGGAAGGCCCTAGGTAGCCATGGTTTGGATTTTTTTATGGAACTTGGGAGTCCAATGGTTAATTGGGTTGGTATGACATAATCATATATACAAGCTTCTAAGCATAATTGGTATGACGATACCATATCGGTAAATGCCTTAACGAATGACTCCTTGGTTATTGGTTGGGTTTGCGTAAAATTGTTTTAATTTAGGCTTAAAGGGAATTGTGTAGCTCACCGTGAAGGTCGAGGTCCCCGGGGGACCAATACTGGAAATCACGTTTGGCGGCATGGGGGTCTATATAATCGTGTGCATGGTACACACACTATATATATATATATTGGAATAGCTATCGCCTTGGTGTCATTAGCCTTTTCTTTGGATTTTCTCGGTTTATGTGGATAACACGCACCGACGCCCTTTCAGTAGGGGGAGCTGAACCCATATAACTCGTGTGTACCCTTAGAACAGAGCAAGCTACATAGTTCAGGCTAATATTTTAAACTCTTATGTTCATAACCCTTGTCCCTATCCTGATATCCTATATATGTATATATATAAATATTGTGCATATGGTTTTGATTATTTTTTTGGGGCATTGACATTACTTTATCACTTTTCCTTAGTTACATGCCAGTGCTTATCCCATTGACCATCCTTGGACGCTGTATCATTTCTTGATGTAGGATCTTAGTTTTTTTTTGTTAATCTTGTGCAATGTTAAGTAGTGCGGTTCATTGGTTGAGTTGTTGTGAAGTGGCTAGTCTCTATCTTTTGGAAAGCCTTGCCATTTCATTAGGTTTCTTTTAAGATTTTGGAAATTGTGGCTTTTCTTTGTCATGGCCGTGGGCATGTCCCGACCTAGGTTAGTATTCTGGTTTAGAGGCTTTTGTGGACAAATGTGGGATTGACTGTTCGTTTTGATTCCCAATATTTTTAGTTGGTCTATCTATCTTTCTTAATATTACTTTGGTTGTCTTTCGTGTTGACTCTTATGTGCTCTTGAGGTTAGCTAAAAAGGTGGTCTCTGGCCTATGGTAGGCTTGAGATACCCATCACGACTAGGCCATGGTTCGGATTATGACAAGATTGGTATCAAATCCAGGTTCAGCGTCTTTAGGTGTCCACAAAGTCATGTCGAGTAGAGTCAGCGTCTTTAGGTGTCCACAAAGTCATGTCGAGTAGAGTCTATTTTATAGGTGTGTAGCGGGCAATACTTATAAGGGGGAGTCTACAAGGCATTTAGGAATATTTCCCATTCTTGTGTTCCATTTTGGGCTATAGAGTCTAATTTTCTTGAAACTTCTCTAACTTTGGCTTACTTATATTTCAGATCATGCCTCTTCAAAGATTTGACGGTCATAGAAACTCAGCTAGACCCTCTATCCTACCTGAGGAAAATATAGAGAGAACTCGCCCTGCTTATGGAATGCAGAACCGGTGAAACACCCTGGGTTTTGTCCCTTGGAAATTTCCTGAGCTTTGAGCTCACTACCCTTGAAACAACTTATCATATGAGTCATATGATGTGGGTACGGGTCAGGTGACCCAATTTGTAAGGATTTCAGTGATTTATGGTTAGGTTTCTGTTGTGGGTACGACTTGGTGGGTATGGGTCGTATGGTTTGGTGATAGGTAGTTTGGTTGATCCTTTACTTAATCTGAAACATAGTGACTTGACTTGGCTATGAGTGTGAGTGGCTCACCAAGAGCCGCAAGGATAGGGTACAAGTGGTATAATCTAGTCGTATGTTGCCCAGTGTCAACCCCCTTTGTATTCTGTCTTGGTACGACTGGACCATGCGAGTCATATGGTCTGGTCATGAGTTGGGGCTATGGAGTCGTATCGTGGACAGTATGTGGGTGTCCAACCTTCTGTTCTGGGTACGACTGGATGGTACCATTTGTATGATGTGGTGACGAGTTGGGGGTCAACTTGTACCCACCTGCGGAATTTTTATAGTTTAAGTTGGAAGGTATTCTAGACATTTTTCCTCTTAACTCTTTTTGAACTCATGACATAAAACGCCTTTTAGGACCTTATTAATCCATTATTCTAAATCAAACACTCTTAAAAATATCTTAAAATCTCTTTCAAGCTCTTAGTTCAAGAAAAGGCTAAGGTTTCTACAAGACAATCAATTAGGGGCTTTCAAAAGTGAATCTCTCCATCTTCCTTGGTGTTTAAGGCAGTTACTCCTCCCTCATTGTTAGTTTAACTAAAAACATGTTTTAATGAATGATTTTCATGGTATTGTTGTGGTATTGGTTTGATTTTGAAATAGATGTTGAGGGTTTTGTTGTTCTTGGTTGGATAATGCTTTCCCATGTTTTACTTATGGTTTTCATGTTATAATTATGGTTTGAACGTGTGGTTGCATGGGAATGGTCAATTGATACTTGATTTTGGTTTTGGAAACTATATGCTCTCAACATGTTTGTTAAAATGCCAATGAGAATGATTTTGTCACATAGTTTGACTATTCTTGAAAACTTTGCATTGCATAATATGATAATGGAACTTAAATTGGTTTTGCTGGTTTTAAATGGATTAGAAAGTCCTTGATGGCCATGGTATTGGTTAAATTGGAAACTATGGAGTCAAATTGGTTTAATGGTTTTGGTGTGGCATAAATGGATAGACTTATAAGCTCTAATTTTTGTATGACGATACCAATGGTTAATGCCTAATTAAAAAGACTCCTTAGAAAATGGTTGGTTCTATGTAAATGGTTTTATTATGGGATTAAAGAGGGATATGTTAGGAAAGCCGTGGAAGGTGGAGGTCTCGAGGGACTAAAACTAGAAACTCATATTTATTGATGTGAGGTTTGGTCTAAGTGATCGTGTGCATTATGTCACACTTATATTTTGGGATATGTACTAGTTATCTCAGGTTTTTCTCCGATTCATGTGGCTAACACACACCGAAGCCCTTTCAGCAGGTGGAGATGAACCCATATAGCCCGTGGGTGGTTTTAGGATGGCAATACCGCACAACCCACGTTAAAGGTTTTAAATGGATGCTAATCTTGGTTCTCTTTCCCGACATGGTGTATATATATGTATGTGTGTGAGTGCATATGGTTATTTACATTGGTTTTGAATAATGGCCTTATTTTATCCTTATTCCTAAGTACATGCTAGAATTTATTCCGCTAACCGTCTTTAGGTGTTGTATTCCCACGCGATGCAGGAACCGACTATACTACTCCTTCTTTTTAGTGACTTTAGGGGACAACTTTGTGTCAGACTGAAGTGGTGAACTTTCATACTCTGGAATACTCTATTTCATGCTATGGACTTCTTTCATTTATCTTTGTTTCTTAGACTTTGGTATTGGCTACGCCCGGGGGCATGCCCCAACCGAATGTTCTTTGTTTTTGGATAGAGCCTTTGTCAAACTACTATGGGCATGGGCGGTGTCAGTATTTGTGTCAGCCTTGGTATTGGTATTGGCATTAGGGTTGCTACTGGTTGGATATTTGGTCGGATATTTGGTTGGTCATGGTTATGGATTTGATTAACTATCTTTCCATTAATTTTGTTTATCTTGTTATATGTTCGGAATTCATTCGACATAGGGTACAAGGCGGGTTTAGACTGCTCACAGTAGTTTTACCTATAGAAAGGATCATGAAAGAGGTGATCAAAATGGTACTCGAATCCATTTATGATCTCGAGTTTCCAAATGCATCACACTTCTGCTCGGGTCGAGGCTTCTTACAGTTGGGTATTGGGAGAGGTCTCTGATCCAGGTCGGACTTGAGATGCCCGACATGACTAGGCCATGTTTGGGTTGTGTCAGATTGGTATCAGAGCTCTAGATTCATGGTCAATTAGAAGTCCACAAAGCCATGTTGAGTAAAGTATCTTTTAAGGGTGTGTAGCATGCCACACTCATAAGGTAGAGGCTACAAGACATTTAGGAATGTTTCTCTTTCTTGTGTTATGTTTTCAAGCTGTAGAGTCTAAGGTCTTGAATTCTCCTCTAATTTCCGTTTGTTCGCTTTTCAGATCATGCCTCCTCGAAGATCTGAGGCTCATGGAAACTCCTCTGTCCTACCTGAGGATAATGTTGATGGGACCCATTATACTTATGGGGTCCATACTCGATCTAGGGGTCTAGCTCCTAATTGCCCTCTTGGAGTTCCACTAGTTATCTCTAGTCTTTCTGAGCTCCTCAGACTGAAGTGACGAATGCTAAGTTTTGTCAGTCTATCCATATATTGGAACAGTTGGTAGCTTCTCAGGCTAAGTATGGTGCTTCTGTTACTCTATCTTCTGAGGCCAAAAGGGTTGGATAGTTCATAAGGTTGAATCCTCTAACCTTTACTAATGTTAAGGTAGAGGAGAACCCCTAAGGTTTTCTTGATGAGATGGAAAAAATCTTTTGTGTTATGCATGCCACAAAGGTAGAGGGTGTGGAGTTTGCTGCCTACTTATAGAAAGACGTGGTGTACCAGTGGTACGAAGAATGGGATCAGTCAAGGGGTGATGATGCTGAGTCATCATTGTGGGAGGATTTTTCTAATGCTTTCCTGGACCATTTTTTTCCTCAAAAGCTGAGGAAAGAAAAGACAGAAGAGTTTTTTAATCTGATGCAAGGCAAGATGTCAGTCAAGGAGTATGCATTGAAGTTTCACTAGTTATCACGATATGCTCTATAGTTGGTTTATAACATGAGGTATAGAATGAGAAAGTTTGCTTTTGGTTTGTCTAGAGACTTGATTTTGGAGAGTAAGGCTACCTTGTTGAACAAGAACATGGATATCCCTAGGTTGGTTGTGTATATGTAACAGGTAGAGAAAAAGAGGAGGAAACAAACTGAGATAGTAGAGAGACAGAACAAGAAGTTTAGATTGTCTGAGAAGGGTGGTGGACAACAACAGAGTGTTAGGGATGGTGAAAAGTGGCCCAAAAAGAAGTGAGGCAATGCTGGGTCTTACTTGATGGCTCGTGTTCCCTACCGAGAGCTATTGGGTGACAAGCATTTTTATGATGACAAAAACTATAGGGAAAAGGGTGCCTAATCTCTGGTTAGTGGGGCTCAGTTAACTCCATCATATCCTCTCTACAGATTTTATGGTAGATTGCATCGGGGTTACTGTGAAGAAGAAAGGGATAAGTGCTTCAGTTGTGGTCAGCCAGGGCACATGATTAGAAATTGTCTAGTGTCCAAGGTTGCCTCTGGGGTAGGGGTGTCAAACGGGCCGGGCGGACCCGGCCCGACCCAACCCGATCTGGCCCGATTATCTAACCCGACCCGGTAAGCCCTAGGGCTTTAGGGTTTCGGGCCGGTTATTTTGTTAAAATGGGCCCGATTAACCCGGCCCGGACCAGGCCCGGTCCAGGCCCGCCGGTTAACCGGCCCGACCCGGAAAATTAAAAAAAAATATTTTTTTTTTGGATTTTGGGCCAAACTAGCCGTTGGCCCAACGACTATATAGCCGTTTTTGGGTCCAAACGGCTAGTTTGGGCCTATTTAGTAAAAAAAAAAAAAAACTTTAAAAAATATTTTTTAATCCCCCCAAAAAATCTATAAATACCCTACAACTTCAAATCATTTTCACACAATTTTCCACTCTCTCAAATCTCATTCTCTCTCAAATCTCAATTCTCAATTCTCAAATATTCAATATATTTAATTTCTTAAAGTGTTCACTTTAATTTTTTAATTTTTCGTTTACAAAGTACGAGCGAAAGTTTCTAAAGTCGCAATCTTCGGATACTTCTAAAATTTGATATTGTCGTTCCATCTCTTACGTTTAATTTTTATTTATTGTATTAATTGTTTAATATTTAATTTTATTATATTTGTGTATTTTGAATATTTTTAGTTTAATTTAATTTATATTATGGATAAATTTAAAAACCTCGCTACTAAAGGTGTTAAAATTTTTTGTCCCGGAAGCGGTAGTGGTAGTAAAAAGTGAATTACTAGCGGTAGAGGTAGTTCAAGTAGTAGATATACCCGTGTGCCTTCGCCTCCAGTACCGCTTGGTACACCTTTTGAGAAAGAAATAGATGTAGGTGCTCACGATATGGATTATGTAGAAGCTCAGGAAAATTACGGTATAGAAGAAGAAAATGAAGTAGATGTGGTTAATTTAGATGAAGATAATGAAAATATTGCTGAAACACCCGCAGTAGGAGATGTTAACGTTAGATCTGAATCAGTTAATCTCCCTTCCCGTCCTCCCAGTGCCCCAAAACCTCGTAAAAGAACTAGTATTGCATGACAATTTTTGAACGTATATCAGATATTGAGGTGCAGTGCAATATTTGTTAACAAATATATAAGCATAGAAGTGGAGGCAAGCAAGGGGGTACGGGTACGTTAATGAGACATATAGCTGAAGATCACAAAAGAGAGTTAAATATTGCAAAAGGTGGTGGGGATGTTGGTGGGTCAACACAAACTAGAATGGACCCAGCAACCGGTCAAGTAGCGAAAAAGTATAATAAATTGAGGGACAGGGAAGAAGTAGCTAAAATGGTAGCTGTGGGTTGTTTGCCTTTTAGTTTTCCTTCTTCTGATGCCTTTATTCGTTATATACAAGCAATTTATAATCCTATGTTTAGTGGTATTCCTAGAACTACTTGTCGGTCTGATATTTTTAGACTCCATTCATAATATTGTTTTTATTTATCAACATTGTTAAAAAATATTCAATGTAGATTGTCCCTAACTTCTGATCTTGGTCGTGCTGTAAATAAAAATGATTATTTAACCGTTACTTGTCATTGGATGGATAGTAATTTCGTGATGCAAAAACGTATTCTTGCTTTTTTATATGATGAAGATCGTAAACATACTGGATAATTTATTGCTGATTCTATTGTTAAAATTGCCGGATATTATGGTATAAAAAATAAAATTTTATGTATTGCTTTTGATAATGCTTCTAACAACAAGACTGCTATAACAAAAATAAAATCTACGCTATCTCCGCCCTTGCCTGAAATTTTTCATATTAAGTGTGCATGTCATATATATAATTTAATTGTAAAAAATGGTCTTGAGTTTTTTGAGCTTTATATTGAAAAAATTCGTCTTGCCGTTGGTTTTATTCAAGAAAATAATTGTAGATCGAGAATTAGAGAATTTAAAGTTAAATGTCAAGAAAATGGACTTACACCGATTTTGATGCCTGAGGAAATTGATACTAGATGGAATTCTACGTATGAATTTTTAAAAACTTGTTGTAAATATAGAATTCCTATTACACTAGCTTTTAACCAACATTGCGGTTCATTTGCTGATTCTGCTGATTGCATGCTACATAATTCTGATTGGGTTGTAATTAATGATCTTGTTAAGTTTTTAGAAAATTTTTATGTAGCTACGGTTGAATTTTTCGGTGCTTACTATCCTACTGTTTGTAATATTTTGGCATATATAGCCGATATTTCTGGTTTGCTCCAACAATATAAAAATAAAGAAGGTTATAAAGAAGCTGTTGGCGCCATGTTTACGAAATTTAAAAAGTATTTTTTCCCGATTCCTACTATTTACTTGGTTGGTGCTATGCTAAATCCGTGCATGAAATATAATCATATGTGTCACTTTAGTACTCTTATTTATACTAACTTAGAAATAAATACTAACCATGATTCTGAACAAGTACAACCTGATTTGTGGATGGCTACGGCTGATGCAAAGGATTACATAAAAAATTTATATAATCACTATGCTGATTTATTTGATTCAGCCGTACCTACAAATATCACTCCAACTGTCGCTCCTCATCCTCCCGAGGAGCCATCATCTTCTAAAAGGCCGGCACATAGTGGTTTTTCTGATTCGTTTTATGATTTAAATTGTTGGAACAGTGTTGATGAGAGAACTTACACATCAACTTATCAGAAAGAGCTGAAATATTATCTTCGGATGGCACCAAAGGATCGCAGACGACGGATCAACACGTTGGATTGGTGGAGGAATAATGAATCACAATATCCTGTGCTTTCAAGATTAGCTAGAGATATCTTGAATGTTCCAATGTCAACCGTTGCATCAGAGAGCGCCTTCAGTCAGGGACGACAGCAGCTTGGAGACAACCGACACTCATTGGGAAGCAATGCAATGAATGTTCTAGTTTGCCTCAGAGATTGGATTAGAGCGGAAAGAAGAAACCAAGGAATGGAACCGGAGCCGAGCGACGAGCTGAAACTTGAAGAAATTATGACTTCACGGGAGAACTCAGCAGAATCAAGTCCAATGCATGGTTTTGCCCCCGTTGACTACGACTATCCTATGCAAGTTCCCATTAATATTAACATGAATGAGTTGGAAAAAATGATGCATAATTTATAGATTTTTCATTCATGTAAATTATAAATTTTGGATCATTTTGCAATCAATAAAATTCCCCAAATTCATTCAGTCCTTAGTCGTTTTTTATTTTTTTTTATTTAACGATTTAAAATTTTAAATTGAATTTCTAGTTTTCTACTTTAAATTAAAAACTTACTTCTAATATATTATTAATTTACTACCAAATATTATTAATTTATTATATTAAGTAGGATATGTTTTGTATATTTGTGCATATATCTTCTATAGAAGTGTATATTTAATGCATACATGTGTATATGTTTTATAAATTAGTATATAAGTATATCTATACATATTGTAATGTATATATAATGTAGTATATTTTATAAGTAGTAGTATATATACATTGAATGGTGCGTATACACGTGTATATATCTTCTATAGAAGTGTATATTTAATGTATACATGTGTATATGTTTTATAAATTAGTATATAACTATACAAATATATATTGTAATGTATATACATTATAGTATATTTCATTTAAAGTATTACATATACATAGAATAGAGTGAATGGATCTTCTATAGACGTGTATATTTAACGTATACATGTGTATATATTTTATAAATTAGTATATAACTATACAAATATATATTGTAATGTATATATATTATATATATCTCATTTAAAGTATTACATATACATAGAATAGAGTGTATATATGGGAATAGATCTTCTATAGACGTGTATATTTAACGTATACATTACTTTATGTTTTATAAATTAGTATATATATTGTAGTATATACTTTTTTTAAAGTAGTACATATATATTGAATGATGCGTATATATGTGTATATATCTTCTATAGACATATATCTTTAAAGTATACAAGTGTATATGTTTTATAAATTAGTATGTAACTATATATATATACATATTGTTGTATATATATATATATGTATATCACTATATTGTAGTATATATTTTATTTAAAGTAGTACATATATATTGAATGGTGCATATATATGTGTATATATCTTCTAAAGTAGTATATATTTAACGTATACATGTGTATATGTTTTATAAATTAGTATATATATATATTGTAGTGTATATAAATATATTATACTATTATAGCATAAGTTTTATTTAAAGTAGTACGTATAGTCATATATAATTATATATTGAATGGTACGTATATATGTGTAATTGTTTATACTTTATATATTTTTTTAAAAATATATATTGTATATTGGAGTGTATATAGTGTATATTGGAGTGTATATAGTGTATATTAGATTTTTTATTTATTTTTTAAACGGGTTTGACCGGTTTTTAACCGGGTTTGATCGGGTTTTGGTGGGTTTGAACGGATTGGGTTAAGTGGGCCAGGTTCGGGTGGGTTTTAATTTTTTTTACTGTTTGACCCGGCCTGGCCTGGCCCGATTAACGCCAAACCCGGCCCGTAACCGGCCCAGAACTCGGGTAAAATGGGAGGGCCGATTCCGGGTTGGCCCGGCCCGGCCCGTTTGACACTCTTACTCTGGGGCAAACAAGGTTCTAGTTGTCTCTTTATCATCTCTGGCACCAAAGGGTGCACCATCTGGCTCCGGAACTGGTCAAAACTGTCTCTATGCTCTCACTACCTTCTAGGAGTTTGAGGCATCACCTGATATCATGACTGGTATGTTAAAACTCTTTTCCCATGATGTGTATGGTTTACTTGATCCGGGGTCCACTCTCTCTTATGTGACCCCCTTTGTGGCTGTGCATTTTGGTTTCAGTCCCGAGTGTATTTCAGACCTCTTTTTTATTTCTACCTTGGTGGGTGATTCTGTGGTAGATAGCAGAGTCTATAGGGTGTGTGTGGTATCTGTTGGTATTAAGGAGAGTGGTGGATCAGTTTGAATTAGATATGGTGGATTTCGATGTCATACTAGAGATGGATTAGTTGCACTCGTGCTATGCTTCTCTCGACTGTTAAACACGTAAGGTTATCTTTAAATTACCTAATGAGCCAATTATCGAGTAGGAAGGTGGTTCCCTCACTCCTAAAGGAAGGTTTATATCATATCTTAGAGCTCGGAGATTAATCTCCAAGGGGTTTCTCTATTATCTGATCCGGGTTAAAGATTCTAACTCGGAGGGTCCTTCTTTGCATTCCATCCCGGTGGTGAACGAATTTCCTAAGGTCTTACCTGATGACCTTCCTGGTGTCCCTACTAATAGGGAGATTGAGTTTGGGATTGATATTATTTCGAACACTCGTTCAATTTCTATTCCCCCATATAGAATGGCTCCGACTAAGTTGAAAGAGCTTAAAGAGCAATTAAAGGATCTTTTAGATAAGGGTTTCATCCATCTTAGTGTGTCCTCGTGGAGTGCACCGGTGATATTCGTGCATAAGAAGGATGGTCACCTTTGAATGTGCACTAATTAACGGCAATTGAATAAGGTAACGGTAAAGAATAAGTATCCTCTTCCAAAGATAAATTATTTGATTGATCAGCTGCAGAGTGCTAAATTTTTCTCCAAGATTGACCTTCGATCTGGGTATCATCACTTAAGGATTAGGGAGGTAAATATCCCTAAGACTACCTTCCGTACTTGATATGGGTATTTTTGAGTTCTTGGTTATGTATTTTGGGCTGACCAATGCCCCAACGACATTTATAGATTTAATGAATAGGGTGTTTCATCAGTTTTTGGATTTGTTCGTCATTATATTCATAGACGATATTCTAGTGTACTCTAAGAGTGTAATACCCCGTATTTCCCTAGCCTAAATTAACTCTCAATCCATGAGTTATCTAATATAAAATTTCCAAAATACCTAGTATTTTTTAGTTTAGAGCCTGCCATTGCGTAGGAAATTCAATTAGCTTTCCACCGATATAAAATTTGCCTAAATCCGATAACCAGGTAAGAAGTTATGGCTATTTTAAGTTTCAATCATTAAACACTGTCATTCAGGCAAGTAGTGCATCACAGAGTATGTCAAAATGGAAATTGTCAATTTCCAGTGAGATACTGCGATATCGGCGCATCGCGCCAATGCTTATTTTCACATTTGTCAATTTTCAGTGTACCGACGCGATCACACCATGTCGCGATGGGTCCAAATTTCAGAATCAAAGGGGCACCACATCGCTTCAAGCCCTCAGTTCCCAATCGTCTATTTCCAGTGGCCCGATGCGATCATGGCGCGTCGCGCCAAGGGTCTAATTCAAAAAAATTTGACCAAAATTAAATGTTCATCCAGGGTTAAAATAGTCTTTTCCCATGATTTTACTCCCCCCCAGGTGTGAGATTAAAGCCCTAAAAACATTTTAAATAATTTGTTTATTAACTTTTCCCCCAAAATCAAAGAATTCTCTCTCAAGGAAACAAACCCTAGCTTCAAGAATCAAGGTCAAAACTCAAGAATTTCTTCAAGCACCTTCAAGAATTAGCTTTCCAGGTTATGTTAGGTGTTCATGTATGGGTTCCTTTCACCCATAGAGTCCACAAATCCATTTTTAAACTACAAGATTGTTGAATTATGAACTTTCATGTTTGAATTGAATTGAATTCATGCTCATGTTATTGTTGGGTCTTAGTCCATGATTAAATTACAAGCTTTCATGAAATTCATCATTATATGTGTTGAATTACATGTTTTTTTTATGATAAACCCTTCAATTTGCAAGTTGATTGATGTGGCCATGATAACTATATGTGTTGATTATTGTATAACCTAAGCTTGCTCCCCATGTGTTTGACAAAATGCCTATGTGAATAAAATAGTGCCATTCTATCATGATAGCATGTATTCCCCATTCATGTATAAGTAGATGCCTTACAAGTGTTTGATAAAATGTCTCTTTGGATGAATTATGAACAAGTGAATAATGCTATGCTTTACTTTTCATGCTATTGAGTTTTATGCTATGCTTTACTTTTCATGCTATTAAGTGTTATCTAAGATTATGCTATCCAGTGTTAGTTACAGAATAGTATCAGTCATGTCACGATCAGTAGTACTCTCAGTCAGTTACAAAACTCAAGAAAACTCAGTAAACTCAGTCTCGGTCCAGTCCAGTTCAGTGTCTTTCAGTTGGGAGTAGGATTCAGCACCGAGTGAACCCAAGGATGGGGGCTCACCTACCAGTAGAGGGTGTGACCCTTATAATCAATCCTTGCATTTTAGAACTATGTAGCCAGCGTAGGTTGAGACATCAAACCTGCAAGTTGAGAGTTGATGAGGTGTTTTAACCTGCCACATGAGAGTTCCACCGTTCTCATTAGAGTACTTGCTAGATGAGGGTATCTCTTTAGTTGTTTTTACCTGTGGTACGGTACTGATACCCTTCCAATTGGGGTTACAGATTGGACCCCAACTCAATTATCTTATCTTATTTGGGGCATGTCGGTTAGATAATTACCTTCCATAATTTAAGTTTCAGTTTTCAGAATAGAACTCACTTCAGTTCTACAAAATTAGGACTGTCAGATACAGTCAATCAGTATCAGTAACTCAGTTATCAAAAATCTCAGATTATCAGTTACTCTGTATTAGAACTCAGTACTTAGCTTCAGAAAAGCTCAGTTACAGTATATATATATATAAACACACACACACACAGTATCGCATGCTCCGTATTTACAGTAGTTCAGATTATCCATGTAATCTCATGTTCAATTTCTTTATATTATTCAGTCAGTTATTGTTCATGCATATGAACCCTTACATTCAGCCTTACCTCATCTGGCATACCAGTACATTCCACGTACTGACACATACTCTTTCTTTGCGCTATGATATCTTATATCATAGGTTCGGACGCTCAGGTTCTTGACTGCATATAGATAGATCCAGATTCATCCAATAGTAGATTTTGTTGTGAGTCCTCATCTATCGAGGATATTCTTTCATTTCATTACTACAGTAGACTCAGTATTTTAGTAGATGGAGTTAGTTGGGGAATTATCCCATCAACTTCACTTTCGGACAGTTTCAGATTAGAGGCTTTTCAGATAAAAGTTCAGACAGTATTCAGTTTTACATATTATTATTTTAGTTGATACACTTTATCAGTATTTATAGATTTTAAACCTTGTGGCATTTCAACCTATTATTTTGCATTTATTACAGTATCATGTTTCAATTCTCATAGCAGATTTAGTCATAGGTTAGCTTGTAGTCCTTTGGGGTCGTAAGCACCATGTAGCATCCGGGGTACAGACTCGAGACGTTACAAACATGGTATCAGAGTCAGGTTCGACAGTGTCCTAGAAAGTCTGAAAACCATATCTAGTAGAGTCTTATGCATGGGTGTGTAGTGTGCCACACTTATGGACATGAGGCTATGAGATGTTTTAGGAAAAATTTCCCTTCTTTCAGTATTTATGTCGTGAGAGTGAGCATGAGTTCCAGTTAAACTCTCAGTCTAATCTATTTCTTCCTTTTGTTTACAGAATATTCCTCCCAAAAATTCTAACAAAAAAGAATCGAGAATCAGTCAGCACCTTAGCCCGTTCAGGCAGATCCCCTGGATGAGCACGTCTCTTATATAGAAAATCAGAGCTGCATTCACGACTCTAGCTAATTCAGTAGCAGCTCAGAATAAATGGCCAGCTGCTGTTCCAGCTAACCTAGTGGCCAATACTGCTGCAGCCAGGATTCGGGACTTCACCCGAATTAATCCTCCCCTATTCTTAGGATCCAAGTCAGAAGAGGATCCACAGGAGTTCCTCGATCAGGTTTAAAAAGTCATAGATATCATAGGAGTGACTTCCAATGAGAGTGCTGAGTTAGCCGCCTATCATCTACAAGATATAACTCATACATGGTTTAAGCAGTGAAAGGTAGATAGGGGAACAGATGCAGAGCCCTTAGAGTGGGAAGAGTTTGCTACTTCCTTCCTAGATAGATTCTTTCCCTTAGAGCTGAGAGAAGCTAAGGTGTTAGAGTTCACCAACCTCAGACAAGGAAGTATGAGCGTGAAAGAGTATTCCCTTAAGTTTACTCAGTTATCCAGGTATACTCCACATGTAGTGGAAGACAGTAGGTCCAAAATGAGCAAGTTCGTATCTGGGGTGTCAGATAGTGTGGTTAAAGAGTGCAGAACAACGATGTTGATTAAGGAGATAAACATATTCAGGCTTATGGTCCATGCTCAGCAGATAGAAGAGGCTAAGATCAGAGAAAGAGAGAGAGATGCAGAACAACAGAGCTAGAACAGGTAGCTTCAATTTCAAGCAGCCTAAGTTAGAGGGCGGTAACCATTCCCAATTTCGCCCAAAGCCTTCAGTTCCAGCTCCATCCTTAGACAGTGCTCCAATACCTAAGTTTATAAATGATAATAAAGATAAATCACTAGGCTCTAAATCTCAGGGTAGTGTCAGCAGTGCTCGAACAAATCCTTTATGTCAGCAATGTGGTAGAAACCACCAGAGGGTTTGCAGAGCTAACATTGATGTTTGTTTTGGGTGTGGCAAGCCAGGCCATAAAGTCAAGGATTATCCTCAGTCAGGTTCTCAGGGTCAGTATAATCGTCCTTCAACTCAGTTCGGTCGCCCGAATCAGCAGGGTGCCGCTTTCAGTGCCACCAGTGGGCAACACCCAAATTGTATTTATGCATTTTAGTCCAAAAAAGATCAGGAAAGTTCTCCTGACGTGGTCATGGGTACGTTACAGATCTTCTATTGACATATTTATGCCTTATTACATCCAGGAGCTTCTTTGTCTTTCTTAACTCCTTACATAGCAGTCGACTTTAAAGTCAACCCAGAAGTCTTAAAAGAACCATTCTCTGTCTCTACCCCAGTGGGTTAGTCTATAATAGCCCGACGGGTATACATGAACTGTCTGATTATGATATCTCAAAAAGTTATTTCAGCAAACTTAGTAGAATTAGAGATGATCGATTTTGACATCATTATCAGCATGGATTAGGTCCATTCATGCTTTGCCTTAGTTGATTGTAGAAGCAAAATTATTCATTTTTAGTTTCCAAATGAACCAATCCTTGAATGGAGAGGTAGTACTACAACGCTTAAGGGTCAGTTGATTTCATACCTTAGGGCAAGAAAAATGATATCCAAGGGGTGTGTCTATCACCTTGTATGAGTCAAGGACTCTAATGCAGAAACTCCCAGTCTTGAGTCAGTTCCAGTAGTAAATGAATTCTCAGATATATTTCCTAAAAATCTTCCTGGAGTTCTTCCTGAAAGGGAAATAGACTTCGGAATAGACCTTCTTCCAGATACTCATCCTATATCTATTTCTCCTTACAGAATAGCCCCAATAGAACTCAGAGATTTAAAGGAACAGTTAAAGGATATCCTAGATAATAGATTCATTAGGCCCGGTGTTTTCCCGTGGGGCGCACTAATTCTATTCGTGCGTAAGAAAGACGATTCTCTCAGAATGTGTATAGACTACCGTTAGTTGAACAAATTCATAGTCAAGAATAAATTCCCACTTCCCAGAGTCGATGACTTATTTGACGACCAACTTCAGGGTGTTAGTTACTTTTCTAAGATAGACCTCAGATCAGGCGATCATCAGCTCAGGGTCAGAGAATGTGATAATCCAAAAATAGCTTTCTGAACCCGGTATGGTCACTTCGAGTTTCTAGTCATGTACTTTGGTCTTACTAATGCCCAGCAACTTTCATGGACTTAATGAACCGTGTGTTCAAACAGTACTTGGACATGTTCATTATAGTCTTTATCGATGATATTCTTGTCTATTCTCGTAGTGAGAATGATCACGCAGACCACCTCAGAATCATACTTTAGACTCTCAGAACATATCCGTTGTTTGCCAAATTTAGTAAGTGTGAATTTTGGCTAAGGTCAGTAGAGTTCCTTGGTCATATTATTTCCGGTGATGGCATTAGAGTTGATCCTCAAAATAACGAAGTGGTGAGAAACTGGCCTAGACCCATCTTTCCATCAGATATCAAGAGTTTCTTGGATTTAGTTGGCTATTACCATTGGTTTGTTGAAGGGTTCTCGTCTATTGCATCCCCTATGTCCAGATTGACTAAGAAGAAAGTCCAGTTTCAGTGGTCAGATTCCTGCGAGAAGAGTTTTTAGGAGCTGAAGACTCGACTCACCTCAGCCCCAGTTTTGACCCTTCCAGATAATTCAGATGGGTTTGTTATGTACTGTGATATATCCAGAGTAGTTTTGGGTTGTGTCCTCATGCATAAAGTTACTCATGGTCATAGCCTACGCCTCTAGACAACTTAATCCCCATGAGAAGAATTATCCGACTTATGATATTGAGTTAGCAGCTGTAGTGTTTGCCTTAAAGATTTGGAGGCACTATTTGTATGTGGTGCATGTAGATTTGTTCACAGATCATAAGATCTTGCAGTATGTCTTTTCTCAGAAAGATTTAAATTTGCATCAGAAAAGGTGGTTAGAGTTATTGAAATATTATGACATGAGTGTTCTTTATTATCCAGAAAAGGCCAATGTAGTGACTGATTCTCTCCGTACACTGTCTATGGGTAGTGTTACTCATGTTGAGGATGATTAGAAGAAGTTCATTCAGGAAGTTCATTAGCTTGCCCGACTAGGTGTCCACTTAGTCAATTCAGCAGAAGGTAGTGTATGAGCGCAAAATAATTTTGAATCCTCTCTAGTTTTCGAGGTGAAGGAAAAATAGGATAGAGATCCTAGTATTGTTAAGCTAAAAGAATCAGTCAGAGATCACAAAGTAAAGGTTTTGTCCCTAGGGGGAGATGGTGTTTTGCATTGCCAGGGTCAGCTATGTATGCCAGGTGTAGACGACTTGAGGCAACAAATTCTTGTAGAAGCGCATGGTACGCGTTACTTTATTCATTCAGGGGCCACTAAAATATATCATTATTTATGGGAGATCTATTGGTGGAGTGGGATAAAGAGGTATATTGAAAAATTTGTAGTTAAATGCTCTACATGTCAGCAAGTTAAAATTGAACACCAGAAGCCTAGTGGTTCCATGCAAGTGTTCAGTATTCCCACATGGAAATGGGAAGAAGTGAACATGGACTTTGTGAGGGGTTTGCCTCGTACTCATCATAAATATAATTCTATATGGGTTATTGTAGATAGGATGACTAAATACATATAATAACAGCTATCATTCCAGTATTCAGATGGCTTTGTTTGAGGCTCTCTATGGTAGGAGATGAAGATCTCCAATTGGTTGGTTTGAGGTAGGTGAGGACACAGTAGTAGGGCCTAACCTAGTGTTTGATGCCTTATAGAAGGTTCAGTTGATTATAAAAAGACTTTGGGCTGCCCAGAGCCGACAAAAATCATATGCAGATGTGAGAAGAAAGGATCTCGAGTTTGAGATTGGTGATTTTGTGTACTTGAAAATCTCTCCTATGAAAAGAGTAAAGATGTTCGGAAAGAAGGGAAAGCTCAGTCCCCGATATGTCGATCCTTACAAGATTCTCAGTCATTTTGGAAAGGTAGCTTATGAGATTGAGTTGCCTTAGGATCTAGCTTCAGTATATCTAGTATTCCATGTCTCCTTGCTAAAGAAATGCATTGGTGACCCAACAGTTATAGTCCCCTTAGAAGATGTAAATATTCAGAATGATCTCTCTTTCGAAGAGGGTCCAGTCCAGATCCCCGATCATCAGATTCACAGACTGAGGAATAAAGAAGTTCCCTTAGTCAAAGTTCTTTGGCAGAATCAGTCCGTAGAGGGAGCTACTTGGGAAGCAAAAGCATATATGCAAACCAAGTATCCTCACCTCTTCTCGCAACCTCAGATCCAGCTTAAGGTAATAATCTTCCTTAGCTTTACTCAGTTCTATGTTCAACTATAATTATAACTTGGTATCCATTACCATTGCATATTCAGTCGTTTATCCATGAATCAGTTCAGTTAGTTACTCATGCATCTGATATGTATGTTCAGTATGAAAACCCAGCTTATCAGTAGCTTCAGTCATGTAGTCATGCATCAGATATTCATGTTCAATGTGTCAGCTCAGTCTATCATTGTTTCTCAGCTTAATCAGTTTCATTTGAGGACGAATGTTCCCAAGGGGAGATATTGTAATACCCCATATTTCTCTAGCCTAAATTAACTCTCAGTCTATGAGTTATCTAATATAAATTTTTTGAAATACCCAGTATTTTTTAGTTTAGAGCCTGCTATTGAATAGGAAATTCAATTACCTTTCCAATGATATAAAATTTGCCTAAACCCGATAATCGGGTAAGAAGTTATGGCTATTTTAAGTTTCAGTCGTTTAACACCATCATACAGGCCAGTAGAGCGTCACGGAGTATGTCAAAATGGCAATTGTCAGTTTCCAGTGAGATACCGCGATACCGTCGTATTGCTTATTTTCATATTTGTCAATTTCCAGTGTACCGACGCGATCCCACCGTGTCGCGATGAGTCCAACTTTCAGAATCAAAGGGGCACCACGATTCCATCGCATCGCATTAAGCCCTCAGTTCCTAATCATCTATTTCCATTGGCCCGACGCGATCATGGCGTGTCGTGCTAGGGGCCCAGTTTGGGAAAATATGATGAAAATTAAATGTTTTATCTAGGGTTAAAACAGTCTTTTTCCATGATTTTATTCCGCACAAGTGTGAGATTAAAGTCCTAAAAATATTTTAAATCATTTGTTTATTAACTTTTCCCCCAAAATCAAAGCGTTCTCTCTCAATGAAACAAACCCTAGCTTCAAGAATCAAGGTCAAAACTCAAGAATTTCTTCAAGCACCTTTAAGAATTAACTTTCCAAGGTATGTTAGGTGTTCATCTATGGGTTCCTTTCACCCATAGAGTCCACAAATCCATTTTCAAACTACAAGATTGTTGAATTATGAACTTTCATGTTTGATTTGAATTGAATTCATGCTCATGTTATTCTAGGTCTTAGTCCATAATTAAATTACAAGCTTTCATGAAATTAATCATTATATGTGTTGAATTACATGATCTTCATTATAAACCCTTCAATTTACAAGTTGATTGATGTGGCCATGATAACTATATGTGTTAATTATTGTATAACCTATGCATGCTCCCCATGTGTTTGACAAAATGCCTATGTGAATAAAATAGTGCCATTATAACATGATAGCATGTATTCCCCATTCATGTATAAGTAGATACGTTACAAGTGTTTGATAAAATGTCTCTATGGATGAATTATGAATAAGTGAACAATGTTATGTTATCCAAGATTATGCTATGCTTTACTTTTCATGCTATTGAGTCCTGGGGGCATTTAATACCCGAAAATTTAGCTGTTTACCTAGAGCCAGTGTTGGTTACAGAATAGAATCAGTCATGTCACGATCAATAGTACTCTCAGTCAGTTACAGAACTCAGGAAAACTCAGTAAACTTAATCTCGGTCTATTTTAATTCAGAATACTCAGTTTAGTATCTTTCAGTTGGGAGCGGGATTTAACACCGAGTGAACCCAAGGATGGGGGCTTACGTGCTAGTAGAGGGTGTGTAATACCCCGTATTTCCCTAGATTAATTTAAGTCTTAGTACATGAGTAATCCCATATAAATTTTTTGAAATACTGTATATCTTTTAGTTTAGAGCCTACCATTGTGTAGGAAATTCAATTAGCTTTCCAATAATATAAAATTCACCCATATTCGATACCCAGGTGAAGAGTTAAAGCCATTTTTGTAAGACAGTGTACCACCAGGAACGTCAGCGCGTCACGGAGCCAAGACAAATAGAAATTGTCACTTTGCAGTGCTACATTATGATATTGGCGCATCACCCCATAGGCTCAGTTCACAATTGTCCTTTTCCAGTGTTCCAATACCATTCTACCGTGTCGCGCTGAGTCCAAAATTCAGAATCAAAAGGGGCACCATGATTCCACCGTGTCGTTCCAGGCCCCCAGTTCCCAATTGTCATTTTTCAGTGACATGGCGCGATAGCACCGCATCGCGCTAGGGCCCAAAATCAGTTTTTTCAGTGACAAATTTTCCTTTATTCCCAGGGGTAGTTTGATATTTTTCCACGACCCTAATTAGTCTAAACTCGAAATTAATCCCCTAAATAACCTATTGCCTCATTATTTCCTCACTTTCTCTTAAGAATAGAACATTCTCTCTCAAAGAGGCAAAAACCTTAGTTCAAGAAAATCAAGGACAAGCCTAAGAGTTCCTACAAGAACCTTCAAGAAAAAATCTTCTAAGGTATGTTAGGTGTTCATCTATGGGTTCATTTTACCCATAGAGTCCAAGAATCCTTTTTTAAACATACAAGATCTCAGATTTATGAATCCCATGTTTGAATTAGATTGAATTCATATTCATGATATTTGTTGGGTTTTAAATCCATGATTTTAGTGCAAGTTCATGAAATTGAATAGCATGTGTGATGAATATGTGATTGTCTTGATAAACCCATGAATTTACAAAGTGATTAATGTGTCTATGATGTTAATTAGGTTTAATCCATGATTATTATAAGATTCATGAAATTAGATTAGTATTTTATGGGGAATTATATGAATTTCATGCTAAACCCATGAAATTGTAAGTTTTGGCATTGTAGTTTCCATGTTTATATGTTATCCATAATTATGTGCATAAAGTTGTTCTCCCTAAGTGATTGATTTTATGTGAATAAGGTGATGAAATCATGACATGCTAGTATATGTACAAGCTTATGCCCTACAAGTGTTTGATAAAATGCCTATGTGAATAAAATAGTGTCATTAAACCATGACAACATGTATTCCCCATTCATGTACAAGTTAATGCATTACAAGTATTTGATGAAATATCTCTATGAATGAATTATGAATAAGTGAACATTGTTATGTTATTCAAGATTTTGCTAAGCTTTACTTTTCATGCTATCGAGTCCTGAGGGTATTTAATACCCAAATATTTAGCTGTTTACTTAGAGCCAGTGTCAGTTACAGAATAGTATCAATCATGTCACGACCAATAGTACTCTTAGTCAATTACAGAGCTTAGGAAAAAACTCAGTAAACTTAGTATCAGTCTAGTCCAGTTCAGTATAATCAGTTTAGTGTCTTTCAGTTGGGAGTAGGATTTAGCACCGAGCAAATCCAGGGATAGGGGTATTCCTGTTAGTGTAGGGTTTGGCCCTTAGTAGCAATCCCTGAGTTACAGAACTACGTAGCCATTATAGGTTGAGATGACTTCCTTCTAGATAAGTGTTGACACATCTCTCATGAGTTTTTCTGTTAGTGAGGGTTGACAAAATGTCTTCTTGTTAGTTAGAGTTAACTCATAGCCAGTGTTAGTACCCATGGCACGGTATTACAACCCTTCTAACTGGGGTTACATATAGGACCCCAATTAGTTTAGAGAGGGGCATGCCGGTTAGATGATTACCTTCCACAGTTTTAGTTTCAGTCTTAATTTAGAATTCAGTTATTAGTAACTTTAGATATTAGTTACTCAGTTACCAAAATTCAGTACTCAGCTTCAGAAAAGCTCAGATATCGTATATATCTATGTATGTTCACAATATTGCATACTCAGTGTTTTCAGTAGCATCAGTTATCCACATACTTTTACATTCAGTTACTATATATTATTCAGTCAGTTATTGTTCATGCATATGAACCCTTGCATTCAGCCTTACCTCATCTTGCATACCAATACATTCCACGTTCTGATCGCATACTCTATCTTTGCGTTATGTTGTCTCATATCATAAGTTCAAATGCTCAGGTTCCTAACTGCGATTAGATAGATCCATTCAGCAGTCGCAGATTTAGTAGTGTCCTCATCTATCGAGGGCATACTTTTAGTTTAGTAGTTTCAGTATTTCAGTTATTGGAGTTAGTTGGGGGCTTGACCCATCAACTCTACTTTTAGACAGTTCAGATTAGAGGCTTTTAGACTAGATTTTTAGATAGTATTCAGTTTTATGGATTGTTATTTTAGATGTTATATTTTATTATTATTTTAGATTTTGAACCTTTTGGCATTTCAGCCTAATTCTGTATTTATTTCAGTGTTATCATCCAGTGCTCACAGTAGATATCGGTCATGGGTTAGCTTGTGATCCTTCGAGATTGTAAGCACGTGTGACAACTAGGGGGTTGTCTCTAGTCGTTACAGGGTATGAACCTTAGAAGCAATCCTTGCATTCCAGAACTACGTAGCTAGCGTAGGTTAAAATATCAAACCTGCCAGTTGAGGGTTGATGAGGTATTTTAACCTGTCAGATGAGGGTTCCACCATTCTCATTAGAGTACCTGCCAGATGAGGGTATCTTTTTAGTTGTCTTTACCTATGGCATAGTACTGACACTCTTCTAATTGGGGTTACAAATTGGACCTTAACTCAGTTATCTTATCTTATTTAGTGAATATTGGTTAGATGATTAACTCCAACAGTTTCAATTTTAGTCTTCAGAATAAAACTCAGTTCAGTTCTACAGAATTAGGACTGTTAGATACAGTCAATCAGTATCAGTAACTCAATTATCAGAAATCTCAAATTATCTGTTACTCTTTATAAGAACTCAGTACTTAACTTCAGAAAAGCTCTGTGAAAGTATATATATATATATATGCACAGTATTGCATGCTTAGTATTTATAGTAGTTTAGATTATCCACATACTCTCATGTTCAGTTTCTTTATATCATTCAATCAGTTATTATTCATGCATATAAACCCTTGCATTCAGCCTTACCTCATCTAGCATACCAATACATTCCACGTACTGAGGTATACTCTTTCTTTGCGCTATGATGTCTTATATTATAGGTTCGAACGCTCAGGTTCCTAACCACACATAGATAGATCCAGATTCACCCAATAATAGATTTCATAGTGAGACCTCATCTATCGAGGATATTTTTTTATTTTATTATTATAGTAGACTCAGTATTTTAGTAGATGGAGTTAGTTGGGGGATTGTTCCATCAACTCCACTTTCAGACAGTTTTAGATTAAAGGCTTTTCAGATAAAAGTTCAGACAGTATTTAGTTTTACAGATTATTATTTCAGTTGATACACTTTATTAGTATTTATAGATTTTTAACCTTATGGCATTTCAACCTATTATTTCTCATTTATTACAATATCATATTTCAGTGCTCATAGCAGATATTAGTCATGGGTTAGCTTGTGGTCCGTTGGGGTCGTAAGCACCGTGTAGCATTCGGGGTATAGACTCGGGGCATTACCAAGAGCGAGGCGGATCATGCTGATTACCTTTGCATTATGTTACAAACCTTGAAGAAGTGGAAGTTGTATGCCAATGTTTTGAAAAGTGAATTTTGGTTAAACGTTGTCACTTTTCTGGGTTATGTCATTTCTAGTGAAGGGATCATGGTGGATCCACAGAAAGTTACCGTGGTTAATAAGTGTCCTAGACCTATGACTCCCACTGACAATCAGAGCTTCTTGGGTTTAGCTGGTTACTATATGAGGTTCATAGAGAGTTTTTCTTCTATAGCTGCCCCATTGACTAAGTTAACCGAGAAGAAAGTGAGGCTCTTATGGTTTGATGCTTGTGAGGGTAGTTTTGAGAATCTAAAGGATAAGCTAACTTCAACTCTGATTTTTACGTCATTGAAAGGTACAGATGGATTTGTGGTATATTATGATTCGTCTTGTGTGGTGCTTTGTTATATCTTAATGCAACATGGCAAGGTGATAGCTTATGCCTCTAGATAGTTGAAGGTACATGAGAGAAATTATCAGACCCATGACTTGGAATTGTTAGTTGCGATGCTTCCATTGAAAATATGGCATCACTATTTGTATGGAGTACATGTGGATATCTTTTTTAATCATAAAAGCCTGCAGTATGTGTTTACTCAGAAAGAGCTCAACCTCATGCAAAGGAGATGGCTTAAGCTTTTCAAGGACTATGACATGAGTCTTCACTAACACCCAGGTAAAGCTAATGTGGTTGTTGATACTCTTAGCAGGTTATTAATAGGGAGTCTATCTCATGTTGATAAGGAGAAATAGGAGTTGGTGAAGGATATTCACTATTTAGCCAACCTTAGAGTTTGCCTTTCAGACTTCAAAAAGGGTAGCGTGTTTGTACAGGAGGTAGCGCAGTCATCTCTTGGTGTTGAAATCAAGGAGAAGTAAATGTTAGATCCTGTCTTGATGAGGATCAAGGGTGATTTAGGTGGGAAAAAGATGATGGCCTTCTAGATCAGTGGTAATGGTACCTTGCAGTACCAATGAAGGTTATGTGTTCTTGATGTAGATGAGTTACGAGAGAGGATCTTGGCTGAGGTGCATGAGTCACGCTATGCTGTTCATCCTGGTCTGATAAAAATGTATCATGACCTCAAGGATATGTATTGGTGGATCAATATGAAGCAGGATATATCTAGTTTTGTAGCTAAGTGCATGGTGTGCCAACAAGTGAAAGTTTCGCATATGAGGCCCAGAGGATTATATCAAGAAATTGAGTTGCCTGTGTGGTAGTGGGAAGTGATCAATATGGATTTTATTATTGATCTTCCTCGATCTCGAAACCATTTTGATTCAGTTTGTGTTATCGTGGATAGGATGACAAAGTCTACACACTTTCTGCTGGTGAGAACTAATTTCTCTGCTGAGGATTATGTAAGGTTGTATCTGCATGAGATTGTTAAGTTGCATGGGTGCCTATTTCTATCATATTTGATCATGGTACGCAGTTTTCATATTACTTTTGGCAGTCGTTTTAGAAAGGTTTGGGGACCAAGGTGAGTCTTAGTGCAACTTTTCACCCGCATTTGGATGGGCAAGCAAACAGGACTATTCAGATGTTGGATGATATGCTTCGTGCTTGTGTGGTTGACTATGGTGGTAGTTGGGTGGAGCATTTTCCTCTTATAGAGCTTCCCTACAATAATAGCTACCACTCTAGCATTGGGATGACTTCGTTTAAATTCTTGTATAGTAGGAGATGTAGGTTTCCAATTGGGTGGTTCGAGGTTGGTGAGGTGGATATGTTTGGCTAGATTTGGTTCACCTAGCCATAGAGAAGATGAAAGTGATATAGGATAAAGTTAAGGCTGCCTAAAGTCACCAAAAGTCCTATAAGGATGTGAGGTGGAGGAAGTTGGAGTTTGAGGTTGGGGATAGAGTATTCTTGAAGCTGTCTTCCATGAAGGGAGTGATGTGGTTTGGGAAAAAGGTGTTGGTACGTACTTGGTTTTGAGGAGGGTTGGAAATATTGTGTATGAGTTGAAGTTGCTTTTTAGTTTGAGCTCCATTCACCTGCTGTTCAATATTTCTATGTTGAGGAAGTGTATGGGTGGTCCGTCATAAATTATGCCTATCAAGGATATTGATATTTTAGATTCTTTGTCTTATATGGAGATCACGGTTGAGATCTTGGATTGGTAGGTTCATCGATTCTAGACCAAGGATATTGCCTTGGTAAAGGTTCTATAGAGGAACCACAAGATCGAAGAGGCTATTTGGGAAGCTAAAGAGGACATTAAGTCCAAGTATCCATTCCCATTTTCTGCTTTGGAAATTCGTGTGGAAGGTATGTGTTCTTCATAACATCTTTGTTTTTTAACTTAGTTAAAAGAAAGATTGAATTCCTTGCATCATTGTTTTGTACCTTAGTTAAAGGTAAGAGTAGAGGCGTGTGGAGTCTAAATCATGCTCGCACTACCTTATTTCATTATTCGAGGATGAAGGATCAGAGTGGGGGAGAATTAAAACACCCTAGGTTTTGTCTCTTGGAAATTTCCTAAGCTTTGAGCTCACTACCCTTGAAATAACTCATTATACGAGTCGTATAATGTGGGTACGGTTCAGGTGACCCAATTTGTAAGGAGTTCAATGATTGGTGGTTGGGTTTCTGTTGTGGGTACAACTTGGTGGGTATGAGTCGTATGGTTTGGTGATGTGTCATTGGGTTGATCCTTCACTTAATCATAAACTTAGTGACTTGACCTTGCTATGAGTATGAGTAGCTCACCAAGATCCATAAGGATAGGGCACGAGTGGCATAGTCTAGTCATATATTAACCAGTGTCAACTTTCTTTGTATTCTATCTTGGGTACGACTGGACCATACGAGTCGTATGGTCTGTTCACAAGATGGTGCAATGAAGTCGTATAGTAAACATTGTATGGGTGTCTAACCTTTTGTTATAGGTACGACTAGATGGTACCATTCATATGATGTAGTGACGAGTTGGGGGGTCAACTCGTACCCACCTATAGGATTGTTACAGTTTAAGTTGGGGGGTATTCTGGACATTCCCCTCTTAAATCCTTTTGACCCCATGACATAAAACACCTTTTAGGACTTCATTAACCCATTATTCTAATCAAACACTCTTAAAAATCTCTCTCAAGCTCTTGGTTCAAGAAAAGGCTAGAGTTTCTACAAAGCACTCAATTAAGGGATTTCAAGAGTGAATCTCTCCATCTTTCTTAGTGTCTAAGGCATGTTACTCCTCCCTCATTGTTAGTTCAACTAAAAGCATGTTTTAATGAATGGGTTTCATGGTATTATTTTGGTATTAAAATAGAAGTTAGGTGTTTTTGTTGTTCTTGGTTGGATAATGCTTTCCAATGTTTTACTTAGGGGTTTTCATGTTATAATTATGGTTTGAACATGTGGTTGCATGAGAATGATCAATTGATACTTGATTTTGGTTTTGGAAACTATATGCCCTTAACATGTTTATTAAAATACCAATGAGAATGATTTTGTCACATAGTTTGATGATTCTTGAAAACTTTGCATTGCATAATATGGTAATGGAACTTAAATAAGTTTGGTTGGTTTTAAATGGATTAGAAAGGCCTTGGTGTCCATGGTATTGTTTAAATTGGAAACTTTGTAGTCAAATTTGTTTAATGATTTTGGTGTGGCATAAATGGATAGACTTGCAAACTCTAATTTTGGTATGGCGATACCAATGGCTAATGCCTAATTAAAAAGACTCCTTGGTAAATGGTTGGTTATCTGTGAATGGTTTTAATATGGGCTTAAAGAGGGATGTGTTAGGAAAGTCATGGAAGGTGGAGGTCCTCGGGGAACCAAAATTGGAAACTCAAGTTTGCCGATGTGAGGTTTAGTCTTGGTGACCGTTTGCATAATGTCACACTTATATTTTGGGAGATGTACTAGTCATCTCAGGTTTTTCTCTAGTTTTTGCAACTAACACTCACTGGGGCCCTTTCAGCAAGGGGAGTCAAACCCATATAGACTATGGGTGGTTTTAGGATGAAAATGTTGTACAACCTAGGTTAAAGGTTTTCAAGGCATGCTAATCTCTATTCCCTTTCCCGATATGTTATATATATATGTATGTAAGTGATTTCATATGGTTATTTACTTTGGTTTTAAATAATGATATTATTTTATTCTTATTCCTGAGTATATTCTAGCATTTATTTGGCTAACCATCTTCGAGCGCTGTATCCCCATGCAATGCAGGAACCGGCCATACTACTCCTCCTGCCTAGTGACTTGAATTTGGGGACAACTTTGTGTCAGACTAAAGTGGTGAGATTACATACTCTAGAAGACTCCATTTCATGCAATGGTCTTTTTTTATTTATCTTTATTTCTTGGACTTTGGTTTTGGCTATTGTCGAGGGCAGGGATGTTCTTTATTTTTGGATAGAGGCTTTGTCGGTCTATTATGGGTATGGGCGGTGTCGGTATTGGTGTTAACCTTGTTATTGTTATTGGCATTGGGGTTTATACTGGTTGGACATTTGGTCGGATATTTGGTTGTTCATGGTTATAGATTTGATTAAATGTCTTTCTATTAATTTTGTTTATCTTGTTATATGTTTTGAATTTATCTGAGATAGGTTATATGTCAGTTACGGTTGGGTATTGGTGGCGGTCTTTGGTCCAGGTCGGACTTGAGATGCCTACCATAACTAGGCCTTAGTTTGGGTCGTGTCACCCGGTCTAGGGTCCTTCTCATAATTGTTTTGCTCCATGTGGGGTCCCACTTGTCACTACTAGTCCTCCTTGGGCTTCTTAGGATGGTGATACTCATGATCAGCCGCCTCAGGGAGATATCTCTAATGCAGACTTCCATCATTCTATTCATATGCTTGCCAAGCTGGTGGAATTACAGTCTCATCAGTTTGATCATGTTGGTCCTGGTGCTAGTGCATTTGAGGTCACTTGAGTTGGCCAGTTCATGAGGTTGAATCCCCCAACCTTTACAGGCTCTAATATTGAGGAGTATCCTCAGGGGTTTGTTGATGAGATAGAGGATATTTTCAGGGTGATGTATGCTACTGATTTTAAAGGTGTAGAGTTTGATGTGTATCCATTGAAAGATAAAGCTTATCAATGGTATAAGGAGTGGGAACAACTAAAAGGTGATGATTTTGAGCCAAAAGTGTGGGATGAGTTTTTGGATGCCTTTCTTAATCACTTCTTTCCTTAGGAGTTGAGGGAAGCTAAGGCTAAAGAATTTGTGAAGTTAAAGTAGGGAAAGATGAGTGTGATGGAATATTCTCTAAAATTTTAGCAGTTATCCCCTTATGATCCAGAGTTAGTGTCTGACATGAGATACAGAATGAGGATGTTTTGCTTTCAATTTGTCCTATGACTTAGTAGTGAAGTGTAAGGCTGGGATGTTGTACAATGATATGGACTTCTCTAGGTTGGTGGTTTATATACAATAGGTAGAGAATGAAAAAAAGAAGAAGGCAAAGATGGAAGCGAGGAAAAATAAGAAGTTTAGATATTCAGAGAAAGGTGGGGTCAGTAGAATAGTGGGAGAGATAGCAGACAGTTATCCAAGATGAAGAATTGGGGAATTTCTAATTCATATTCGACAGCTAGTGCTTCATATCCTAAGCCTTCTGGTGATTGTTCCTTTTTAGGCTAGTAGTGGTCTAAAGGTAGAGGGTGCCTAGTCTCAAGCCAGTGAAGCTCAGTCAGCCCCACCTTATCCTTTTTGTCAATTCTGTGGACAACTTTACCGTGGTTTGAAAAGTAAGGAAGGAACTTGTGTTTCAATTATGGTTAGCCTAGATATATGAAGAGAAATTGCCCTATAGCTGAGGTGGCCACTAAGGCTAATAAGGTTCTGGTCACCACTTCTTCGGCTCCTACACCTAAGGGCTTTACTTCAGATACTGGCACTAGTCTAAATAGTCTCTGTGCACTTGCTACTCATTAAGAATCTGAGGTATCTCCAGATTCTTTCACTGGTATGTTACAACTCTTCTCTCATGATGTTTATTATTTGCATAATTCAGGTTTTACCTTTTCTTATGTGACCCCTTATGTGGCTGTACACTTTGGTTTTGGTCTAAAAAATATTTACACCCTTATTTGTGTCTACTCCAGTGGGTAATTCTATTGCTGCTAGAAAAATTTATAGGGGTTGTGTGGTATCCATATTTCATAGAGAGACATTGGTGGATTTGGTAGAGCTTGATATGGTGGATTTTGATGTGATCTTGGGGATGGATTGGCATCATTCATGCTATGCTTCTCTGGACTCTAGGATCCAAAAGGTCAGTTTCCATTTCCCTAACGAACTAGTAATTGAATGGGAGAGAGTTCCTTAGTACCCAAAGAGAGGTTTATCTCATATCTTAGAGCTCAAAAATTGATTTTTGAAGGGTGTCTGTACCATCTAGATTGGGTTAAAGATTCTAACTCTGAAAGTCCATTCTTACAATCTATCCCTGTGGTTAATGAATTTTCTAAAGTGTTTCTCGATGATCTTCCTGGAATTTCTCCCGATAGGGAAATAGATTTTGGGATCAACCTTCTACCAAATACTTATCCCATTTTCATTTCTCCTTATAGGATGGCTCTGGTTAAATTAAATAAGCTAAAAGAGCAATTAAAAAATTTGCTTGATAAAGGTTTTATTCATCCTAGAGTTTCTCCATGGGGTGCTCATGTACTTTTCATGCAAAAGAAGGATGGGTCTCTTCAGATGTGTATAGATTATCATCAGTTGAATAAGGTAATGGTGAAAAATAAGTGCATTCTTCCTAGGATTAATGATCTTTTCAACCAACTCCAGGGTTCTAGGTGTTTCTCTAAGACTGATCTTCATTTGGGATGTCATCAATTGGAAATTTGGGAGGTTGATATTTCTAAGACTACTTTTTGAAGCTGGTATGGTCATTATGAGTTCCTGATTATGTTATTTGGGTTGACTAATGGTACGTCTGCTTTTATTGATCTTATGAATCAGATGTTCAGGCAGTTTGTTGATTTATTTGTTATAGTCTTCATTAATGACATCCTATTGTACTCTAAGAGTATGAGGATTATGCCAATCAACTTTGAATTGTGTTGCGGACTCTTAAGGACCAAAAATTATGTGCTAAATTTTTTAATTGTTAATTTTGGTTTAGTGCTGTGACCTTTCTTTGGCATGTTGTCTATATTGAGGGGATCAAGGTGGATCCACAAAAAGTTGAAGCAGTTAAGAAGTGGCCTAGACCTATGACTCCAACCGATTAGGAGCTTCCTAGGCTTGGTCGGTATTATAGGAGGTTTGTGGAAAGTTTGTATTCTATTGCTTCTCTGCTAAAAAGGTTGACTCAAAAAAAGAGGTTAAGTTTTTGTGGTTCGATGCTTGTGAGGTTAGTTTTGAGAAGTTGAAGAAGAAGTTGACCTCTGCTCTGATTTTAACCCTACCCGAGGGTACTGATAGGTTTGTTATGTATTGTGATGCATCTCATATAGGACTGGGTTGTGTTTTGCTACAATATAGTAAGGTTGTGCCTATTCTTCCAGGCAACTTAAGGTTTATGAGAAGAATTACCCGACTCACAATCTAGAGTTGCAATTGTAGTTTTTGCTTTAAAGATCTCATGCCATTATCTATATAGGGTGCACGTAAATATTTATTTAGACCTTTAGAGCCTACAATATATTTTACTCCGAATGAGTTGAATCTCAGATAGAGGTGGTGGCTCAAGCTACTTAAGAATTATGACACAAATCTTCATTACCATCTAAGTAAAACTAATGTTGTTGCTGATGCTCTTAGCAGGTTATCTAAGGGAATATTATCTCATATTGAGTAGGACAAAAAGGGGTTGGTGAAGGATATTCATAGGTTGACTAACTTGGGAGTTCGTCTCTTGGATTCTAAGGATGGGGGAGTGATTGTTCAAGAAGTTGTTAAATTATCTCTTGGCACTGAGGTAAAGGAAAAACAAGTTTTGGATCCTATACTTATGCAGATTAAGGATGATGTAGGTCATATGGCATTTGAGATTGGGGAAATGTCATTTTGAGGTATCAGGAAGATTGTGTATTTTTGATGCCGATGGGCTGTGGGAAAGGATTTTGACTAAGGTTCATGAGTCGAGATATATAGTTCATACGAGTTCAAATAAAATGTATCATGACTTGAAGAAAATCTACTGGTGGAATAATATGAAAAGAGATATGGCAAATTTTTTTACCAAGTGTATGGTTTGTCAGCAAGTCAAGGTAGAATATTTAAGACCTGATGGTATGTCTCAAGAGATAGAGTTGCCTATGTGGAAATGAGAGATGATCAATATGGATTTTTTATATGTCTTCTGCGGTCTCGCAATTAGTATAATTTTATTTGGACCATTGTACATAGGATGACTAAGTTTGCTGACTTCTTGCATGTGAGGACTAGTTACTCATAAGAGGATTATGCTAAGTTATTCATTTAGGAGATAGTTAAATTGCATGGATCTCTGGTGTCCATTATTTCAGAATGAGGTACACAATTTTCTTCTCACTTTTGGTGTTTGTTTCAGAAAGGTTTGGGTACTCAAGTAAACCTTAGCACCACTTCCCACCATCAAATGGATGGACAAGTGGAACATACTATTCAGAATTTGAAAGATATGCTAAGGGTTTGTGTGATTGATTTTAAGGGTAGTTGGGTTGATTATTTTTCTCTTATTGAATTTTCTTACAATAATAGTTATCATTCAAGCATTCAGATGGCTCCTTTTGAGGCTCTCGATGGTAGAAGGTGCAGGTCTCCTATTGGATGATTTGAGGTAGTGAGACTAGACTTTTTGGTCCTGACTTGGTTCACCAAGCCATGGAGAAGGTGAAAGTGATTAGCAAAAGACTTAAGACTACTTAGAGTTGCCTAAGTCTTATGTGGATATGAGACAGAAGGAGCTGGAGTTTGAGGTAAGTGATTGGGTATTCTTGAAGGTTTCTCTTGTGAAAAAAGTCATGAGATTTTTGAGGAAAGGGAATATTAGTCTCATTATATTAGTCCATACTAGATTTTATGAAGGATTAGGAATATCACGTATGAATTGGATTTGCCAGCGAGTTTCGCTTCTATTCATCCTATTTTCTATGTTCTATGCGTCTATACTGAAAAAGTGTGTGGGTGATCCTTCCTTGATAGTACCTATTGTGGATGTTGGTGTTTCATATTCCTTGTCTTATGAGGAAGTCCCAATTGAAATATTGGATAGGCAAGTTCATAGATTGAGGAGTAAGGATATAGCTTTAGTAAAGGTGCTTTGGAGGAATCAAAAGGCCGAAGAACCTGCTTGGGAAGTTGAGGAAGATATGAGAACCAAATACCCCTTCTTGTTCCCTGCGTTGGATGAAAATGCTTGAGGTATGATTTTCATACTCCCTCTTGTGGCATTTTAATTTTGTCCTTGGATTCTATTTGTATTCTTTCTTTTCGTGCTAAGGGTGCCCTAGCTCTTTATTCGGGGAGAATGATCTTAAGATGGAGGGGATGGGGGTAATGTGACACCTCAATTTCTTGATCTTTAGACCCTCAAAGAGTTGAGTAATGAATTAACCAAGTTTCTAAAATTTGTTTTAACACTGTCAGTAGTAACGGTCTAGTTGATGAGTCTTGAGGTAACGTAATGAGTTGTTAAGAGGGACTCGTTGTCCAAATTGTGAGGTCGCCCATGTGTTCTCTTTGATCACAAGTCTTCATGTAATACCCAAGTTTTATACTCTTAAAATTTCTTGAATTTTGCCCTTACTGCCCAGGTAATGACTTAGGTGATGAGTCGTACCCACTTATCATAAGTCGTAGGGCTTATTTTTGTAGTCCAACTAGTAAGGGTATCCATAGTTTCTATGGTGGTCAAGACTTGGCCCCCATGAATAACAGGGTGAGGTCATGAGTCATAGGGTGGGACTCATGACCAAACAAGTGTGAAGGCTTGGGGTTCTATTCAGGCTATGAGTCCAAAAAGGTGAAACACCTTGGTTTTGAACCCTTAGAAAATTCCCTAAGTTGGAGATTCTAGACAACATACAACTAAAAAGTACTAGTCGTATGTTTGGGTATGGGTTAGGGCCCCTTTCTCATATATTAGACAGTGTGTTCGGGTTGGTTTTTGCTTTAGGTATTACTAGACATCATACTAATCATATGATAGTGTACTAGTTGTATGTTGCCAAGTCGTATGATGTCTTAAGAATGATCTTGATGATTCTGAACAAGGTACAACTCTAAGGGTACTACTTGTACATTAAGATATGAATTGTCTTTGTATGGTCGTATATTGATCAGTATGGGGGTACAAGGGAAGGTTTAGGGTATGAGTAAGGTTACCACTGTACCCCAGGGTAGGTTTGGGGGAGAGGGTGAGTCATACCCTCCTGCATGTGTTTTTCAGCTTTTAAGCTGAGGGCATTCCAGACTTTTCCCACCCCAAAACCCTTAAGTCCCCACATTATATATCATGTTATGGACTCTAATAACACTTATTAGAATATCAAAACACACCAAAAATACTCCATAACTCACTCTTGAAGATTGGAGGCTAGGGTTTCCACAAGTGTTCTTCTAGAGGCAAAAAACGGTTAAGTTCATTCCGTGGATCATCTTGTATAAGGCATGTGATTCTTTCCCTCATTGTTAGTTGTAAATAACATGTGTTTTAAACATTAATTATGATTTGTAATGGTGGTTTTGAAACCAAATGTTGAGGGTTTTGATGCATAGTGATAAGTATTGTTTACTCTTGTTGAAACTTGTGTTATACATGTTTTTGGTGATGGTTTGCACATGTAGGTGCTTGCTGGTTATGGTTTAACAAATGGGTCAAGAGTAACCCTAATCTTGATGATTTTTACTTTAATTTTGGTCGTGGTAAAGGTATGCCCTCAAGGTATTTGTGAAAATATCCAAGAAAAATAACTTGTTATATGTTAATGGTGTTTTGAACTATGGAAATGGCCTAATAACTATTAATGGTTGGTAAATGGTATTGTAAAGGCTTGTTGTCCATGTAATGCGTTAATTGGTGACTTTGGTGGTTTGCTTGGCTAAAGGGGTTAGAGTCCCTAAATATGAAATTAAATTATGTTTGAACTAAAGCCTGGTATAAGAATGCTAATGAAGAGTGAGTGGTTTTGTAAAAGTCTTGATGATGAAAAATTAACTTGAATAGTGAATTGAACTAAGGAATTGGTTTTGGAATACAAATAATTGCATAGTTTTGTTCACTTTTCTAAATTATTGCATTACATTAATGTCTAGACGGATAAAAATGGTTTTAGAAGGCCTTGGTGGCCATGGATTGGTTTCTTAATTGGAACTTTGGAGTCTATTTGCCTAATCTATTTTGGAATGGCATAATGGAATTGACTTGCAAGTTCTATTGGTATGGCGATAACATTCAGTAAATGTTTTAACAGATGGTTTAATGGATGAGTTTGAGTGCAAATGTTTTAATTTGGCTTAAATGGGGTTTTATAGGTCGCTATGGTAGGTGGAGGATCAGAAGGGGGATCGATACAATAAACCTTGTTTACCAGCATGGGCATAGTTCACACTTTTTATATATATATATATATAATAGAATGGCTGGGGTTGTGGAATTCTCTAACTGGCCCTTCCTCAGATTTTCCTGGTTCATGCAGCTAACACACGCTGGGACCCTTTCAGCTGGAGGAGCTAAACCCATATATCCCGTGGGTGTCCTTAGGATGTTAGATCTACACAGTTCAGGTTAATGGTTTTAAATCTCATGCTAAACCCATTCCCTATCCCGATATCTTATATATGTATATGAATGTGTGCATAGGATTTTTAGACTAATTTTTACTGTGCATTATTTTATCACTTCCTTGAGTTACATGCTAGTGTTCCCCCCACATCCGTCCTAGGATGCTATATGTTTTCATAATGTAGGGTCCATAGACACCTCTTTTACCCATATACAACGTTAGGTGAATTAGCACGCCTGTCGAGTTGCATTTAAGTAGTGAACCTCCATCTTCTGGAAGGTCGAATATTTCATTGCTTGATTTATGAGTACCAAAATCCCATTGATTTCTTTTGATATTTTGGATTTCCTTTTTAGGCCATGGTCGGGGCGTGTCCCAACCTAACTTGGTATTCATTTTAGAGGCTTTTGTGGACAAATTATGGGTGGTTATTGTTTATTGATTTTTAGTTCTTATTGAGTTATCTATATATCTACGATGTGTTTATTTGGGTTGCATCCACTATTATATTATATTGTGTTTTGGTTAGAAAGGTTAAAGGGGTGGTCCCTGGCTCTCGGTGAGCTTGAGATACCTGTCACGACAAGGACCAGGGTCGGGTCATGACAAGTTTGATATCAGAGAATAGGTTTAGGGTCTTTGGGTGTCCATAAGGCCATGTTGTGTAGAGTCCCTTTTATGAGTGTGTAGAATGACACACTTATAAGGTGGAGGCTACAAGGTACTTAGAAATGTTTCCCTTTCTAGTGTTCTATTTTGGGCTACAAATTCTGGTGTCTTGAAATTTCTCTAATGTTCAATTTACTTGCATTTCAGATCACGCCTCCCCGAAGATCTGATGCTCGTAGAAACTCCTCTGGAACCTCTGTCCTACCTGAGGACAATATGGATGTAACCGACCTCCTTATGGAGTACAGACTCGGTCTTGGGTCCCTACTCCTAATTGTACTACCCCACGTGGAGTTCCACCGGTACCCACTAGTCTTTCCCTAGCTGATGACACTCATGCTCAGTCACCTTAAGGGGATATTTCTAATGCAGTATTCTGTCAGTCCATTCATCTTCTTACTCAATTGGTGGTTTCCCAGTCTCGTCAGTCTAGTCCTGTTGGTTCTGCTGTGGTTTTATAAGAGGTTACTTAAGTTGGTCAATTTATGAAGTTGAATCCCCCAACCTTTATCGTCTCTAAGGTTGAGAAGGATCTTCATGGATTCATTGATGTGATAGAGAAGAATTTTCAAGTGATGCATGCTATTGATATTGAGGGTGTGGAGTTTACTGCTTATTAGTTGAAAGATGTTGCTTATCAGTGGTATGAGGAGTGGTAGCAGTTAAGTGGTGATGATGACGAGTGTGCAATGTGGGAAGAGTTTTTTAGTGCCTTTCTTGATCATTTCTTTCCTTAGAAGTTGAGGGAGGCCAAGGCCAAAGAGTTTGTGAACTTAAGGCAAGGTAGGATGAGTGTGAATGAGTATTCCCTGAAGTTCCATTAGTTGTCTCGTTATGCTCCAGAGTTGGTGTCTAGTATGACGGCTAGTATAAGGAAGTTTGCTTATGCTTTGTCTTGAAACTTGGTATTTGAATATAAGACTGCAATTTTAAACTATGATATGGATATCTCCAGTCTTATAATTTATATGCAGTAGGTTAAAGATGAAAAGAGGAAGCAGGTGGAAATGGGGGAGAGGCAAAATAAGAAGTTCAGGTATTCAGAGTAGAGCATAAATTAGCAGAATAGCAGGTGAGATGGTAGGTAGTGGACTAAGAAAAAGGATTGGGGAATTCCAATTCTTATTCTTTGACTAGTTCTCCGTATCCTAAGCTATTTGGTGATCGTTGATTTCAGGCTAGTAGTGTTCTGAAGGCATAAGATGACCAGTGTCAGGCTAGTGGAGTTCAGTCAGCCCCACCATATTCTCCTTGTTGATTTTGTGGTCCGTTTAAATGTGGTTATTGTGACGAGGGGAGGAACTCATACTTCAATTGTGGTCAGCCTGGACATATACAGAGGAACTGTTCTGCAGCTAAAGTAGCCACTAGGGCTAATAAGGTTCTGGTTACCACATCTTCGGCTCCTGCACCAAAGGGTTCAACTTATGGTACCGGCACTGGCCAAAATCATCTTAATGCTCTTGCCATACATAAAGAATCTAAGGCATCTCCAGATGTCATCACTTGTATGTTATAACTCTTCTCTCGTGATATGTATTATTTTCTTGATTTGGGGTTTATGCTCTCTTATGTGACTTCTTATGTGGTTGTGCACTTTGGTTTTGGTCTTGAAACTATTTTTAACCCTCTCTATTTCTACTCTAGTGGGTGATTCTATTGTGGCTAGGAAGATCTATAGGGGTTGTGTGGTGTCTATCTTTCATAAGGAGACCTTGGTGAATTTGGTAGAACTTGACATGGTAGATTTTAATGTGATCTTGGGGATGGATTGACATCATTCGTGTTATGCTTCTTTGTATTGCAGGACACAAAAGGTTAGTTTCTAATTCCCTAATAAATCGATAATCGAATCTGAGGGAAGTTCCTTAATGCCTAAAAAGAGGTTTATTTCTCGTCTTAAAGCTTGAAAGTTGATTTCCATGGGGTTTCTATATCATATGGTTTGAGTTAAAGCTTCTAGTTATGAAGTTCCCTCTTTGCAATCTACTCCTGTGGTTAGAGAATTTCCTGAGTTTTTTTTTGATAATTTTCCTAGCATTCCTCCTGATAGGGAAATAGACTTTGGGATTGATCTTCTACCGAATACCCGTCCTATCTCTATTCCTTCTTATAGAATGGCTCTGGCTGAATTGAAAGAGCTAAACGAGAAGTTAAAGGATCTTTATGATAAGGGCTTCATTCTTCCTAGTATTTCTCTGTGGGGTGCTCCCATGCTATTTGTACATAAGAAAGATGGGTGTCTTCGGATGTGTATAGATTATCAACAGTTAAATAAGGTTTCACTGAAGAATAAGTACCCTCTTTCTAGGATTAATGATCTCTTCAACCAACTTTAGGGTGTTAGGTGTTTTTCTAAGGTTGATCTTCATTCGGGCTATCATCAGTTGAAGATTAGGGAGGATGACATTCTTAAGAATGCTTTCCGTACTCGATATGGTAACTATGAGTTTTTGGTTATGTTATTTGGATTGACTAATGCCCTGGATACTTTCATGGATCTTATGAATCAGGTTTTCAGGAAGTTTTAGGGCTTGTTTGTTATAGTCTTCATTGATGATATTTTGGTTTATTCTAAGAGTGAGGAGGATCATGGCAATCACCTCTAAATTTTGTTGCTGAACCTTAAGGATCAAAGGTTGTACACTAAATTTTCTATGTGTGAGTGTTGGTTGGATACTGTGACTTTTCTTGGTCATGTTGTTTCTAGTAAGAGGATCAAGGTGGATCCACAGAAAGTTGAGAAGGTTAAGCGGTGGAATAGACCCACAACTCCAACCGACATTCAGAGCTTCTTGGGCTTGGCTGGGTATTATAGGAGGTTTTTGGAGAGCTTTTTGTCTAATGCCGCTCCTTTGATGAAGTTGACTTAAAAAAGGTGAAGTTTTTGTGGTCGGATACCTATGAGGGTAACTTTGAGATGCTAAAGTATAAGTTGGCTTCTGCACCAGTTCTGACCCTGCCTGAGGGTACTGATGGGTTTATGGTGTATTGTGATTCATCCTGTGTGGGACTGGGTTGTATCTTGATGCAACATGGTAAGGTTGTGGCTTATTCTTCTAGGAAGCTTAATGTTCATGAGAAGAATTACTTAACTCATGATTTAGAGTTGGAGGCTGTGGTTTTTTCCTTAAAGATTTGATGTCATTATTTGTATGGGGTGCATGTGGACATTTAATCACAAGAGCTTGAAGTATGTGTTACTCAGAAGTAGTTGAATCTCAGGCAGAGGCGGTGGCTTGAGTTGCTCAAGGACTATGATATGAGTTTTACTACCATTAAGATAAAGCTAATGTGGTTGCTGATGATCTTAACAGGTTGTCCATGGGGATATTATCTTATATGGATAAGGAGAAAAGAGGATTGGTGAAGGATATTCACCGGTTGGCTAATCTGGGGGTTTGTCTTTTGGACTCGGAGAATGGGGGAGTAATTATTCAAGAAGTAGTTAAATAATCTTGGTGCTGAGGTGAAGGAGAAACAAGATTTAGATCCCATTCTTATGCAGATTAATGATGATGTAGGACAGCAAAAAAATATGCCATTTGAGATTAAGGGAGATGGTATTTTATGGTATTAGGGTAGGTTATGTGTTCCTGAAATTGATGGGCGACGGGAGAGGATATTGACTGAGGCTCATGAGTCTAGGTATACAGTTAAACTGGGTTCGACAAAGATGTACCACGACTTAAAGGAAATCTATTATTGAGCAATATGAAGAGGGATATAGCAAATTTTGTGGCTAAGTGTATGGTCTGTCAGCAAGGGAAGTTAGAAAACTTGAGGCCTGGTGGCATATCACAAGAGATAGAGTTGCGCGTATGGAAGTGGGAGATGATTAATACGGATTTCATTATAGGTCTTCTGCAGTCTCGCAACCAGTCTGACTCGATTTAGGCCATTGTGGATAGGACGACTAAGTGTAGTCACTTCTTGCCTGTAAGGACTTTCTACTCTGGAGTAGATTATGCTAAGTTATTCATTGAGGAGATAGATTGCATGGGGCACTGGTGTCCATCATTTTAGACCGAGGTATGCAATTCTCTTCTCACTTTTAGCATTCGTTACGAAAAGATTTGGGGACTAAGGTGAACCTTAGCACCGCTTTCCACCCTCAAATAGATGGACATGCTAAATGGACTATTTGGACCTTAGAGGATATGCTAAGGGATTTCATGATTGATTTTAGAGGTAGTTGGGTTGATCAGTTACATCTTATTGAGTTCGTGCATAATAATAGTTATTATTTGAGTATTTAGATGGCTCCATTCGAGGTTCTTTATGGTAGGAGGTGTAGGTCTTCTATTGGGTAATTTGAGGTTTGTTAGGCTCGGTAGTTTGGTACTAACTTGGTTCGTCAATCTATGGAGAAGGTGAAGGTAATTAGAGAAAAACCTAAGACTGTTCAGAGTCTCCAAAAGTCTTATGTGGATTTGAGGAGAAGGGAGTTAGAATTTGGTGTAGGTTATTGGGTGCTTTTGGAAGTTTCTCCTATGAAGGGAGTGATAAGTTTTGGAAGATGGGAAATCTAAATCCTCGTTATGCTGGTTCGTATTAAATTTTAAGAAGGGTTGGAAAGGTTGCTTATGGATTAGAGTTCCTGTGAACTTGGGTTCTATTCATCCAGTTTTTCATGTGTCGTGTTGAAGTAGTATGTGGTCAATCTTTCTTTGATTGTCTTGATGGAAGGTGTTGGTATCTCCGAATCCTTTTTTATGAGAAAGTCCTGATTGAGATTTTGGATAGGCAAGTCCATAGGTTTAGGACTAAGGATGTAGCTTTTATGAAAATCCTTTGGAGGAATCAAAAGGTAGAGAAAGCTACTTTAAAATCTAAAGAGGACATAAAGTTGAGATATCTATTCCTATTACCTACGTTGAATGAAAATTCTTAAGGTATGATTTCCGTTCTCTTTCTTATGGCCTTTCAGACCTTTCATTTGGGTATGTGTCCATTCTTTCTTATTATCATGCTAATAGGTGCCTTGACTCCTCATCCAGGGATGAATGATCGGGGGGGTGGGGGTGGGGTAATGTAATACCCTAGGTTTTGGACTCTAAAATTTTCTTGAATTTTCCCTCACTGACTAGGTAAATACTCAGGTGATGAGTTGTACCCACTCATAACGAATTGTAGGCCCCCTTTTCATAGTCTAACCAGTAAGGGTGTCCAGAGTTTCTGTTGTGGTCACAACTTGGGCCCCGCGAGTCATAGCGTGAGCTCATGAGTCATAGGGTGGGACTCATGACCAAACCAGTGTGATGGTCCATGGTTCTTCTCCGGCTACGAGTCCATAGGGGACAACTCATACCCAGTCACCATGAGTCGTTACCTGACCCATACCGATTGGGCACTATATTTCCTACCCATTTATATTAAGGGATTTTTGGTCTTTTCCCATCCTTAACTCATTACCCATGACTTAAAATACCCTAAGGGTCCCTATTTCCAATTGTTAACATAACATAAACATTATTTCTCTTCTCAAATTCGTCAAGAACAAAGCTAGGGTTTCTAAGGATTGAGCATTTAGGGTTCAAATTATGGTGTCCTCCTCAAATTTCTTGGTGTTTTTAGGGATGTATTGCTTCCCTACCTTGGTTTTATATAAAAACATGTGTTTAATCATGGTTTAGGTGAACTTAGTTGTTGGGTTTTGAATAAGGGGTTGAGGGTTTTGAATGATTACTGCTTGATTGATTTTCCCATGGTTTTGGAATTTGTTATTCATGCTTTGTCTCATGGTCTTAAATTAAAAGTATGCATGGGTATGATGGATAGGAAGGGGGTTGTGGCATTACCCTATAATTATGGTTTTTGGTTTGGGATTGGTATTAACCTCAACCCACTCTCATAATTGGTTTTGAAATATGGATAATTACACAGTTTTGTTCACTTTTCTAAACTTTGCATTGCATCAATGGCTAAATGGATAAAAATAGGTTTACAAGGCCTTGGTGGCCATTGATTGGTTTCTAATTAAAACTTTGGAGTTTATTTTGCTAATAAGTTTTGGAATCGCATGATGGAATTGACTTGCAAGTCCAATTAATATGATGATACCATTTGGTAAATGCCTTAACAAATGTTTCCTTAGTTTAATGGATGAGTTGATGTGCAAATATTTTAATTTGGGCTTAAAGGGGGTTGTGTAGCTCGCCGTGGAAGGTGGAGGTCCCGAGGGGACCGATACTAGAAACCACATTTGCCGGCGTGGTGGTCTTGGTGACCGTGTGCATAGTTCACACTTTATACACACACACACATATATATATTGGAATGGTTGGGGTCATGGAATTCCCTGGCCCTTCCTCGAATTTTAATGGTTTGTGCGGCTAAGACACGCTGGGACCCTTTCAGTAGGGAGAGATGAACATATATAGCCCGTGGGTACCCTTAGGACTGTTAGAGCTACACAGTCCAGGTTAATGGTTTTATATCAGATGCTAAACCCGGTTCTCTATCCCGATATCTTATATATATATATATATATGGATGTGTGCATATGGTTTTTGGAATGATTGGTACTTAGCATTATTGTATACTTCCCTGAGTTACATGCTAGCGTTCACCCTACTAACCATCCTAGGATGCTACATTATTTTATAATGTAGGTTTGAAGATACCTTTTTATCCCCGTGCAGCGTTAGGTGGATTAGCATGCTTGTCGAGTTGCGTTGAAGTAGTGAGCCTCCATCATTGGTAAGGTCGAACATTTCATTACTTTCTTTATAAGTACTGAAATCCCATTGATTTTTTTTATATTTTGGATTTCCTTTTTTGCCAATTATTGGGGGCATGTCCCAACCTAACTTAGTATTCAATTTAGAGGATTTTATGGACAAAGTGTGGGTGGTTGTTGTTTATTGATTCTCAGTTCCTCTTGAGTTATCTATCTATCTTCCATGTCTTTGTTTAGGTTGCTTCTTCTATTATATTATATTATATTGTGTTCTAGTTGTCTAGGATAAGGGGTGGTCTCTGGCTCTCGGTGAGCTTGAGATACTCATCATGACTAGGCGCGACGTTGGGTCATGACACTTTGCCATGACTCGTGATGATAGATAATGAGTCACTATGAGCGACTTGTGGTCATAATAGTGAAGAATGACATTTTGGATGCTCAGGTCACGAGTCCAAGAAATGACTTGTGATCAGTCATCATGATTCATTAGCCAAGCCGTGAAGATTGACCCTTATTTTTCCTATCCATTTTAATTGGGGTCTTTTTTGTCTTTTCCTACCTTTACACTTTACCCATGACTTAAAAACACTCTAATGACCCCTTTAACATTAATTATCAAATAAAAAACTCTACTTTATCCACTTTAACTCTCAAGGTAAGAGAGTACTAGGGTTTTACAAGGGATTCAATAATCAAGCTCCAATTTTTGAACTCCTTTCAATTTCTTGCATATTGCAGGCATGTCTCTCACCCTTAAATTTGTATTTATTGTTTTGGAATAAAATGGCTTAATATTCCTATGATTTCGTTATTGGGTTTGAAATTGGGTTGAGGTACTTTGATGGTGATTACTTAAATTGTTTTCCATATGTTTTAAATATGCTATTCATGCTTTAATTGACATTTTTGGGACTTAATGGGTGCATAGTTATGGGGATTGGACTGGGGGACACAACTTTCCCCAAATTGTTGGATTTTTGGCTTAGTAATGGTATTAACCTCAATCCACTTTCATAACTTTGATTTTGAATATGGAATTTGCATGATTTAACTTATTTTTGGAACCTTGCATTGCAATAAAGAATAATGGTTAATCAAAAAGGTTTTGGAAGGCCATTGGTGGCCATGGTTTGAGTTTTTAAATGGAACTTGGAATTCTAATGGTTAATTGGGTTGGTATGGCATAATCGTATATACAAGTTTGCAAACATAATTCATATGATGATACCATGTCGATAAATGCCTTAATGAATGATTCTTGGGTTATTGTTTGGGTTTGTGTGAAAACTGTTTGAATTTGGGCTTAAAAGAAAGTGTGAAGCTCACCGTAAATATGGAGGTCCCAAGGGAAACCAACATTGGAAACCACATTTACCAGCGTGGGGGTCTATATGATTGTGTGCATGGTACCCACTATATATATATATATTAAAATGGATACCTCCTTGGTGTCTTTAGCCTTTCCTTTGAATTTCCTCGGTTCGTGTGAATAACATTCACTAGGGCTCTTTCAGCTGGGGGAGCTGAATCTATATATCCCATGGGTGACCTTAGGATGGAGCGAGCTACATATTTTAGGCTAATATTTTAAAATCTTATGTTCATGACCATTGTCTCTATCCCAACATCCTATATATGTATATATATGAATGTTTTGCATATGGTTTTGACTATTTTTTTTGGCATTGGCATTACTTTATCACTTTTCCTGAGTTACATGCCAGTGCTTATCCTACTGACCGTCCTTGGACGCTGCATCGTTTCATGATGTAGGGTCCTAGGGTTTTTCTTGGTGTAATTCGTTAGTATGGTAGTTGTGAAGTGGTGAGCCTCCATATTTTGGAACGCCCTTCAATTTCATTAGGTTTCTTTTCTGATTTTGGGAATTGTAACTTTTCTTTATCATAGTTAGGGGCATGTCCCGACCTAGGTTGGCATTATGATCTTAGAGGCTTTTGTGGACAAGTGTGGGGTTGGCTATTTGTTTTGATTCTTACAATTTTTAGATGGTCTATCCATCTTTCTTAATATTGTTTTTGGTTGGCTTCTGCTGTTTACTCTTATTTACTCTTATGGTTGGGCTAAAGGGGTGGTTTTTGGACCACGGTGGGATTGAGATACCCATCACGATTATGCCCTGGTTCGGGCCGTGACAAGTAGACACTTCCTAGAATTTTGCATGACAGGCTAGAAGGAATTTTACCAAAGTTTATTTCTCCTAACCAATCTAATTTTATCAAAGGAAAGAGAATTATTGACAATGTTCTGTTTACACAAAAGCTGATTAAATATATTAATAAAAGAGAAAAAACTGCAAATACGGTGATCAAGCTTGACATGGTTAAAACTTATTATAGGGTGTCATGGTTTTTTTAATGAAAGTGTTAAGAAAGATGGGTTTCTCTAATAATGTGATTGATATTATATGGAGATTGATTTCCAAAAATCACTATTTAGTTTTACTCAATGGGCAATCATATGACCTTTTCCATTCTATAAGGGGAGTTAAGAAGGGATATCCTCTATCTCCTATTTTGTTTGTTTTGTCAGCTGAGGTTTAACCAAGGCTCTAAATTCTTTATATAATGATCCTCAATTTGTGGGGAATGTACTACCTATATGAAGTGTAAATCTTAACCATCTCTCTTATGTTAATGATACTATTATATTTGTTTATGCCCATGCATATTCTAATGAAGAAAATGATGAATACTGAAACACCCTGGATTTTTGTCCCTTGAAAATTCCTGAGCTTTGGGCTCACTGCCTTGGTCACGACTCGTGGTGATGAGTTGTGAGATGTGGTTATGGTTCGTAGGACCGTGGTCATAACCAAATCAAAAACTTAGTGGTAAGGTTCTACTCTTAGTATGAGTGGCTCACTATGATGCAGAAGGATATGTTACGAGTCGTAGGTGTCCACTGTTCAATTCATTTAGGTTTTGTGTTGCTCATTACTAGACCTTACGAGTCGTGAGATCTCTTTATGAGTGGGTTGGTGGAGTCATAAGATGGGCAGTGTATGGGGGTCCTAGTCACTTTATTGATTATGACTTATGGTCACAAGTCATAAGGTGTGGGTACGAGTCAAGGAGTTGACTCATAGCCAAAGGTGGTATTTTTTTCCAGCTTTTAGGTTGAGGGCACTCTGGAAATTTCCCACTTTAACCACTTGGACACCACGACTTAAACTTTTCCTTGGGACTATATTATCACCTCTTCCCTAATAAAACACTCCTGAATTTTCTCTTAAACTCTCTGTTCAAGTTAAGGCTAGGGTTTCAAAGAAAGTGGTCATCTAAGGTTCTAAGGGTGATTTCTTCTCCAAATTTCTTAGTATCCTAGGCATGTTACTCTTCCCTCATTATTAAATTTTACCAAAGCATGTGATTTAGAGTGTTGTTCATAAGGTTATTATTTGGTTTTAAAAACAAAAGTTGAGGGTCTTGAATATTATGAATTGAATAATGTTTCCCATGTTTTATATATATGATGTTTTTGCTTTTAATATGGTTTTGAACTCTTGGGTGCATGGGTATGGTGAATGAATTAGGGAATTATGACTTTCCTAAACTTTTAACCTGTGAAGTGGTTAAACCCCAACCCCATAATGTGAAATTGGTTTTAGTTATGAGAATTGTGGAAATATGTAAAATTGAACTAGTCATGAACTATTGTATGATATAAACAAGTATTTGAAATACAATGGTATGATTTGATGAACAAAGGAATTCGATGTTCCCCAATGTGCATTGATGAACAAATGGAGTTATTCTCCCCAAGTTAATAGAAGTTGTTTTGGCATGATGTATTACCTTGCAAGTGTAGTTGGTATGACGATACCGACAATGTATTCCTAGATATGTATTGGGGTTCATTGAATGGAAATATGTGACGACTATTTTAATGGGGTTCTAATAAGAGTTGTGTAGCTGAGTTGTGAAAGTGGAGGTCCAAGTAACCAATACTGAAAACCGCATTTGTCGATGCGAGGGTTAAAGTGACCAGGGAGGTTTGAGTTCCTCTTTTTATTATTTCTTGATTAGGGAGGTTCGAGTCCCCTATAAATCATTATATGATCGGGGTGCTTAAGTCACATTGGTCTTTGTTGGAGGGTTCGATTCCCTCATATGCAATATATAATATTATTCTTTAGTTTGTGAGGCTACACGACTGGGGCATGACCAGGGGGTGAGAGCTAGGGCCTATATAGATCGTGGGTACTATTATATGACGGTTGAGCTACACAATTTAGGCTAAAGTTTTTAAATGCATGTTAAGCCTTGTTCCCTATCCTGACATGTGGTATATATATATCTATGTATTTGCATTTGACTATTTGCGCTGGCTTTGAAATGATTTTAACTATTGATTATATCATTATGTTATCCTTATCCTCAAGTTTCATGATAGCGTTCACCCCGATAGCCATCTTCGGATGCTGTATCCCTATGCGCTATTGGAATTGGCCATACTTCTACCTCTTCTGCACTTTGACTAGGATTCGGGATCAGCTCATGAGTCATATTAAAGTGGTGAGCTTTCATACTTTGGAAGGCCCCATTTTATGCTTTGGTTTATTTCATCGTTTGACTATTTCTTTGGAATTGGTTTTGGCAATGGTCGGGGGCATGTTCCAACTGGATATTCTTTGGTTTTGATTAGAGGTTTTGTCAAACTACTTTGGGCATGAGAGGTATTGGTATCGGTGTTGGCATTGACATTGGTTGGATATTTGGTTTTAAATGGTTGGTTTTGGTTATAGACTTATTATAATGTTCGGTATTCATCCAATGTGAGGTGTAAGGCGAGAAATGTTTAGGGTATTGGGGTGGTCTTCAGTCCTGATTGTACTTGAGATACCCGACACAGCCAGGCCTGAGTTCGGCCTGTGTCAGATTGGTATCAGAGTATAGGTTTGGTGTCATTGGGTGTCCGACAAAATTTATGTTGAGTAGAGTCTCTTTTATGGGTGTGTTGTACGCCACATTTATAAGGGAGAGGCTACGAGATATTTAGGGATGTTTCCCCTTGTTGTTTTTCTGTTTTAAGATATAGAGTCTAAGGTCTTAAGTCTCCCTAATTCCCATTTGTTTGCTTTTAAGATCATGCCTCTCCAATGATCTAAACTTTATGGAAACTCCTCTGTTCCACTTGAGGACAAACCTTAGGGGTCCAGTTCCTGATTGCCCTCTTGTTGTTCTGTCGGTCCCCTCTAGTCTTCATCGAGCTCCTCAGGCCGATGTATCGAATGCAGAATTTTGTCAGTCCATTCATATGTTATCTCAGTTGGAAGCTTCTCAGGTTGAGCGTGCAACTTCTATTACTCCATTTTCTGAGGCCACAAGGGTTGGCCAGTTTATGAGGTTGAGTCCACCTATGTTCACTGGTGTTAAGGTTGAGGAGGACTCTCAAGGATTTATTAATGAGATGGAGAAGATCTTCTACGTTATACATGCCACTAATGTTGATGGTGTAGAATTTTCTACCTATTAGCCGAAGGATGTATCCTACAAATGGTATGAGGAATAGGAAAAGTCTAAGGCAGATAATGCCGAATACATACTATGGTATGATTTCTCTAATACTTTTCTAGACCGTTTCTTTCCTCAGGAGTTGAGGGAGGAAAAAGTAGAAGAGTTTGTTAATCTGAAGCAAGACAGGATGACAATTAAGGACTAAGCCTTGAAATTCTATCAATTGTCTCGATATGCTCCCGAGTTAGTGTATAGAATGAGGGATAAATGAGAAAGTTTGCCTTTGGATTGTCCCGTGATTTAATTCTAGAGAGAAAGGCTTCCTTATTGAACAAGGATATAGACATCTCCAGATTGGTTGTGTCTATGAAACAGGTTAAGGAAGAGAAGAAGAAGCAGATAAAGGTAGGGGAAAGACAGAATAAGAAGTTTAGATTTTTTGACAAGGGTGTAGGTCAACAATAGAGTGGTAGAGATGGTGAGAAGTAGTCTAAAAAGTGGTGATAGTGGTGGGGTTCTGGTTCCTACTCTATGGCTAGTTCTCCTTATCCAAAGCCGTCGGATAACTGTCGTTCTTAGAATAAAAGTGGGTTTAGTGCACAGGGTTCCCAATCTCAAGATGGTGGGGCTCAGTCCGCTCCATTATATCCTCCTTATAGATTTTGTGGGCAGATGTACTGTGGGGTTTATGAAGAAGGAAGGAATAGGTGTTTTAAATGTGGTCAGACTGGTCATCTGCAGAGGGATTTTCCTTCTAAGGTTGCTTTAGGGGAAAATAAGATTCCAATTTCCACTTCTTCAGTTCCTGCACCAAAGGGTTCCACTTCTACTTCTGGCACCAACATTGGCCAAATTGCTTGTACGCTCTTGCTATCTGTCAAGACTTTGAGGCATCTCCCAATACCATTACTTGTTTGTTATGACTCTTTTCTTGTGATGTGTATTGCTTGCTTGATCCAGGTTCAACTCTTTCTTATGTGATCCTATTTGTGGCTGTGTAGTTTGGTTTCGATCTCAAGTGTATCCCTGAACCCTTTTCTTTTTCAACACCGATGGGTGAATCTATGGTTTCTAGAAGGTATCGTTCTCTCATTGGTATGGATTCTTTTGAGGTGCTATATCATAGAAGGTGTCATTCTCCCATTGGGTGGATCGAGGTTGGGGAGGTGGAGATATTTAGCCCGGATTCGGTTCACCAAGCGATGGAGAAGGTGGTGGTGATTCAGGATAGACTTAAAGCTTCCCAAAGTCACCAAAAGTCCTATGCATATATAAGGCATAGGGAGTTAGAGTTTGAGGTTAGCGATTGGGTGTTCTTGAAAATATCTTCCATGAAAGGAGTAATACGGTTTGGGAAGAACGAAAAGCTCAGCCCCCAGTATGTTGGTCTGTGCTTGGTTTTAACAGGGCTGGTAGTGTTGCCTATGAGTTGGATTTGCTTTCTAGTTTGAGCTCTATTCATTCGATGTTTCATGTGTCAATGTTGAGGAAGTGTGTGGGTGATTCATCGCTGATTGTGCCTAGCAAGGATATCGGTATTTTGGATTCCTTGTGTTATGAGAAAGTCCCTATTGAAATTTTGGATTGGCAAGTTGGTCGGTTGGGGACGAAGGACGTAGCCTCAGTAAATATTCTATGGAGGAACCACAAGGTTGAAGAGGCCACTTGGGAAGTCGAAGAGGACATGAAGTACAAATATCCATTCTTGTTTTCCTCTCCAGAAAATCATATGTAAGGTATGTGTTATTCTTAGCATCTTTGTTTTCTGACATTGTTAAAGGAAAGATTGATTTCCTTGGCATATTTATTTTCTAACTTGGCTAAAGGTACGAGTAGAGGTATATGGAGTCAAATTACAGTTGTGTTGCCTTGTCCCATCATTCGAGGACAAGTGATCCAAGTGGGGGAGAGTTGAAACACCCCAGATTTTTGTCCCTTGGAAATTCTTGATCTTTGGGCTCACTACCTTGGTCACGACTCATGGTGATGAGTCATAAGATGTGGTTACAGGTCGTAGGACCCTGGTCATAACCAAATCAGAAACTTTGTGGAAAGATTCTACTCTGAGTACGAGTGGCTCACTATGAGTTGTGAGGATATTTTATGAGTTATAGGTTCAAATAGTAGGATGTCCAGTGTTTAATTCATTTAGGTTCCGTGTTACTCACGACTAGACCTTATGAGTCGTAAGATCTCCTTACGAGTTAGTTGGTGGAATCATAAGGTGGACAGTGTATGGGGGTCCTAGTCACTGTCTTGGTTATGACTCGTGGTCACGAGTCGTAACGCGTGGGTACGAGTCAAGGGGTTGACTCATAGCCAAAGGTGGGTTTTTTCCAGCTTTTAAGTTGAAGGCACTCTAGACATTTCCCACTTTAAACCCTTGGACCCTACGACTTAATGCCCTCCTTTGGACTTTATTATTACCTCATTCCCAATAAAACACTCCTAAATTCTACCTCAAACTCTTTGTTCAAGTTAAGGCTAGGGTTTCAAAGAAAGTGGTCCATCTAGGGTTCTAAGGGTGATTTCTTCTCCAAATTTCTTTGTATCCAAGGCATGTTACTCTTCCCTTATTGTTAAATTTTACAAAAGCATGTGATTTAGAGTGTTGTTCATAAGGTTATTATTTGGTTTGAAAACAAAGGTTTGGGGTCTTAAATGTTACGAATTGGACGATATTTCCCATGGTTGATATATATATATATATATGATTTTCATGCTTTTAATATGGTTTTGAACATATGGGTGCACGAGTATGGTGAATAAATTAGGGAATTGTGACTTTCCCAAACTTGTGACTTTTTATGTGGTTATAACCCCAATCCCATAATGTGAAATTGGTTTTAGTTATGAGAACTGTGGAAATTTGTAAAATTAAGTTAGTCTTGAACTATTGCATGATGTAAAGTTTGAAATACAATGGTATGATTTAATGAACAAAGGGAGTCAGTGTTCCCCAATGTGTATTAATGAATATAGGGAGTTGTTCTCCCCAAGTTATTAGAAGTTGTTTTGGCATGATGTGTTACCTTGCAAGTATATTGGTATGACGATACCGACAATGTATGCCTAAATATGTATCAGGCTTCATTGAATGGGAATTGGTGACAACTATTTTAGTTGGGCTCTAATAAGAATTGTGTAGCTGAGTCGTGAAAGTAGAGGTCCGAGTGACTAATACAAGAAATTGCATTTACCGATGCGAGGGTCAAAGTGACAAGGGAGGTTCGTGTCCTTTTATTATTATTTTATGATTAGGGATGTTCGAGTCCCTCGTAAATCATTATATGATTGGGTGCTTAAGTCACCTTGGTATGTGTTGGAGGGTTCGAGTTCCCCATGTGCATATATATGAGATTATTCTCTGATTTGTGTGGTTACACACATTGGGGCCTGACCAGGGGGTGAGAGTTAGGGCCCATATATCCCAAGGGTACTATTATATGATGGTTGAGCTACACGATCCAGGCTAAAGTTTTGAAACACATGTTAAGCCTTGTTCTTTATCCCGACATATGACATATATCTATGTATTTGCATTTGACTATGTGCAATAATGTAGTACATAGACATATATGTGGGTCAGTACTTCTGGAATGTACTGATTATGTCGGGGTGAATGCAAAAAGTAAAATTTAAATTGAACATACTTTCAGAATATGCATGTTAAGAGTAAAGGGACTCACCTTGATCATGAATAAAACTGAAAGCTGAAACATCATAAACATGAATAATAAAGCATAATTTGATATGCTTAGATATTCATTACACTTAGTTTCTGAAATCTTTACTTTTGTGAGAGATTTTTATAATTGACATAAACCATGTGAGCTATCATGGAGTCCAACGTCTTACCCACGGTAAGGAGAGCTATTCTACCCTTGCCATCGGAATAGAACCTTAACTGAAAGTGATCATTATACTTAGCCCATATTGGGTAATAAGAGAATTAAGCAGCGACGATGGTGGTTTTTGTTGGGTTTGCCGATGGAGCTCCGATATTGTCTCGGCGGTGGTGCGATTGGCTTGGATTCACCGGCAATGGAAACAGTGTCTGTTGTGGGGTTTTGTTGGTTGAGTAGCGGCCATTTGGTAAGGTCGTCGGAGAAAGAGAAAGGAGAAAGGGGAGGTGGGGTTCCATCGACTGGTAGGAAGCGGCGGCGGCTTGATGTGGCTGTTGTTTTCTGGTAAGAGAGGGCTGTGGAGGTGGCTATTTTTTTAGGGTGAAAAATATAAGATTAGGGTTGGTTGTTTTGTTTAAGAATGGAAGAAAAAAGTGACTTGATCTCAGCCGTTGGATTAATTTTAATCAACGACAAAGATTAAAATAATGTAATAATAATTTAAAAATAGGTCAATAATTGAATTTTAATTTGGGGTCAAAATTGATATCAATTCTCACTAATATTGATATTAATTGAATAAGAATTAGATTAGAAATTACATTAGCTGGGAAAATTGAATTGACTTAGGCTGCTATTTAATAAATGTAGGAAAGACGTAGTAGTAGTAATAATAATAATAATAATAATAATAATAATAATAATAATAATAATAATAATAATAATAATAGACAATGTTTGTAAATTGTGGGCATGTATAATTGTGGAAATGATTTAATAAATATTAGCAAAATTATGTAAAATATTATATAATGTAAAAAATAATAATATAAAATAAATTATTTATTTTCAAATCATGAATGCGACAAGTTAATATTTATTTGATATCAAAATAATGCATAGAAAATATCAACATGTAAAATTAATAATTTTGCTAAAATAGTAGCATAAGACAGGTATCGTGAGGTCAAAATTGGGTGTCAACACAACTAACACAATTTAGTCCCACAAATTGGGGTTTCTGGAGGGCACAGTGTACGCAAACCTTACCACTAAGGTAGATAGGTTGTTTCCAATAGACCCCCAATTCAAGAAAAATAGTCTGAAGTAGTCCAATTTCAAGAAAAAAATAGTGAAAGTTGATTTAATATTGGTCAAAAATTCCACTTTTCATTGTTCTTCTTGAATTTAGCATCCCAAAACCTAATTTCCTGCAAAAATCTCCCCAAAACACATCAAATCTAATAAAATAGCCTTTAAGTACATGCATATTCTCATAGTTTAAGCATCTTAAGTGCTATATTCCTATATCACACCATTTCATTACCATGAGGTCAGCCATTAACAACTGCATTGAAGTTGGTTCCGGAGGGTTCAAACTCAATTGCTTGAATATGGATAGCGACATCCAATTAATGCTGGCTCCTAAGTAACATAAGGCTTTGGTGAATTGGGATGACCCAATAGTACATGGTATAGTGAATGCTCTGAGGTCACTCTTTTTCTGAGCTAAAGACCTCGTAGTGATTGCACTACCGTGGTGCAAGACATCAATATCCTCAATCGTTGCTCCTTTCTTCCTTGTGACTAGTTGCTTCATAAACCTGACATATCCAGGTATCTACTCCAATGCCATGAGAAGAGGATTATTCAAGCTTAATTCTTTCAGCATCTCAATAAATTACTTGAACTTTTCTTCGTCTCTTTTCTACTTCACTCGCTGAGGAAATGGTGGGGGCGGTCTCAGAATTTGTTTTATTTTTTGCTCAATTATTGAGCCCTTACCTCTTTCCTTAACAACTAAATCATCACCACCATTTGCCTATTCCAACTCCACAATAGGTTTCTTAATAATAACTTCTGCAGCAGGGAGTGAGGGATCCATAGTATTAATACTACTCCTAGTAGTAATGGCAAGAACATGACCATCATTTTTTGGATTCTACACAGTATTGCTTGGAATAGTACCTGGATGCCTCTAGTTCAGAGTTGTTGATATCTGCCCGAAATGGTGCTCCAATTGATTGATTGCAGTCGCATGTGCTTCAACCTTTTGGGTCAACCCTGAAATGTCAACCTTAATCTCCTTAAGGCTGATCTCCTAATTTTCTTAACCCTTCACCAGCTTAGCCAATATCTCTTCCATTCTTGATTTTCCAGGTGGAATGTACTAATCTCCCTTCTCTCTGTAGTCATTCTTCTTTCTCCAGCCACCATTTTGCTCTCTACTAAGGTCTCTGAATTTGTCATGGTAGTTCTAACTTTGGTTCCCTTATCCTTGGGCTTGGAAACCCGCCAACTGGCGATCCAGATAGTTTGCTTCCTCTTCAAATTCTGACTCATAAGCTTTGGAAACTGAACACTGTGCTGCTACTGCATTCACTTTCTCAGAAGTTGTTGCTGTAAGCTATTTTGCTAGTACCCCTAGATCAATTATTAGCAGCATAATTTCTTACGCTACTAAATCATCAACTACTTTCTGGTCGTAGGAGGCACCAATAGAATATGTGCCAGATCCCCCCTCAGCCTCTCGAGTTTTCCACCCTCGGTTAGTAAGTGAGATCTGATCTAATATCTCCGAAGCTGCCTCCCAGCGTAGTCTCATAAAAGCTTCTCCAGAGATGGTTTCTTCCATGGCTCTAGAGATGATGGTCAAGGTTCGATAAAATATCTCCATAAGCTCTTCCCTGAAATTCGATGGTTGGGCACCATAATAAGCTTCTTCTTAACCCTGAACGATGCCTCATACATAGATTCAGACTATAACGACCTGAAATTATAAATCTCATTCTTAAGCTGCAATATCCTGTATGTAGGAAAGAACCTGTTCAAGAATTTCCTGTGCAACTCATTCCATGTAGCTCCCCTAACCATAATGATGCTTCTCCTGTAAGTGAGAAGGGGAACAACCTCTGTCTAAGCGCTTCCTGATCCACCCCTAGATTTGTATATGAACTGCAGATCCTGATGAAATTAGCAAGGTGCAAATTTGTATCATTTGTAGGCAGACTCAGAAACACACCCTTCAAATTTAAGACCTGGATTATTGTGCTTGTTATGTCAAACTTAATGCCTAGGGGTAAAACAGGAGGAATAATAGCTCTAGTCTCTACCGATTCAACGTATCCAAATCTTCTTTATCATCTATATATGGCTGCATATACTGATATGCTGGGATCGCTTGAACACGGGCATCTCTCACTCTGTTTTTATTTTCACCAAGTGCTGCTCAGTGGTCTGCTTCTTGTCTTTGCCCTGCTAGCTCTGCCTCTCGATCTACCCGCTGATCTTCTTCCGTTGCCTTCCTCTCATTCTCAGCTTAAGCTAAAAGTTGATTGGTCTGTCAATCAACTATATTCTGTACTCCTTTGGGAGGAGGGGGAGGTACAATATTACGAACCCTTTCAGGATTATCATCTCTTTTCTGTTCCGCCATCCTACTAGGTGTTTGTAGGATCCTCTTTGGATTCGGATTCATTAGGAGCAAGGGATTGACTCTACTCTATGTGCTAGGCATACAACGGCGTATGCCCAACTAAGAACAAAAACAAAAAAAAACCCTATAAACTGTAAAAACTACAAATCACAAATCAACACTGTATTCCCCGGTAACAACAACAAAATTTGGTGACGTCCAAGCTACACCTCCTCTATGAAGATGATATGATCTCTGCTAAATATAGTAACCCAATAAAGGTTGGGGTCAAATCCCAAGGGAATACGTGGACTCACAACTCTTAGATGTAATCAACAAGCGAAATAGGAGAAGTAAATGGGGGGTTTAAGTATCAATGTCGAACTAGTAGAAAATATCAACTTCGGTTGTAATAAGTCGTAAGTGAACACTAGGATTGTGTCCCCCCTGGCTTCTCAACTCTATAGGCTTATCATTCTATATTGAACCAACCCGATACCTTGCATGCAAAATCGATAAGTTGAGTTCAAATGTGTAAATAATGTTAGTTCCTTCATCCAAGTTTGCATATAAGTAACAACGATAACATATCTATGAGTTAAACAGAAGATTGCATTTTTTTTTAAAAGTACTCCATGAGTTTGTTATAGAATTGTTTGCTAACAAATAACGGAAGGAGCAATTTATTCTAAATTTAAATTCATAATGTAACATACAATTAAAATTCCATAGTACCTATGAGTATTTTAAAAGGAGGTTTTGGCTCTCGCATGATTTTGTCTGGCCAAGGCACTACAAAATGCCTCAAGGCTTACATGTTGGGATCAACTTGTTTATGAGACTTCGCTCCAAGCGATTGATTGTACTTTGTAAACACGTCTAATTCTTAACACTTGAAGCTTGCCTAAATATTTTACACAATTCTGTGTCAAAGTTCTCTATTAATATATTGACTCTCATAATTCTGTAATAGATGAATGATACTTGATAATTTTTATGATAAAAAGAAAAAGGTAAGTATGAAGAATTTAATCTCAAAACTTACATATTTTTGAACAAAAAACAAGCTTTAATTTTCTCATATTGATTTGTCCGCACATTATCTTTTAACTAGTAAAATCCTCTTCTAAAATTCTATATGTAAAAGATACACAAAGCATTATATCACACCACATATCATTCAAAACTTAATCTATCCAAATTCACATTCAGTAAATAAGAATTCACCTTAGTCTATCTTGTCAATAGGTAAGTGAAATAGAGGCAGTTATATTTACAAACCTTGTAATAGTTTAAAAAATACATAGAACTAAAACTATTGGCAGTTTTGATTTTTATTCGATGAACCGCCTACCATATTGATTGTAGATGATATAGAGAATTTTAGAATCAATTTTAATTAACTTACTAATGGATATAAGAAAATTTTACTTTTTTGACAAAATGAATTGCATGATAAATTACACTAAATACCTGAACTCGACAACATGATCAACAATTTCTGAAAGATCAAAACACTTGGTCTTATTACTCTTGAACTCTTGCGATAAAGAGGAAGCAAAGTTGTTTTCCATGTTATACAAGTGCCATGATCCTATTACACCTGAAGTCATGTTTCTCATTGCACTCAGAAACCTCATATTTTAATCATTGTGTCACAATATGAATAATAAATAAAATTAAGAGACCATACCTTCAAATTTGTTGTTAATTGGTACGAATTTTCAATCACACGCTACATATGAATCTTCCTTCACTTGCACAAGAATATTAAGAATCAATCAAAAATAAATCATATAAACTTATTCATATATTAACTGAAGAAGATAAAAATATCTAATAATTTTATAAAACAACAAACATAAATTATTGTTGAGGAAAACTAAATAATAATAGAGGAAAACATGCACCAATTTATGGAAATTATAATATATAAAGTGAATTTAACACCCCAAAAAACAGTGATAGTATTGATGGGCAATACAATTAGAATTTGTGACCTCAAATAAAATTAAACTCTGATTTACTGTCCAATATTCATAATTCTACATAAATATTAGCAATAAAGTCAGGAGAATTGACACATAGTCTCAAATCAAGCTAATTAGCCTCTTCATGGATCCTACGTAAAATCTGTTCATAACAGTAGCTATTTCTTCCACTGAACTCAACTTGTAATCTTTTTCTACCTGCACATTCAATGCCACAATCAGTTTATTAAATTAAACTCAAAAGAATTTAGCTTGACATAATATTCATCGTTAGGGCAAAACAAATTTATTAACCCTTCAGGTCATATGTACCTATTATAATAAATAATATATCTTATATTCAAGATTTTAGTCTTGCGTGTGATTAGATTGTGTAAGTAATTATTTACCCTAAACAGTATATAAAACTTAAACACTTTCTTTATCGATTCCAATTTTTGTGGCACGGTTAGAATTTTGAGATTCAAACCTTTAAACTTCGATTGTGAATTCATCATACTACGTAGAAAGTAGTATAAATCACAATAAGTAACAACTTAAAATATTTAAAAGACATAAATAATTTCGGTTGAAAAATAAACTTGATTACTATGTAGAAAGTACTATAAATCACAATAAGTAACAACTTAAAATATTTAGAAGACATAAACAATTTTGATCAAAAAATAAACTTGGTTGACTTTCGAATTTCTAACTGTATAACATAAAGTTAGACGGATAGAATAATTGATCTCACCTTCAAACGGAGAGAACAGAGGACAAACTGGTCAACTTTTCAAACATTCAGATGAAGAATACTTAGCCTAAGGCTTTCAAGCCTTGATTTTATTCTAGGAACCAATCTTGGCATCCTTTAGCCAAAATAATTACCCGATTTATCTCGTAAATACTATACTATCAAAATCAAATCAATTTTTTTTCCTTCCTTGTAAAAATAAGATTCTGAAACCAAAGATATATACCCATAAACCTAACCAAAACTCTGTTGAACAATAATTTTATTTAATACACAAAAATATAAAAATGTATTAACTCATAGTTACAAAATTTTTCAACCAATGTTTCATGCTCTTTGACTATCGGCTTTTGTGTCGATGATGACATTAATCCGATTTTGTTTGACCCAAACAACAAAGTATGTGTTAATTATTTTTTGTATATATAAACAAAAACCTACCATGAATATTAATTCTTTTTCTAATATATTTTAGGACTCATTTTTCTTTCAATATATTTTAGGAGTCTATATTATAAAAATAATCAAATAATAATTTCAGAAAATAATAAAATGATGATTTTGTCTATTGCGGAGTCTTTTAATGAAGGAAAAACAATTCAAATCATTTTTCTAAGGGTCTTCATACTTTTAATATGTCATAAATATATAGATATAGATTCGAAATAAATATGGAATACTATGAAATAACTTAATAATCAACAAAATATTTTTCGTTGTAAGATTTTCAGTGGCTAGGTCTGAATATGCCACTTGACATAATTTTAGGCCTGACATATCTATAAATATGGAATAATGTGAAATAGTTAAATAGTAAAGAAACTATTTTTGGTTGTAAGATTTTCAGTGGCTAGTTCTCAATATGCCATATATATATATACACACACACATATACATATATATATATATGTGTGTGTGTGTGTGAGAGAGAGAGAGAGAGAGTATGAGTGAGTGTGTGTGTGTGTGTGTAGAATATAGATATGAAATAAATATGAAATAATATAAAATAAATAAATAATCAACAAAATATTTTTTTTGGTAAGATTTCAAGTGGCTAGTTCTCAATATATCACTTGCATAATTTGATAGACTATCCTCATTTTTTAATATATAATTAAAATCTACAAAATTAATTTTTATTATCAAATGTCAAGTAGCTAGTTCTCAAGATGATACTTGTCATAATTATAGGCTAGACTATTCTCCTTTATTATATATATAGATATGAAATAAATATGAAATAATTAAAATCTACAAAATTGAGTTTTGTTGTCAAATGTCAAGTAGCTAGTACTCAAGTTGACACTTGGCATAATTATAGGCTAGACTATTCTACTTTATTATATATATATAGATGATACTTGTCATAATTATAGGCTAGACTATTCTCCTTTATTTTATATATATAGATATGAAATAAATATGAAATAATTAAAATCTACAAAATATTTTTTGTTGTAATGTTTTCAGTGGCTAGTCCTCAATATGCCACTTGACATAATTTTTGGCTAGACATATCCATGAATATGGAATAATTTGAAATAATTAAATAGTAAACAAAATATTTTTGGTTGTAAGATTTCCAGTGGCTAGTTCTCTATATGCCATTTGACATAATTTTAGGCTAGACTATCCTCTTTATATATATATATATATATATATATGAAATAAATATGGAATAAACATGAAATAATTATAATCTATAAAACTATTTTTTGTTTTCGAATGCCAAGTAGTTAGTTCTCAAGATGACAGTTGCATAATTATAGTCTAGACTATTCTTTTTTTATCTGTGTGTATACATACACACACACACACACTTGGCATAATTATAGGCTAGTGTTGCGCACAAGCAAGGGTACGTGGTCCAACCAAGTATCAATCCCTCAGGAACTTGTGTTAAACAACGATCCAATTCTAGTTTAACTATGTCGATTAAGCAAGTGAAAAAGTAACCAAAAGAGTTTGAGAGTTATAAAATTAAAGTAAAGTAACCAATGCGAGAAAGTAAAGGTTCTTGAACAACAGTGGGGAGAAAACCAGGGTTAAGGCACTATGAACAATCATATTAAGCAATGTAACTTCATTAGTTAGGTTAATTATCCTGGTTGTTGGTCCACGGGGTCGATATTATGACTATGGCCTTCCTAACCTCTAATCAATTATCAAACTTAGCCCAAAAACTACATCATTGAGTGGGGATGCAAGAATTAAGTTAAACGCATTCATATTCTATAACTTAATTTAACCAAATAGGTAACATAGGTATATTCCGATCCTAAATTCAAATCATAACATCATTCAATTGAGATTACGATCCTATTCTATCCGTGCCATATTTTGTTTTATCATTCCTCCTTTTGGGTTTATGATAGAAGTAAGTATGTATTCTAAAGGTCGCAAATCCTTAAAATAGTTAATACAATGATAAATAAACAACCAAAAATAATAAATAATCAAAACCAAGTCAATACACAACAAGAGTAATCATGCTCTTGTCCTTAACCCCGACAAAAGGTTTTTAGCCGCTCATGGACATACACGTAATCTCAATAGATGAATCTATATTAAAATTCATAAATAAATTAAAGTAAATGAATAAAAATCCTATTTTTAGACTTCTTAATCATTTCTCCAATCCCTAAGGTTGTCCAAGGTGTGTAGAATAATGTTTAAGTGTCCTATTTATACTAGGCCAACATTGGCCGTTTCTGGTTTGCCTCCGTGCCACACCCCTATCGTGGTGGCTATGAAGCATGACACACTGATATCATACATATATACTATAATTGTACATTACAAAATGAAACCAAGGGAGTTCCACACCCTTATCGCGGCATCTAGGCAGCGTGGCACGCCAATGTGTCCAAAAATTCCAAATTTTGTCAAGCCAACTCCAATGCGTTTGTCTTTCAATTCCAAGCTTTGTGGTGAATTTTCCTCTTGATTTCCTTTTATATCATCTATAAATCATATTTATAAACTCACCAAACATTCTATTACATCAAACACCACAAATTAGATCTCAAAACAACATAGAATCCCACACGATGAACTGGTAAGGGACATAACTCAAGTTAAGAGTACTAGGTTTTGCATTTGAAAATCAGCTTGATATTTTAACTCCAAACTCATTATGAACAACCTTAAACAGTATAATCACATAACTAAACACTTATATGCTCATTTATAACACCAACAACTCATTAAGCACACAAGAAGTCCTCAAAACAAGGCTAAACAAGCATAGATAATGACACTTAGGTGCATAAATTCACCTAGGATCAGCTAAATTCTTCTTCTTTATTATATATATATATATAATATAATAAATTTGGTTATAGTAATTTTAAGGAAAAATTTTACTAGTTGTTTTTATCCATAAGAGTTTATCCAATAGGAACCAAACTTAGTTATTTTACAACCACAATATGAAATAAACATAGAATAATTCAAAATTTGAATGTATATAATTCAATGAATTTTTGATATATTTTTTTAAATATTTTTTTATTTTTATCCCTTTTTTGTTCTTCGCTAAAAATATATAATTCAAGAAGATTATTTTAAGGACAAATATTGGTTATTTTCATCCAATAGGAGTCAGTTTTAATAGTTTTCATCTAATAAAAGTTAGACTTAGTTATTTTTTTACCACAACATGAAATAAGCATGAAATAATTATAATCTACAAAATTGAAGTAGCTATTTCTCAAGATGACACTTGACATAATTATAGGCTAGACTATTCTCTTTTATTATATATATAGATATGAAACAAATATGGAATAAACATGAAATAATTATAATCTATAAAATTAATTTTTGCTGTCAAATGTTAAGTAGCTAGTTCTCAAGATGATACTTGACATAATTATAGGCTTTTCATGACCTAAATTTGGGACCGTGATGGCTGATGTGCCAAGATTTCATGACACTTTTGATGCTTAAAATCGAAAAATATGCAAGTAATTAGGTCCCTTTTGTTTGATATGATGTGCTTTTTTGGTTGTTTTGCAGAAAACTAGATTTTGGGAGCTAAAAAGAAGAAAAAGAGTTGAAGTGTGTAGAATATCCTACTTATAGGCTCATTTACGGGCCATAGGTGAAACCTATGGCCACCGTAAGTGGCCACATAAGTATCAAAAGAAGAGGATCTGAGAACCTAAAGTCTGAAGTTTTGTCTACTAGTCATGAAGGGACTACTTATGGGATGTAAGTACCATTTATTCCCATTGTAAGTGACTTCATAGGTAGCATTCTGAAGCTCTAAAGTTTTTATGACACTTACGAGCCACCCAGGGGTCCGTAAGTACCACTTACGATCCAACCCAATTTTTCTTGTTTATTTTGGTTAAAATTTTTAGGGTTCTGATGTATTCTATAAATGCCTTTTCTATGTTTTTGGTATTAATTTATGCACTCTTTACATTCACAATATTATATTGATTTTAAGATTCAACTTTTGATATTGAAATCCATTGTTCTCGGTTTTGCCGATTGATTATTAATTTGAGATTCTGGGTTTTGTTCTTAAATTATTGTAATATTATTCACATAATTTATTTTATAAATTTTATGTATGTTCTTGCAAACATGAATGGTTAAACCACATAACTAGGTTGTGGGAACCCTGACGGAATAATAAAGTAAGAAAGTGTGAGGTCCTTCTAAATCAGTGTTTATGCATGTATTGTGATCATCTTCGATTTGATTGCTTTCTTAACTATTATAGAAGTTAAGAACTTGCCTGTAGTCGAGATCATCTTTAAAAGAGAGGTTAAGATGAGGAAAATAAGATCACAACAGTAATTTAAGGCTACCAATCCTAGTCTAATTTACTTGGCACCCAAAAGAAGACAGTTAACTGGGTTCTATGACAAGTGTTAGAAAGGCGACACTCTAAGACTTACAAGGTGAAAAGTGATATTTACCAAAGAAATTCACAAGACAATTGGTTATACATATCTTGTCAGATTTTGTATGTAAGGTATTGGGTTAGTTTGGCAGAGCACGAAAACTGTACGGAGTTAGGAAGTCAGGGGAACAAAATCCTAATATTCATCTCAGATTAATTTCAACCCAAAAATGACCCAGATTTGTTACTCTTGATATTGTTCTCACCAAATCCCTCTATTTACTTTTTTGTATTTTTTTAGCTACTTTAGCAAATTTATAAGAGAAATTCTGCATATTCCCTATGGGTTCGATCCCAACCTCTATTGGGTTAATATATTTGACAACGATCATGTTGTGCTTTCTTGGGAGGTATAACTTGGGTGACATCAAATTTTGGCGCCAGTGTCCAAGAATACGGTACAAATTGATTGGCAAAGTTAGTTGAGGTTGTTGGTTTTACTTTTCTGCTACTCTTGGGGTGTACACCGGTTTATGCCTAGTACTAGGGGTCAAGGTAATTTTAAGACCCCGTAAAATTTTGATCAATTAATTTTTGACCCTTCCATGTACGTAAAATAATTTTTTACTTGAATTATGTTAAGAATTTTTCAAAGAGTATTTTGGGAAAGTTTAAAATTTATGAAAGAGATTTGGGGCCATTTTGGGGACACTGAAGCAATGAAACTCTGTGATAATGGAGTGCCATGCTACTTATTCACCATGATACGAGTGTGGAACAGAGGCTAACCTTTGCGATAGCGACGTGCACGTTGTTATATATTTTTGTCAAATTTTATTTTTTCAGCTTGGGGTGGGGGATTTTGGGTCTTTTTCACTTTTAAAATATCATAAATGACCCCCAACCCCAGAAAATCCCAAATTTCACTTAGATTTACATTACTTTCTCCTCTCAAAATACTCCAATCAAGAAACTCAAGGATTTTCATTCTTTGGGCTCCAAACTTTGATTCTTCTTCAAATTTATCTAAATTTTAGGCATGTTGCTCATTCACAAACTTGTATTTTACACTGTGACATTAATTTAATCAATATTCATGTGTTTCAAATGATGGATTTGAAATTGGGTTGAGGATTTTGGATTATTGTTATTGAATTACTTTTCTCATGTTTTAATTTGATTATTAATGCTTTATTTGATGGTTTTGGGACTGAATTGGTGCATTGTGATTATGGTTGAAATGGGTAATATGGGTTTCCCCAAAATTAATAAAATTTGGCTCGATAATGGCATTAACCTCAGTCTAATTTAGATCTTGGTTTTGAATATAAAGTTTCACTTAGTTGAACTTGTCCTTTAAAAACATTGCATTGGATTAAAGGATAAATAGATAACAACAATTTTAGAATTCCCTTGGTGGTCATGGTTTTAGATTTTTAATTGGAACTTGGGAGTCTAATGGTTAAATGGACAAGTTTTCCATAATTGAATTAGCTTGCAAGCATCTTGGTATGATGATACCATGTTAGAAAATGTCATAATAAAGAATCCTTGGCTAATGGTTGGGTCTATGTGCAAACTATTTTAATTTAGGCTTAAATAAAATTATGTAGCTCACCGTGAAAGTGTAGTACTGGGGAGACCAATAATGGAAACTACGTTTGCCACACATTATATTTTGGTTTGCTATTGCCTTATTATCTTTATACTTTCCTTGGTACGTGCGACTAACACACACTAGGGACTTTCCAACAGGGAGAGTCAAACCTATATAGCTCGTAGGTGCCTTTAGGACGGAGCGAGATATGTAGTTTTGGCTAATGTTTTAAACTATCATTTTTCATGACCCTTGTCTCTATCATGGCATCCTATATATGTACATATATAATTGCTGTGCATGTGGTTTATGACTAGATTTAGGTAATTGCACTATTTTATTCCTATCCCTTGAGTTATATGATAGTGCTTACCTTACCGACTATTCTCGAATGTTACATTATTTTATAATGTAGGTTTGGAGGACTTCTCTATTACTCCTGTGCCATATTAGGTGGTGTGGTACATCTATTGAGCTGCTATGAAGTAGTGAGCTTTTATTTTTTGGAAGGCCCGGTCATTTTATTAGTTTCTTTACTATCTTAGTACTTTTAGATTTCTCTTTGTCATAGTCAGGTGCATGTCCCGATTTAGTTAGGTATTCTTAGTTTAGTGGCTTTTGTGGACAAGCATTGGATTGGTTGTTTATTTTAATTCTTAAAATTTTCATTTGACTTATCTATCCTTCTTATTACTATTTTGGTTGGCTTATTCTATTTACATTTATATATTCTTGGGGGAAGGCTAAGGTAAGGGTGTTGTCTTTGGCCCATGGTGGGCTTGAGATTTCTCATCACGACCAGGCTCGAGTTCGGGTCATGACAAGCTTGGTATCAGAGCATGATTTAGGGTCACTTGTTATACACAAAGCCGTGCTGAGTAGAGTCCCTTTTATAGGTGTGTAGCATGCCACACTTATATAGGGGAGTCTATAAGACATTTAGGAATGTTTCCTTTTCTTGTGTTTTATTTCAGGCCTTATAGTCTAGTTTCTATGAAACTTCTCTAACTTTTTACTTACTCATGTTTTAGATCATGCCTCCATAAAGATATGATGGTCGTAGGAACTCTGTTGGAACCTCTTTCCCATATGGGGAAGATGTGGAGGGACTCACCCTATTTATAGAGTGCAGACCCGATCTAGGGTCCCTCCTCCCAACTATACCGCTCTACGTAAGGTTCCATCAGTACTTACTAATCCTCTCGAGCTTCCCGGGTTTGTGATATGTATGCTTAGTTGCCTCAAGGATATATCTCTAATATAGAATCTCTAATATGGAGTTCTGTTAGTCTATTCATATACTTTCTCAACTGGTGGAATCACAGTACCGTTAGTCTGATAATATTGGTCCTATTGCTAACTTATCTGAAGTTGACAGAGTTGGCCAGTTTATGAGGTTCCCCCAACCTTTATAGGTTATAAGGTTGAGGAGGATCCTTAAGGGTTTATTGATAAAATATAGATGATATCTAGAGTAATACATTCTACTGATTCAGAAGGTGTAGAGTTTGCTGCTTATCAGTTAAAAAATGTGGCTTACCAGTGGTATAAAACGTAGGATGAGATAAGGGGTGGTGATATTGAGCTAACGATATGGGAACATTTTTTATGTACTTTTCTTAATCACTTATTTCCTCAGGAGTTGAGAAAGGCTAGGGCAAAAGTATTTGTGAACTTGAAGCAAGGTAAGATGAGTGTTAAGGAGTATACCCTGAAGTTCCAACAGCTGTCCCGTTATACTCCTGAGTTGGTGTCTAATATGAGGTTCTAAATAAAGAAGTTTGCTTTTTGTTTGTGTCATGATTTAGTGTTAGAGTGTAAGGATGCTATGCTAAATAATGATATAGACATATCCAGGCTAGTGGTTTATATGCACAAGTAGAGAATGAAAATAAGAAGTAGATAGAGAGGGCAGAAAGGAAAATAAAAAAGTTTAGATATACAGAGTAGGGTGCAAATTAGTAGAATAGTGGGAGAGATAGTAGGAAGTGGACTAAGAAGAAGAATTGGGGAAATTCTTATTGAACAGCTAGTACTCCTTATCCTAAGTCTTCAGGTGATCATCGTTTTCAGGATAACAGTGGTCCTAAGGCACCGCGTGCACAGTCTAAAGTCAGTGGATCTTAATCAACCCCACCTTATCCTCCTTATCAATTTTGTGGGCAACTTTACCATGGTTATTATAAGGAGGGGAGAAACTTGTCTTTTAATTGTGGTTAGCCTGGTCATTTACAATGGAATTGTACTATAACTAAAGTTTCCATGGGAGCTAATAAGGTCTTGGTCTCTACTTCTTCGGCTCCTGTACCTAAGGGCACCACTTCAGGTACCGATAATGGATGAAATCATCTTTATGCACTTGCTACTCATCACGAGTCTAAGGCATCCCCAAATGTTGTTACTAGTATGTTATAACTCTTCTCCTGTGATGTTTATTGTTTGCTTGATCTGGGTTCTACCCTATATTATATGACCCCTTATGTGGCTGTAAACTTTGTTTTTGGTCTTGAAAATATTTCTGAACCCTTTTTTAGTTTTACTCTGGTGGGTGGTTCTATTATTTCTAGAAAAATCTATAGAGGTTGTGTGGTGTCCATTCATCATAGGGAGAGACATTGGTGGATTTGATAGAACTTGATATTGTGGATTTTGATGTAAACTTAAGGATGGATTGGCTCCGTTTGTGTTACGTTTCTCTGGATTGTAATACCTGAAAGGCTAGTTTTTATTTTTCTAATGAACCAGTGATTGAATAAGAGGGGAGTTTCTTAGTCCCCAAAGAGAGGTTTATTTCTTACCTTAGAGCATAGAAAATAATTTCCAAAGGGTGTATGTATCATCTAGTTTGGGTTAAGGATTCAAACTCTGAGAGTCCCTCTTTGTAATCTATCCCTATGGTTAGTGACTTTTCTAAAGTTTTTCCTGATGATCTTCCTGGAATTCCTCCTAATAGGGAGATAGATTTCGAGATTGATCTTGTACCAAATACCGATCCCATTTCCATTCCTCCTTATAGGATGGATCCGGCTGAAATAAAAGAGCTAATGAAGTTGTTGAAGGATCTTCTTGATAAGGATTTCATTCATCCTAGTGTTTCACCGTGGGGTGCTCTTATACTTTTCATACGAAAAAAGATGGGTTTCTTCAGATGTGTATAGATTATCGTTAGTTGAATAAGGTCACAATGAATAATAAGTATCCTCTCCCTAGGATTAATGACCTTTTTGATTAGCTTCAGTATGCTAGGTGTTTTTCTAAAATTGATATCCGCTTGGGCTATCATCAGTTGAAAATTAGGGAGGTTGATATTCCCAAAACTGCTTTCTGAACCTGGTATGGCCATTATGAGTTTTTGGTTATGTCATTTGGGTTGACTAATGCTCTCTCTACTTTCATGGATATTATGAATTTGGTGTTCAGGCAATTTCAGGATTTGTTTGTTATAGTATTCATTCATGATATCTTGGCGTACTCCAAAAGTGAGGAGGATCATGCTAATCACTTTCAAATTGTGTTACAAATTCTAAAGGACCAAAAATTATATTCAAAATTTTCCAAGTATGAATTTTGGCTAAGTCTTGTGACCTTTCTCGGGCTTGTTGTTTCTAGTGAAAGGATCAAGGTGGATCCGTAGAAAGTGGAGGCAGTTAAGAAGTGGCCTAGACCTACAACTCCAACCGACATTGGGAGCTTCATGGTCTTGGTCGGGTACTATAGGAGGTTTATAGAGAGTTTTTTGTCTATTATTGCTCCACTGATGAAGTTAACTCAGAAAAAGGTTAAGTTCCTATGGTCCGATGTTTATGAAGGTATTTTTGAGAAGTTGAAGGATAAGTTGACTTCTGCACCTATTTTGACCCTATCCAAGGGTACTGAAGGGTTTGTTGTGTATTGTAATGTGTCCCGTGTGGGACTGGGCTGTGTGTTGATGCAACATGGTAAGGTTGTAGCCTATACTTCTATGCAGCTTCAGGGTTATGAGAGGAATTACTCGGTTGTATCTTATGCTTCTATGCAGCTTCAGGTTCATGAGAGGAATTACCCAACTCACGATCTAGAGTTGGCGGTTGTGGTCTTCACTTTGAAAATCTGGCGCCATTACCTGTATAGGGTGCATGTGGATATTTCTTTGACTCATAAGAGCATAAATATGTGTTTACGCTGATGGAACTGAATCTCAAGCTGGGGCAGATCTATTCATTGTCGTGGGGGTGGCACGCCACCCGCAAACTTTAACGAAACTCTATGTATATAGGTATATATATATATATACTGATATAGTCAAATATTAAATCTACTATCCATAATACCAAAGCACTATCTAGTGCAAGTGGCAAAACGTCACTTTTGTTGCCCATAGGTTGTGTGTTAGAATCTAGTTTGCAGCATTTGTTTTTTTAATGTCAATATAGTCAAATATTAAATTTGTCACTCATAATACCAAAACACTATCTAGTCCAAGTGGCAAAGCGGCACTTTTGTTGCCCATAGGTCGTGTGTTTGACCCGGTTTGCAACATTTATTTTTTAAAATTATTTTTTGTGAAGCATTGTTGACTAAAATAGGACAATAGGCGTACATTCTACAAAATTATTTTTTGTGAAGCATTGTTGACTAAAATAGGGCAACAGACGTACATTCTACCATTTAAATGAATTATGAATATTATATTATGATATTAGTAATATTATTGAACGATTTAGTTTTGTCATTTTTTTATTATTTTTTTAAATTAATTAGTTGGTTAATTGTCCTATAATTCAAAAAATGAATAATTTGATTAATTTAATCGATAAGCAGTGGTGGAGCCAGAAATTCAGCGAAGAATGTGCAAATTTTATTCTCAGCTATGTTAAGAGTGTGCAAAATTAAAGATACACTCATTATGATTAATATTTAAACTCTATTCACCATATAATTTTTTGACGAAGGGTGTTCATCTGACCACCCTTCATCGAAGGTGACTCCACCCCTTCAATAAGTTTACTTGGCACCCAGAGAGTCCGGCTCCTGGATCCGCATCTGATCTCAAGCAAAAAAAGTAGCTCGAACTGCTTAAGGATTATAACATAAGTTTGTACTACCATCCAGGTAAATATAATGTTGTTGTTGATGCTCTTAGTAGGTTTTCTATGGGGAGCTTATCTCACGTTAAAGAAGAGAAAAGAGGGTTAGTGAAGAATATTCATAGGCTGGCTAACTTGGGAGTTCGACTTTTAGACTCTAAGAATGGAGGAGTGATTGTTTAAAAAGTGGTTAAGTCATCTCTTAGTGATGAGGTCAAGGAGAAATAGGTTATGGATCCCATACTTACACAAATTAAGGATGATATGGGTCAACAAGAGGTTATGTCTTTTTAGATTGAGAGAGATGGCATCTTAAGGTACTAATTTTATGTGTTCCTGATGTAGATAGGTTACGAGAAAGGATTTTGACCGAATCTCATGAGTCTCGATATACAGTTCATTCGAGTTCGACTAAGATGTATCATTACTTGAAAGAAATATACTGGTAGAATAATATGTAAAGGGAAGTGGCAAAATTTATTGCTAAGTTGAAGGTTTTCTAGCAAGTCAACGTAGAGCATTTGAGGCATGATGGCATGTCCCAAGAGATAAAATTGCCCAAGTGGAAGTGGGAGATGATTAATATGGATTTCATTATGGGTCTTCTGCGGTCTCTCAATCTGTATGATTCTATTTGGGTCATTGTGGATAGGATGACTAAGTCTGCTCACTTCTTGCCTGTGAGGACAAACTATTTAGGAGAGGATTATGTGAAGTTGTTCATTCAGGATATAGTAAGGATGCATATGGCGCCGGTGTCCATTATTTTAGGCCGAGGTACATAGTTTTGTTCTCACTCCTAGCATTCATTTTAGAAAGGTTTGGGTATTCAGGTGAACCTTAGCACCGCTTTTCATTCTTAAATGGATGGACAAGCGGAGCGTACCATTCTGACTTTGGTGGATATGATAAGGGAATGTGTGATCGATTTCAAATGTAGTTGGGTTGACCATTTTCCTCTTAATGAGTTTTCTTATAACAATAGTTATCATTCTAGCATTTAAATGGCCTCTTTTAAGGATATTTATGGTAGAAGGTGCAGGTCTTCTATTGGATGGTTTGAGGTGGGTAAGACTAGGTTGTTTGGTCCTAACTTAGTTCACCAAGCCTTGAAAATGTAAAGGTAATTAGAGAAAGATTTAAGATTCCTCAAAGTCACCAAAAGTCTTATGTGGATGTGAGGCGAATGGAGTTAGAGTTTGAGGTTGGAGATTGGGTGTTCTTAAAGGTTTCTTCTATGAAAGGAGCATGAGATTTGGGAAGAAGGGGAAGATCAGTCCCCGTAACATTGGTCCATATTATATTTTAATAAGAATTGGAAATGTCACTTATGAATTGGATTTACCAGCGAGTTTGGCTTCAATTCATCCTATTTTCCATGTGTCAATGCTTAAGAAGTGTGTAGGTGACCTTGATTGTTTGTATTGAGGATGTTTGTGTTACAGACTTGTTGTCTTATTAGAAAGTCCCAATTAAAGTATTAGATAGGCCAGTTCGTAGATTGGGGACTCAGGATATATCTTCAGTGAAGGTTCTTTGGAGAATTAAAAGATAGAAGATGCTGCTTAGGAATCTGAAGAAGATATAAAAGTCAAGTACCCATTCTTGTTCCTCGTGATGAATGAAAGTTCTTAAGGTATGAATTTCATTTCCCTCTGGTCGCACTTCAAATTTGTCCTTGGATTCTACTATCTTTATTCTATTATCGTGCTAACATATCCTAACTCCTTATTTGAGGATGAATGATCCAAGAGGGGATAATGTAAGACCCCATAAAATTTTGATCATTTTATTTTTGACCCTCCCTTTTGCGTAATGATAATTTTTGACTTAAATTATGTTAAGGGATGTTAAAAGGGTGTTTTCGAAAAGTTTTGGATTTTTTGGAAGGGGTTCAGGCCCATTTTGGGACCCCGAGGCAGTGAACCTCCGCAATAGTGGCGTGCCACACCACTTAGTCACTGAGATAAGAGCATGGAACGGAGGCTAATCTCTGCGATAGTGGCTTGCCATACTGCTATATATTTTTTGTCCACTTCTATTTTTTTAGCTTGTGGTGGGGGCTTTTGGGTCTTCTTCACTTTTAAAATATCATGAATGAACCCCAACCCCAAAAATCCCCAAATTTCACTTAGCTTTACATTTTTTTCTCCTCTCAAAACCCCCAAGTCAAAACACTCAAGGATTTTTATTCTCTGGGCTCCCAACTTTGATTCTTATTAAATTCATCTAAATTTCAGGCATGTTACTTATTTCCAAACTTGTATTTTATATTAGGCAATAATTTAATCAATATTCATGTGTTTTGAATGATGGGTTTGATATTGGGTTCAGGTCTTTGGATTGTTGTTACTTGAATTACTTTTCTCATGTCTTAATTTGATTATTTATGCTTTAGTTAATGGTTTTGGGACTGATTTGGTGCATCGTGATTATAGTTAAATTGGGTGACATGGGTTTCCCCAATATTGATGAAATTTGACTCGATAATGGTATTAACCTAAACCACCTTACAATCTTGGTTTTGAATATAAATTTTCACATAGTTGAACTTAGTTTTTGAAAACATAGCACTGCATTAAAGGATAAATGGATAACAATGGTTTTGGAATGCCCTTAGTGGCCATGGTTTTTGATTTTTAAATGGAACTTGAGAATCTAATGGTTAAATGGACTGGTTTGGCATAATTGATTTAGCTTGCAAGCATATTGGTAGGACGATACCATGTTGGAAAATGCCTTGATAAAGAATCCTTGGTTAATGGTTGGGTTTATGTGCAAACTCTCTTAATTTGAGCTTAAAGAGAATTTCGTAGCTCACCGCGAAGGTGTAGTCTCGGGTGACCAACACTGGAAACCATGTTTGCCAACGTGGAGGTCTATATGACCATGTGTCTGGATACACATTATATTTTGGATGGTTAGTGCCTTAGTATCTTTATACTTTCCTTGGTACATTTGACTAATACACACTTGGGCCCTTCCGGAAGGGAGAGTCAGACCCATATAGCCCGTGGGTTCCTTTAGGATGGAGCGAGCTACCTAGTTCAGGCTAATGTTTTAAACTATCATGTTTCATGAACCTTGTACCTATCCCAACATCCTATATATGTATATATAATTGTTGTGTATGTGGTTTTTGACTAGATTTCGGTAATTGCATTATTGTATCCTTATTCCTTAAGTTACATGCTAGTGCTCACCCTATTGGCCATCCCCAAACTCTACATCATTACATGATGTAGGTTCAGAGGACCTTTCTGTTACTCTTGTGCAATGTTAGGTGGTGTAGTACATCTGTTGAGCTGCTGTGAAGTGGTGAGCCTCTGTCTTTCAAAAGGCCTGATCATTTCACTGGTTTCTTTTCTATCTTAAAATTTTTGGGTTTCTTTTTGTCATAGTTGGGGGCATGTACTAACTTAGTTTGGTATTCTTGGTTTAGAGGTTTTTGTGGACAAGCATTGGGTTGGTTATTTATTTTGATTCTTAAAATTTTCATTTGACTTATCTATCCTTCTTATTACTATTTTAGTTAGCTTCCACTATTTACATTTATATGCTCTTGGGGGAAGGCTAAGGGGGTTGTCTCTGGCCCATAGTGGGCTTGAGATTAGCCATCACAGCCAGGCCCATTTGGATCGTGATAAGAATCCCTTGATCCCACCTGACCGAGAGCTTGAAAGAACCCTATGGTAGAATCATAGGATGTCGGAACACAGTTGTGATGCTCATCATGAGCTTCCTTAAAATGATCCACTTAAGTCTAATCCTCCACCTCCACTTGGTGCCCTGGAGACAACTGCACAAACAGCTTCACAGTTACTATTTGAAGCAAATGTAAGGAGAAATGCGGCTGCTCAATGTGAAGTTTTAGAGTAAAGACAGAGGCAAAAAATAGTGTGTCGAGCATAACTCAACAGAGGTTAAAGAGATAGAGTCCAAGTACCCCCAGCCTTTCATTACTTACCAGCATATGATGATCCGGAGGATAACTTGGGGTATGTTGAGCCTATCGATATAGGAGCTATGTTTCCTCCTGAATTACCCCAAGAAGTAAAGTTTTATATTATGAGTGCTATGATTTAGATGCTTAATCTGAAAGGTGTGTTCGTTGGTTTCTCAATTGACGTTCCAAACATGCACATCATGAATTTTTGGGAATCTGCACTTTATAAAATTTACCTGGGGTGAGTCAGGATGCTTTGAGACTCAGGTTGTTACCATTCTCTCAGATGGGTGAAACGGCATTATGGCTAGGGGAACTACCTCACGGGTTCATAACTAATTAGAGTGAGTTGCGGAAATAATTCTGGGACCGATTTTTCCCTCTTCTAGAATGCTGTCGTTGAAGGACGATATCGATAATTTCAGGTAATTACATTCTAAACCACTGTACGAGGCATGGTTGAGGTTAAAGAGAAAGTTGTTGATGGTGCCCAATCACTGGATTTTGGGGACGAATTTGCTTAAGATATTTTATTGAGCCCTGAATGCCAATACTAAAGCTACTACGAATACTATTACTAGTGGAGATTTTATGAGCCTGCTTTGGAAGTTAGATTCGATAACTTTAGACCGGGTCTCTATGACCAACTGAGGATGGCATACTCAAGAGGCCAAAAAGGAACCTGTAATTATGTTATTGGTGCTTTCTACGAGCAGAGAATTATCGATGCTATAGTACCTCAAGAGGTTGCGCAGCTGAGGATGGAGATTGGTTTATTGACTAAATAATTCACAACTTTAAGTTCAAAAAAGGTGAATGTTGTGGAAAGTTAAGTTCCTAAGCTATATAATTTAGATATTGAGTAAGAGGCGAAGTACCTAGATAAAGAGGTGATGGGTTTTCAAGCCAAGGGCCAAAGGTCTAATCAAAACACTTGAAACTCAAGGTAAGAGAATCAAGGTCAGAACTATTTTAGAGATATATATAGTGATCAGGGTAGAGAGAGAGAGATGGTAACTAGAGGTAAAATGATGACTATAAGGAGAAGAGTGGTGCATATGTTCCTCTGGGGAACCGTGATACTGATTCAAGGATGGAAACATTACTGACTAAGCTAGTTAAGGGTTTAAAGAATCAAGAGAGTTACCTTAAGGATATTAAGGCATATATTTTAGGACTGAGGCAAAAATTTGAATCACATGTTATCACAATTAAGTAGCTTGAGCATTAGTTTGGTTAAATGTTGGCTACTTTAAATCAGTGTCAATCTAGCACACTTATGCACAATACTATGCAGATCCGAAGAACGACAATCACTGTTTAGCCATCAATATTTGGAGTGGTAAGGCTTCTATGGATTCCCTGATGCTTGTAGTTGATGAGGTTTGGGATGATGTTGTTGATATTAGTGATACACCTAACGCGGAATTTAAAAAGTTGGAGACTTGTGGTGATTCATCACTAAAATTGATGGGTGTTGATAAATGAGTTGAGAAGGATAAAGTTTAGGGGAAAGAAGTCGAGCTTGTAATGAAAACCATTCCACGACCTGCACCACCTTTTCCTCAGTGATTGAAGAAGAAGCAAGAGGAAGAAAAGTATCAGAAGTTCATTTAGATGTTGAAGAACTGTCTGTTAATATTCCTATTGTAGAAGCATTAGAGGATATGCCTGGCTATACAAAGTTCATAAAAGATCTGATTACTAAGAAGAGGATAGTGAGTTTTGAGCCCACTGATAATATGTACCATTATAGTGCTATTGCTTCCCGATCTTTGGTTAAGAAGAAAGAAGTCCCCAAACCTTTCACCATTCCTTGCACTATTGGGTCTCTGATTTTTTCACGACCACTGTGTGACTTGGGAGCTAACATAAATTTTATGCCACTTGTGGTGTATAAACAATTAGGGTTGAGGAAACCTAAGTCGATATGACTGAGATTACTAATGGTCGATCAAACTGAGAAGAAACTAGTTGGTATATTGTGTGATGTTTTGGTAAAGTAACTTCCTACATCTTTCAATCTGATTTTGTGATCCTTGACTATGAGGTGGATTTTAATGTTCCTATTATCTTAGTAAAGCCCTTCCTAGCCATGGTTAGGGCATTAGATGACATGGAGATAGGACATATGAAGTTCTGGCTCAATGACAAATAAGTTACTTTTAATGTGGGCTAGTCAATGCGGTAATCGAAAGATATAAAAGTGGTATCTGTGATAGCATTGTTTAGGATGATGCAATGAGTGTGCCCATTAAGGAGAGACTTGGTGTTGAAGCATTAGCGACAGTGATCATAAATTTTGACAGTGATGACATTGATGAATATGATGAGATGGTGAGCACACTCTACGACCAAGGTTCTTATTTTTATGCGCCAAAAAAGTTAAATCTTGACTTGAAGAATAGGGCAACTCCGCTAGCTCAACCTTCTGTCGAGGAGCCACTGTTCTTGGAATTGAAGGTCCCCTCTCCTCACTTGCGATATGTATTTTTGGGGGCTGATAATACTTTATTGATTATCATTGCTATTGAGTTAGTAGACACATAGGTTGAGGCATTGATTACAGTATTGCAGAGATTTAAGAGGGACATCCGATGGACTATTGTAGATATTGTAGGGATTTCACTCGAGATTTGTACTTATAAAATTTATCTTCAACTGGATTATGTTCCCAACATTGAGCACCAACGTTATTTGAACCCACCTATGCAAGAAGTGAGATGCAGGTGTGGTTTATCCCATTATGAATAACAAATGGATGTGCCTGGTTCAATGTGTACCTAAGAAGGGTGGAATCACTGTAGTCCTAAATGAAAAGAATGAGTTAGTGCCCATGAGTCCGATTACCAAATGAAGGATATCCATGGATTATAACGCTTAAATTACACATCAATTTAAGTGCAAGACGGTCATTATAAATATATTTACACCGCTAGGAGTCGGTGTCGAATCCACGAGAAACAATAAGAGTGGTGATTGAGTAAGTCCGAAATAATAGTTGCTTGCTAGGGTCAAACCTATGGTACAAAATGGTTTGGGGGTTTCAATCTTGTTAAATTTAAAGGCAAATCTTGGGATTCTAAGGGATTTATTCGAGACTAAGAATAATTAGAGTATAATCAATTAAAATGGATCTTGGGATTATGCTTTCCTAAGGGAAAGTCGTGTATGGAAACAAGATGATTTTGTGTAAATTCTAATCGTTGATGATGTGGTAGGCTAGGATTAAAGTCCTTAAGGCTAGTTCTTTAACAAAACATCAAAGATGTCACTCGTTGACCCTTTTGATCACCTAATGAGTGTGACAATTAAAGCCACCCAATACCTCAATTTGGTATCCCTATTTCTAGGATGATACCCAAGGTATAGTCAACCTCATAATCACCCTCATGTCTAAGATAGCGAGAATAATCAAACTATGCCCATAAATTGTCTACTATTGCCTTGGTTCCCACATCTCTCTTTCAAGGATGATATGGGTTCCAAAAGTTCACCCAAACCCCTCTTTCAAGGATGGTTTGAGCTTTCAAGAGTTTGGGAACACGCCTTGCTCCCTCCTGACATCTATTGGGAGGGAACCTCCTTTCAGAGTGTGATTCGATTTTCACCCATCAAACCCATTTGGGTATTTGGGTCTTTCACCCAAAAATCCCAACAAATTTAGGCAAGCAATAGAAGATCCCATCACCAACAAACTAGAATATGCACATATGAATCACAACCCACACACAATTTCACCCTATTCTTACATAATCCCAAGAGGAATAACTAGCTACTCATAATGATAATAAACAAAAATAAACCAAAATTTCCATTAAATTGATTCATTAAAAATAATGAGAATGAAAACCACACTTTAAGTATCAATGAATTCTCAATGGGATTTGCCAATTCTCCACTTAGAAGTCACTCTAATGTCTTCTTATCTCAAGATTAGTACAAATTTAGCTCTAAGCTCCAAGAAATTACAAAACCCTAAACTAAGGATCGGAGGTAGGGTTGTTGAATTAAAATTATGATAATGAGGGTTTCGAGCCCTTTTTGTGAGAATTTGGATCGACAGAGTGGAATGACAATTTTTCCCCTGGCTGGAAATCTCGCTATACCGCGATCGAACTGGATTAGCTGCGATCGCGACTCCACAATTGTTGTATTCTTCACACAATCATGATTTCTGACTTACATGACTTACCGCAATCACAGTGTCCACCTTGCGATCGCGATACCTGAGGTCTAGCCTGCACTATTTTCCAACTTTTGCACTTATCTTCCCTTTTCGCTCTTTTTTCAGCTCGTTTTGCTTCTTTTCATCTCAACAATTTTTGTACCTGCAAAACATGAGAATTAGTGCATTCAAATCACAAAATAGTCTCATTCATACCTTTAGAGCATAGTAGTGTTCGCTAATTCGAATGTTGATGAGTGGCAAATTCACCAATCATCAACACCCCCAACTTAAATCTTTGCTTGTCCTTAAATAGCGCCACTTATTTCACATGAGACAATGCAATTGTGTGCCCAAATTTTATTGCTCAATGATCCCAATGACATCAACTTGATTTCTACCACACATAGCTCTTCAAACATGGGCAAAGTCTATTGAAAGACACCCCTCAACATGAAATGCAATTTTTCAAAGATGCACAAGACTCTAAAGAAAAACCATGCAACATCACTAATACTCTAAAAATGACTCACATTTGACCTCAACCACATTATACTCCTTTTTGCCTCATTTTTTGGGAGATGATAAAATCACCCTCCTCAACTTTTTCACATGCCTCCTCACAAGAAAGAAAATTTCACACACCAAGTTATCAAGTATGCATCAAGGAATTTAAGTGTGAAACACTCCCTCTCTCAAGAACTCTTAATTCTAACAAGTACCGTACTATAGGCTTGCCCTTATTTTCTATCGCTATTATGATGAAAGTAATTGGTTGGAGATCTTAAAGGACTTTTTAAGCTTGTAATATAGGTTCGAGGAGAATAGGTAGGATATTATTTAGGAATAAAGTGACTACACCCTCCTTGAACATTTACATCATTTTCACACTATTCAATCAAACTTTTGAATATGGGCCACTTCTCTTTGTTTTCTCTCCTTACGCATGTTCCTATTTTTGGCTTACTTGGTTCACCCACTTTCTTTTCATTTTATTTTTTGCATAATTCATGATTTTCTATCCTTTGCTGGATCCGTTTTTTTTCTTTTCCATTTGCTCTCAATGCTTAAGCCCATAGGCACTTACTTACAACTTTGTGGCCCAACATTACCTTTCCAGTCATTACCATCCTCAACTTAGGCTTTTAGCCTCAAGTTACAATTGTAAGTTCAAGGAGGGTAGGGTTTAAAAGAGGGATAAAATTTGAAAGGCCCATGGCTTGCAATGTATTTGCCAAAGAAAGGTTCAAAGGCTCAAAATGGGTGACTAGGGATAACATCTATGCACGGGTAGGATTTTTAGGCTAAATTGGACTTCCACTGTAACAAAAATGGCCTAAGATCATCTCACCAACCAAGTACAATCACAATTATACTTGAGAGACTAATGAGGCATGTTCTAGATGGTACAAGTACACAAGAGGTTTGAACAAATGAACTCACCACACATGGCATGAAAATTCTCCAAAGAGGCTCAATTGCCCCTCCGCTAGAGACAAAAATGGAGTATCTACCAATTTTCACAAGTAAAAAATTTAGAGTCACAAAAAGAGAAAAAGAATTGTTACAATGCCGCTCACGTCCATTCCCTTGATTTTCAAAATTTTTTGGATGGAGGTGGATGTTTTCTTTGCATTTGCACCATGCACAATTTGCTAATCGTGGCAACAACCCAAGTATCGGTCTCACATTTTGGCTTCATATGGGCAAACCAACCATACGGCTACTCAGACTTCGCCAATGGTATGAATGCAATCCTAAATACATAATGCCACAGGTACTCAGACTTCGCCTACATTTGTGGATCAAAACCCAATCACGACACTTTTTCCTTAAGAATATCGTCAATCAATTTATTATAGGGAAATGCTCATCCAACATTATTATTAAAAGAATAAGAAAACGAAATAGTGAAAATAATTAATTCACAAAATTTTCATGCTTTGAGTGAACTAAATTCGAGTATTGCAAACCAATGAATACATACAACGGTAGGGCCGTACCCCAACTATAAGACTTGTAGTGACCTCACTACATAACACAAAAGCAAAGAAAGGGTTAAAGGACTCCCTAAAAATACAATGATAACCAAAGTGCAGGATGGAGAAGCTTTCATGATAGAGGCATAGTTGAAGCGATACCGGTATCACGATCGCGATCCTCAGGGTGCGATCACGGTACCAGAGATGTTTTGCTCCCCTATTTTGCCCTAGTTTCTGTAGGGCTACCACACTTCTCAAACTTGGTTTTCCCCTGTTTTTGGCTTCCAATCCTGTCCCAAGCACCTACAAAACATCAAAATTATGTGACTTATTCAAAGCATATGGAGAAATAATAAATCAATGGGTTGCCTCCTATCAAGCGCTTGATTTAACGTCGTAGCACGACACTTCTTTTATTAGTCATTCATTTCTCCACTTAGAGGATTTGAATTTTCTACCCAATTTTTGATCAATACATATTTAAAGTACATTGGGCAAATGCAAGGGCACAACAAAACATGTTCTATCACGCCACTTCGAGAACTTGAACCTTTTACCCAACTTTACATCAAATTTCTGAGTAGGCTCATTGGGTATTGGTAGGAACATCAATATGCCACTAGTTTAATTTTGGAAGTTGTGCTCTTTGGCCTTCAAGTGCGGGGCTCCCATATGCTCTTTTGGAATATCAAACTCCAAAACATAGGGTTATGCTCCTTCTCCCCATAATCCTCTATTTACTTAGGTGGATGGAGTTTCATCACATCCTCTAAGTAAAATGTTGAGAAATGGTTTGAATGATTGTATCCTCATTAGCATCTTCGCCCAAAAATGGACTAGAGTCATCATAAGAGATTGGCTTGGTTTCTACTTTTAACTCTAGCACCACTTCCTTGACTTCAGCATCTTCTCTCATGGTTGTTCGGTTGGTTGGGAAATCACAGAGGATTCATCACCATTGAGCTCATTTTGAAGAGTGGACACACCTATGGTATTTAAGAAGTTAGCCTCCATAACCACTTCTTCTATCTTTATGATTTCCTCGTTACATGCCCCCATGGATTAATGCATGAGATGTATATTATCCCCCGTTGATTCCACCCGGTCCAAGATAAGTTAAAGCATTGCTTCAATACCACTATTTCTGGTGCTTTTTTCTTTTCTTTCTTGATCATATCACCTATTAAAATTGTTAGAAGAACTAGCAGTTGGGTTAGCTTAATGGGGGTAGGGGCATTTGGATATTCACTCCAATATCCATCTCGACAACCACATAGAGAACAACTATACTCCCTATAAGATCGAGATGGTGCACATATCTCTCTCTGGGAAACATATCTACAATCTTGCCAAAAGTGGGGTTTACCATGATATGGACATGGATTATCAAGATGAGATCTCCAACCACCAAACTCATATTCATTCCAAGATGCCATAGTAACAAATAAAAAAAACTAAAAATCTTCCTAACACAAGAAACAAAAAAATTAACAAACAAATATTTACAAGTTTAAACCAAAGCAAGTAAGCTAAACTTCCAAACTAAGTTTGATAATGCTTAACTTACACGTCAATTTAAGTGCAAGGTGATGGTTGTCAATATATTTACACAACTAGGAGTCGGGGTCTAATCCACAAGGAGCAATGTGAGTGGCGATTGAGTAAGTTTGAAATAATAATTGCTTATTAGGGTAAACCTATGGTACAAAATGGTTTGGGGTTTTTTCAATCTTGTTGAATGTAAAGGCAATTCTTGGGATTCTAAGAGACTAATTCGAGACTAAGAATAATTAGAGTATAATCCATTAAAATGTATCTTGGGATTATGCTTTCTAGGGGCAAGTCATTTATGGGAACGTGATGATTTGGTGTAAATTCTTATCGCCGATGATGCGGCAGGCTAGGTTTAAAGCCTTTGAGGCTCTTTCTTCAACAAAACCACAAAGATATCACTCATTGATCCTTTCAAGAACCTAATAAGCATGAAAATTAAAGCCACCCAATACCTCAATTGGGTATCCCTATTTTTAGAATGATACCTAAGGTATAGTAAACCTTATAATCACCCTTATGTCTAAGATAGTTAGAATTAGAAAACTATTCCCATAAATTGTCTACTATTGCCTTGGTTTCCATATCCTTCTTTCAAGGATGATATGGGTTCCAAAAGTTCACCCAAACCCCTCTTTCAAGGATAGTTTGAGCTTTCAAGAGTTTGGGATTTTCACCCATCAAACCCATTTGGGTATTTGGGGTTTCCACCCACAAATCCCAACAAATTTAGTCAAGTAATAGAAGAATCCATCACCAAAAAACTAACATATGCACATATGAATCATAACCCACATATAATTTAACCCTATTCTTTCATAATCCCAAGAGGAAGAACTAGCTACTCATTATGATAATAAACAAAAATAAACCAAAATCTCTATTAAATTGATTCGTAAAAAATAATGAGAATGCAAACCACACTTTATGTTTCAATGCATCCTCAATGGGATTTGCCAATTTTCCACTTAGAACTCACTCTAATGTCTTCTTATCTCAAGATTAGTACAAATTTAGCTCTAAGCTCCAAGAAATTACAAAGCCCTAAACTAAGGATCAGAGGTAGGGTTGTTGAGTAAAAATATGATAATGAGGGTTTTGAGACCTTTTTGTTAGAATTTGGAATGATAGTGTGGAATGACACTTTTACTCCTAACTGGAAATTTCTCTATACCGCGATCGCACAGGATTACCCGCGATTGCGGCTCTACAATTGCTGCATTCTTCACACAATCGCAGACTTATGACATTATTGACTTACCGTGATCGCAGTGTATACCACGCGATCGCGATACCTAAGGCCCAACCTGCACGATTTTCCAGCTTTTGCACTTATCTTCCCTTTTTGCCCCTTATTTTCCTTTTTTTCATCTAAATAATTTTTGTACCTGTAAAACATAGGAATTATTTCATTTAAATCAAAAAATAATATCATTCATACCTTTAGAGCATAGTAGTGCACACTAATTTAGATGTCGATGAGTGGCAAATTCACCACTCATTAATACCCCCAACTTAAATCTTTACTTATCCTCAAGCAACGCTACTCATTTCACATGAAATAATGATATTATGTGCCCAATTTTTATTGCACAATGAACCCAATGAAATCAAATTGATTGCTACCACACATATATCTTCACACATGGGCAACTAACTGTAAGGGAACAGGTCCCTGGATATGCAAGGTACAGTACAACTAGCACACGTTGTCTATACAGATTTGTCCTTTTGTGTAACAAACTTACAGGTGCTATTTTATACTGATTAGTATAGCTGGTCCAGCTATCTTTCAACACTAATCATCACTAAGCTATAAACGTAAAGATACGCCTCTTCATTAAATAGTTATTTGCAACTACAAAGAGTGAAGAGTGTTAGAAAAATCCCTATTTCAACACTGCTCAAGTTCTTAGTTTTATAAGTGCTTAAATAGAAATAGTGCTTGAGTTAGTTTTAATTTGTAATAGAATAACTTGTGTTATAAGAGTAATGACTTTTTCTCTTTGAGTAGAGAGTGCTCAGGTAGAGTTACCTAAGTGAGAGACTGATTAGAGTTAATTAGTAGAGATGGTCTTAGGTAGACTTACTAAGATGATCTTATAGTAGAGTTGCTACTAGTGAAAGAAGCCTAGAGGTAGGTTGAAATCTAGATTTTAATCAGGAGGTTGATTATAGTGGATTTCTTTGGGCCTTGTGATGGTACGCTATGGTTTTTCCCTTTTCGTCTTATGAAATCAAATATTCAAAAAAAGGTTGTGTGAAGTTTTTTTTCAAAAGAAAGCCCTAGAATGACCTTCAAATATGCCCAAGAATGACCTTTAGATTTGATGAATGAAAATGCATTGGAGAATGAATTGAAAATAAATTCTGTGGATTGATTAAAGAGGTGCATGTAGTTCCTGATTAGTTAGAAAAATTATTGATCCTTGATGGTGCTAAACATGATGAGCAAAAGGATGAAAGATGTAGATAAGTATTGATTCTTAGGGCCCTGGTCCTTAGGAAATTCATCTCAGAAGGAGAAGCTTCAGCAGCATGAATAAAGTCAAGTCTGGGACATGCTCCCTAGACCTACTTTGGGAATAAGTTCTAAGATAAAAGGAGTGTGCAGAGATTAAAGCATGATACTGAATTAACCTAATATGTGAATCAATGTCTCTCCAAAAAATTGGCTATGACAAGGAGACAAATATCCTTGATAAAGTAGGTACATATTAGTCTAACTCAGTACCATACCCTTGCAGGTATGCACCCATGGGAACAACTTTAAAAGTGGACAAATATGACTTGCACAAATTTATAGATTCACTCAAAAAAGATAGGGACCTGGTCTCATCTCTTAGGTTAGTAACACTATATGATGTTTTAAAAATAATAAAATATTGTCTAGATGGCCATGTGTTTTTCCTTCTCTAAATAAAAGCTATCAATTTTTTTGCAAAATAAAGAGTTGCTCTTATTAGGATCAGACATGTCATTTCAAAAGGAACAACTTTTGATGACAACGATCACCTCTTCAAATTACTAAATCAGGCTATTTATCTTTCTTAATCACAACTCATCACTTTTTGCCTCCTCCAAACAAAATTGGTCCCTCTCGCTATCTTTCACTTACAAAACCAAATGATTGACATTACTACTTCGTTAAACCCAACTAAGAACCTTGAAGTAGATAAAACTCCAGAAAACCAAATTGAATATGCCCTCATCGAATATCTTGATCCATCAACAACCAAAGCCATAGAAAACTTCACCTTAAATCCTTTAAGTTAAAGTTTGGTAACCTTACTGGAATAAGGCAGAAACATATAGTTGTCAAGAAAAGGAAAAACTCTGATGGACTTGGTCCCAAGAGGAGAAAAGTTGCAATTAAAAAGGAAGAGGAAAGTAATGAGACCAAAAGAACATATGGAGGATGTGTCTAGTTAAAGAAGGAATAAAATACAGATGACTCAAAAGGTTCTGCTAGAAAGAAATTTTGATCCCAAGATATATGAGAAGCCATGGAATAATGGAAGTTAGTAGAGTATGTCAAGTACCAAGGATGTCTACATATATTTAAGAAAACAACACCATGAACTTTGAGATTGAGGTCAGAGAATTTTACTATACCATGGAATTCTCAGAAGATGGGCTAAGTCTGAATACCCAGGTGAAGGGAAGATTATCAATATGGATGAATAATCACGGGACAAGATCTTGGATGTACCTATAATATATGTGTGGATAGTTGTGAAGCAGCAACCCTCAACTAAGTTCATAATCAGTGCATCAAATATAGAAGGAATATCAACAACTGCAGCAAAAAGAAAGTTCTTAAAAATGAGTATCAGTTGGCATTTGAGTTCATCTATAAGGTATTTCTATCAAGGTTAGAAAACTGAAAAATTGCCTCTAGTGTTTACTTGTTCTTGATCGAATATCTGAGTAAGTTTGAGTTAATAAGCTTACCAGATACATGAAGAAGGTAATTTGTGAGAAGGAAAGAAAACATGGAATGACATATGGGTACTTCCTCAACAAAGTATTCGATCACTATGGGGTAGTTGAGAATTATTTTAGCAGAAAAGGACACTGAAATAATATACCTAAAATTACTAAATAAGATGTTATCTTTTGAGGGACTAGGTGCCACTGATGAACTTGCACATGAAAATGCAAAACTGCAGACAAAAGTGGTAGAACTAACCTGTGAAGTTCAAAGATTGAAAGTTGAAGTGAAGGACCTTACCAAAAAGTGTTGGATGCTCACATTACTGAAACTGCAAGAATGAAGATGCTGCTTAAGTCCTTTTCCCCCAATTCTCCTTCTACCTGAGCCCTGTTATCCTCATTCCCTCATCAACCTTATGTCAATTTTATATCCTGGTTCTCATCATGAATTTTAAAGACAATTATTTTTATGGCAATTATTTTAGCTTAATATATTGGTACTTATCCTTATTAATCATGAATGAATCTTTATTTGTGATCTTCATTTGTCTCCTTTACTTTAAAGTTGTTCTACATGTTAGTATTGCCCTTATGTCCATGAGTTAACTAATTTGTACTATATTTAATCTTGGTTCACTGTTCTTACTTTTCAATGATGCCAAAAGGAGGAATACTGAGTTTATATAGTAGGGTCCAGGTACCAGGTGAATTGAGTTACAGATTTAAAGGGAGTCATGTTGACAGAAAGTGTGCAAGTGCAGAGAAAGTGTGCAAATGCACTAAATGAATGTGCATGATGATAGGGGGAAGAAATCAGAGGTTTTTGATACAAATAACATCAAGGGACCAGGTACCTATGTTGCATGATAATGGAGAAAGCATGATGATAGGGAGAACATTCATCTTCAGGTGGTAATCACACTCATTAAATGTGATGAATGTGCATTGATGCTCAAAACTGCATGTTTGGTTTATTATTATCAGAAAAGGGAAAAATTAATATATTTAGTTTTGATAATGAGAAACTAACTACAGGGGACTAGGTCCCTGGATGTGCAAGATAAAGTACAGTTGGCACGCATTGTCTACACAATTTTGTCCTCTTGTGTACCAAACTTGCAGATGCTATTTTATACTGATTAGGATAGTTGGTCCAATGATCTTTCAACCCTAATCATTACTCATCTATAAAAAGAAATATATGCCTCTTCATCAAATGGTGTTTTGCAGTCACAAAGAGTGAAGAGAGGTAGCAAAAACCCCATTTCAACACTACTCAAGTTCTTAACTTTATGAGTGTTTAAATAGAAATAGTTCTTGAGTGAGTTCTGATTTGTAAAAGAATTACTAGTGTTATAAGAGTAATGATTTTTTCTCTTTGAGTGGAGAGTGTTTAGGTAGATTTGCTAAGTGTGAGTTTGATTAGAGTTACTCAGTAGAGAGGGTCAATGGTAGAGTTATCAAGATGAGCTTATAGTAAAGTTGCTACAAACAAAAGGAGCCTAGAGGTAGGCTAAAATCTAAACTGCAATTAGGAGGTTAATTATAGTGGATTTTTTGGTGCTTTTGAGGAAACTAATGGTTTTTCCATTCCTGGGGATCTACTTAAAAATCTTGTGTTTCTACTCTTCCTGCACTATCTTTAGCTCTACTTCACTCTATTGTTTGATTACCTGTGATTGACTATAAGGGACCTGGTCCATAATTATATGGTACAATCCCCAAGAGTTCCAATAATTAGTATCAAAGTGAGGTCACTCTATAAGGTTCACACCTAGAGTGTTTTGGCTAGCATGGCTACTCCATCTAATCTAGAGGAAGGACAATCTACCACTAAATCACCCAAATTCAATGGGCAGTATTATGGGTGGTGGAAAACCTAGATATTTGAACTTATTATGGCTGAGGATTGTGAGCTAATGGACATAATTCTTGATGGTCCTTATGTGCCTGTTAAAGAAGTCAAATAAGGAGAGGTATAAGAATGGTTGTTAAAAGTAGGAGAGAGTACAATAATGAAGACACAAAAAAGATTGAAAAGAATTACAAGGCCAAGAAACTGTTAGTATGAGGCATAGTTCCTGATGAATACAATAGGATATCATCTTATGAAAATGTAAAAGAGATATGGGAGTTCTTGAGAACTACTCATGTGAAGGATTCAAAAGTGGACATGCTGACTACTTAGTATGAAACATTCACCATAAAAGAAGGAGAAATAATCCAAGAAATGCATACAAGGTTCGCTTCTATCACAAATAAGCTTCCCTGCTTAGGTGAAGTGATTTCCTTGTACAAACAAGTGAGAAAAATCCTTGGTGTTCTTACTAAGTACCGAGAAAGGAAAGTGGATGCCATAACTGAAGCAAGGAACCTAAATACCCTCACTATGGATGAACTCATTGGAAATCTAAAGACATATGAGCTCAAGAAGCTGCAAGGGTTGGAGAAGAAGGAAGAAAAAAAAGAAAAATATTTGGCATTGAAGGATTCTAAATATAATCCAGTTGATGATGAAGATACTGATGTTGCCTATTTGGAAAATAGGATTGTTAGATCCATGAAAAAGAGTGGCCATTTCCAAAGGAGAGGAAAAAATGTTGAAGTGTGTCACAAATGTGGAAGTACTGAGCCTTTTATCAAGGAATGTATCTTGCAAAAAATGGATCACCAGGATTACCTCAAGGCTGCAAGTGACAAAGGAAAGAGCAGGGACCAGGTCCTTGGCAATTCAAGAAGGAAGGATGCAACAGATTATGTAGTAAAATAATATCTGGCAGCATGTAGATATTTCTCCAGTGAATCAGATAAGGATAAAAAGTCTGGAGATTTATGTCTATGAAAGCAGTGGAATATAGTCCAGTTATCTATGATTCCTTATTTGCCTTCATGTCAAAAATAGATGATAAATAAGAAGATAAGGTAGCTCTCTCTGATATAGAGGAAAATCTAGATAACTATTCTACTAGCAAGATAAAAACGTTTGCAAGTGTGTTGATAGACGGTGTATGTAAACTAACTACCGAGAATAATGACTTAGAAGAAAAAGTAGATAATTAAGAGAATGAGCTAATTGCTTAAACTCTCCAAATTTTTAGAACTAAAGAGTTGTTTCACAAAGAAAAAATCTAAAAATATGAATCTGATGAAGGTAAATAGTGTAGATGGTAAAGGGAAGAAGGAAGCCTCAAGGCTTTAGATTGATCTTGAGGAGAAATTGAAAGCTTCACAAAAACACCTTATGTCAACACTTCATAAGAATGAAGAGTAAGAGAGGGACCTGGTCTGCTTGAAAGAAGAGTTGAAAAAGTTTCTTAAGTAGACTACTTCCTCACTTATCCTTTATGACTTGACTAGTCAAGGTGTTAATGATGATAGAGGTCTGGGCTATCAAGGAAAATCCCAACCTGTTGAGTCTAAAGGAAAGGCTTTTTATGATGATAGATGCAAAGGGAACAAACTCTTGTGCACTCTTCCATAGCTGTTCACGATGATAGAAGCAAAGGGCACAAACTCTTTTGCACTCACTGTGGAAGAGATGGATATTTGAAAGAAAGATGTCAGCACTGGCTTAATGTAAAATTAAGGAATACTGGATACATTCAGCAGGAGAATGCATATCCTAAGGGATTTGAGTCTCTAAAAATAGTAAAGAGGAAGATATCATTGCCTATATGGTATAAGAAGAATTTGATCACTCCATTATCCTCCTACTGGGAACTCAAACTTTAGTGGGTTCCCAAATCTAACTTGTGATCATGATTCCAAGTAAGGAAGAGGATTGTAATCAGGAACATTTTATTGATTGAAAGGGTTCAAAGCTCAATAATGGAAGGTTCGACAATGTTTTCTCTCTCAAGACACTTCAGGTGAAGGTGTATTATTTGGAAAAGTTGATCTTAAGGACCTAGTCCTTGGCTTATGAAAGCTGATATTAAAAAAGGGTGTTTGAAGTTTGTGTTCAAAAGAAAGCCCTACAATGACCTTCAGATTTGATGAATGAAAATGTTTTGGAGAATAAACTAAAAGAGAATTTTATGGATTGATAAAAAAGGTAGATGTAGTACCTGATTAGTCAAGAAAATTATTGATCCTTGTGGTGCTGAAAATAATTAGAAAAAAGATGAAAGATGCAGATAAGTCTTGATTATCAGGGACTTGGTCCCTAGGAAATTCATCTCAAAAGGAGAAGCTTCAAAAACATGAATTAGTCTAGTCTGGGACATTCTCCCCAGACCTACTTTGGGAATAAGTTCTGAGATAAAATGAGTGTGCAGAGATTAAAGCATGAGACAGACTTAACCTAATATGTGAATCAATGTCACTCCACAAAATTGGCTATGATAAGGAGACAGGTAACCTTGATAAATTAGGTATATATTAGTCTAACTCAGTACCATACCCTTGCAGGTATACACTCATGGGAACAACTTTGAAAGTGGACAAATGTGACTTGCACAAATTTAAAGATTCACTCAAAAAGGAGAGGGACCTGGTCTCATATCTCAGGTTATTAAAGCTATAGTATGCTTTAATAATCATAAAATGTTGTCTAGAAAGCCATGTGTTTTTACTTCTCTAAATAAACGCTGTCAATTCATTTGCAAAATGAAAAGATGCTCTTATTAGGATCAAATATGTCATTTCAAAAGGAATATTTTTTAATGATAATGGTCACCTCTTCAAATTGCTAAATCAAGATATTTCTCATTCTTAGTATCAACTCATCATTCTTTGCCTCCTCTAAACCAAATTGTTCCCTCCCACTCTCTTTCACTTATAAAATCAAATAACTGATATTACTACTCCCTTAAACCTAGTTAAGAACTCGAAAGTAGATAAAAATCTAGAAAATTAAATTGAATATACCCTCAATGAATATCTTGATTCTTTAGTAACCAAAGACATAGAAAACTTCACCTTAGATCCTCTAAGTCAAAGTCTGGTAACCTTGCTGGAATGAGGCAGAAACACATAGTTGTCGAGAAAACAAAAGACTCTAAGGGACTTGGTCCCAAGAAGAGAAAAGTTTTGATTAAAAAGGAAGAGGCAAGTAGTGAGAGCAAAGGAAGAGTTGAAGGATGTGGCTATTTAAAGAAGGAATAAAATACAGATGACTCAAAAGGTTCTGTCAGAAAAAACTTTTGATCCCAAGATATGTGAGAAGCCATGGAATGATAAAAGTTGGTAGAGTATGTTAGGAACCAAGGATGTCTATATCTATTTGAGTAAACAATTCCATGGTCTTTGAGAATAAGGTCAGAGAATTTTACTAGACCATGGAATTATTAGAAGATGGGATAAGTCTGAATGCCTAGGTGTAAGGGAAACTTATCAATCTGGATGAAGAATCATGGGGATAGATCTTGGATGTACCTATGATAGATCTGACCTCAAATGATTTCATGATTAATGCACCAAATATAGGAGGAACATCAATAACTACAGTAAAATGAAAGTTCATAAAAATGAGTATTAGCTGGTATTTGAATTCACAACAAGGTTCTGCTACTAAGGTTAGAAAAGAGAATAATTGATTACAGTGTTGACTTGCTCTTGATCAAATATCTGAGTAAGTCTATGTTAATAAGCTTACCGGAGCACATGAAGAAGGTACTCTGTGAGATAGAACAAAAACATAGAATACCATATAGGTACTTCCTTAACAAAGTATTAGATCACTTTGGGGTAATTGATAATTGTGTTAGTAGAAAAATACACTAAAATAATATACCAAAATTTGCAGAATCAAAAGTTGTCTTTTGAGGACCAGGTACCACTGATGAACTTACAGATGAAAATGCAAAACTATCGACAAAAGTGGCAGAACTAACTGGTGAAGTTCAAGGATTGAATTTTAAGGTGAAGTTACTTACCAAATAGTTTTGGATTTTAATATTGCTAAAAATAGAAGAATGGATATGTTGCTTAAGTCCTTTTCCCCCAATCCCCCCACTACTTGAGCCTTGTTATCCTCATTCTCTCATCAACCGTGTGTCAATTTCATATCCTGGTTCTCATAATGGATTTTAAGGGTAGTTATTTTTATGTTGATTATTTTAGCTTATTGTCTTGGTATTTATCCTTATTAATCATGAATTAATCTTTATTTTTGCTCTTTAGTTGTCTCTTTTACTTTAAAGCTGTTCTACATATTAGTGTTGCCCTAGTGGATATAAGTTAACTAATTTGTACTATCTTTACTCTTGGTTTACTGTTCTCACTGAATTCATGTATTAGGGACTAGGTACCGGGTTGAGTTGCAGAATTGAAGGGATTCTGTTGACAAGGGGAAGTGTGCAAATTGAGAGGAAGTGTGCAAATGCACTCAATAAAGGTGTATGATGATAGGGGGAAGAAATCAAAGGTTTTTGCTACAAATGAAAGCAAGGTACTAGGTACCTATATTGCATGATGATGGAGGAATCATGATGATAGGGGGAACACTCATCTTCAGGTGGTAATCACACTCATTAAATGTGATGAATGTGCATTGATGCTCAAAATAATATGGTTGGTTTGTTATCATAAAAAAAGGGGAGAATTGATATATGTAGGTTTGATGATGAGAAACTAACTGTAGGAGACCAGGTCACTAGATGTGTGAGGTATAGTACAGCTGGTACACGTTGTCTGCACAGTTTTGTCCTCTTGTGTAACAAACTTGCAGGTGCTATTTTGCACTAATTAGGATGTTGGTCCAATGATGTTTCAGCCCTAATCATCACTCAACTATAAAAAGAAAGATATGCCTCTTCATCAAATGGTGTTTTAAAATTACAAAGAGTGAAGAGAGCCAACAAAAACCCAATTTCCATACTGCTCAAGTTCTTAGCTTTATGAGTGCTTAAATAGAAATAGTTCTTGAGTGAGTTCTAATTTATAAAAGAATTACTAGTGTTATAAGAGTAATGACTTTTAATCTTTGAGTAGAGAGTGCTTAGGTAGAGTTGCATAAGTTTGAGACTAACTAGAGTTAATCAGTAGAGAGAGTGCTTGGAAAAGTTACCATGATGAGCTTTTAGTAGAGTTTCTACTAGAAAAAGGAGCCTAGAGGTAGGCTGAAATCAAGACTGTAATCAGGAGGTTGATTATAATGGATTTCTTTGGTGCTTGTGAGGGCACGCCATGGATTTTTGTCACGACTCGAGACTACCCCCTAGTCATTACATAGTGCCAGGAACCACTAGTGATTCCAAGCTAACCCATGAACTAGCGTACTGCTTTAGCAACTGATTTAAATTGTATAAAAACTAAATTTTCTGAGTGGAAACATGATCATGAGAAAGTCTGAATAAATATAATGCTGATAAAGTTTATAACATGATAAATCTGAAGAAAGAACTCGAATTACATATCATGACTCTGACTAATTATGTACAAAGCCTCTACAATACTTACTATAGATAGGTGGGATATGCCACCAACTACCACTAATCAATACATATGGATAATCAAAATACAACAAATGAACTGCAATGTAATGGAGTTCCCAATATAGGAGAACTCATCATCTACTAGCTGAAAGCTAAGAACTGTCTTACCCTGGTCTGTGGACTACTTCTGGTACCTACATCATAAAAGAATGTAGCCACACAGATGTATATATGGTCAGTACTTCTGGAATGTACTGAGTAAGTGGGGGTGAATGCAATAAGTAAAACTGAATAGATACATAATCTCAAAACATGCATGTTAAGTGAAAGTAGACTCACAAAGAGACTGAAATCAACTGAAAGCTTAAGTATCTTAAAAAATGAGTAACAAACATAATCTGATAAGCCGATGAATCACTACCCTTAGTTTCTTAAATCTTTACTTTTGTAGAATAAGAAGAATTGAAGCTGGAAAATGGTAAAGCATTAATACTGTATGTTAATCTCATGTAAAGTTGAACATACTGTAAAATTGAACTGATGATCATTATAAACACTGAGCATGAAAAACATGAACATGTTAAACTGAGAATGCAAGACCAAGTATAACATATACTGATATGATCTGAATAACATGAATAATCTATAAAATAGATAGAATAATTACTGAAATTTGATCAATTGGTCAAGAAACCCAAACTGAGATAAACTAAATACTGACTGAAACTGTGGGAGCTATAATGTAACCGATATGCCCCAATTTGAGAAAATCGGGGTCCAATATGTAACCCTAGTTAGAAGGGTGTCAGTACCTTTCCATGGGTACTAACACTGTGTAGATCCACTAATCGTGAGTCCTGAAGGGATAGAGAGTTAGTCCTAAACTGAGAGTGACCCCTAAGAGAGTGTCATTCCTAAATTAATGGGTGACATCTCATAATCATACACTTGCTATATAGATTTTGAACTTAGGGACTGCTAATAAGGACCCAGTCCTAACTGGTGGGTAAGCCCCCATCCCTAGGTTTGCTCGGTTCTAAATCCTACTCCCAACTGAATGACGCTGGTGATATTAATGGTTTAACATGACATAGTACTGTAATGATAAGTGCTCAACATGAACATTATAGTCTGAATATAGTAATAAAAATCCTGACCTGTCTGACTTGTAACTTGAAAACAAAGACATGTATAAACAGATAGGTATCAGGTGTTCACTACCCTCCAACACTGAAAGATCACAAAATACATAAACAATGCTTAAAACAGTTGCATAAAATCATAGTTGAAAGACCCAAGAAATAAGATGTTTCAATAGTTGAGTTAAATACATGAACTTAAACATGGGGATGAGTTAAACTTTATAAATCAACATATTCACAAGATATAATTCATAACTTGAAGATTTGACATGGAATCACTTGAATAGAACATGAGTAATGGAAATTTAAAGTATGAAATAACCTAGTTTATATGGGAACACATGTTGACATTGCTTGATTTCAAATTATTAAGAAATATATGGATTAAGTTAATAAGTTGCATGGATAATTTCATAAAATAGGATACAATTCATACTTTAAAACAAAAAGAGGGTTTTGGGACTCAATGGGTGAATAAAACCCATTGATGAATACCCCACACATCTTAATTGTTTGAATCCTTGAATAAGAAGCTTGGAATTGAGACCTTGGATGCTTGAATTCTTGAGAAGAAACTTGAATTTTGAGGCTTGATAGATGACTTGATGAGAAAACCCTAATCTTGATATTCTTGAGAATTTAGAGGATTAATGGCATTTAAAACGGAATATTAATGGCTAATATCTCCTATTTGATGATTTTAAATATTGGAGAGTAAGGTTTGAGGTGAGGAAAAGACCAAAATACCCCTAGGGAAACAATATAAAAATTGCAGAATTTTTCAGTTGATGACTTAGTTGATATCCTGTCAACTAGTTGATGGCTTATGAACCTAGTCTTCACCTTCTCTTAATGATCTAGTTAAGGCTGATGACTTAGGTTATAGCCTGCCAACTAGTTGATGGCTCATCAACCTAGGCTCCACCTTCTCTTAATGATCTAGTTAAGGCTGATGACTTAGTGGATAGTCTATCCACTAGTTGATGTCTTATCAATCTAGTCGTCAACTTCTCTTAATGATCTGGCTAAGGCTGACGACTTAGTTAATAGACTATGAACTAGTTGGTGTCTCATTAACTTAGTCGTCACCTTCTCTTAATGATCTGGTTAAGACTAACAACGAGGTTGATAGCTGGTCAATTAGTTGACGACCTATAACCTCAAGTCGTCACCTGGTAGCTGGATTTGGTCACATTATGGTTAAGGATGATGACGAAGTTGATAGCTCGTCACTTAGTTGATGGCTTATCACCTCAAGTTGTCACCTTGTAGCTGAACGACCACTCTAAAATAAAATGAGCATATCTTTCTACTTTGCTATTGGATTAAGGTGAAATTGGATATGTTAGAAAGAAGACTCAAAGTTATTTCATTTGATATATAATAGGACACCTGAATCATTAATATTATAAGAGTTACACCCGTTTAAAGTTGACCCTTGTAGTATCAGATAGCAAAACTCAATCGATAGAAGTGTTCTCAACTCGACTTTTCTCTAAGTGCTTCCTATGAACATTTTCACCAAGATAGCACTTAACACACTAGGTAAATTATCACGACACATATATTCATATCCAAATCTTTTGATGAGAGTTTACACATATAGGAACAACAGTTCAAAGTTTTGCTTGAAAGTGCGGGGTGTTACATTATCTCCACATTGGAATCATTCGTCCTTGAATGATGGATAAAAATTTGTTGAAGTCTTAAAAGTATGGAATAATGTACACATTACATGTCTGGTAATGAAGAGTATAGATGAGCTGAAATATTATAACTTTTATCATGAAACTGATTTTTTAGCTGACTTGACTTTATTAACGATAAGGAGTTGATTCATGCTGAGAGTTTAGAACTCACTTGAAATATTCGTGATACAATCATACATATAGAATTGCGAAGTGATAACTGATGCAATAAAATTCCAAGAGTTACTAAGGATAGAATAAGGTATGTAACATCTCATTAGGGATTTCTCGTCAACAAAACACGTATAGAAATCAAAAGAAAAGGGCTTCATAGCATCACCAAGTACATTATGTAAGCACAAATAATGCGATAATGAGACCAAGGTCATACAAGGGATATCACAATATCTGAGTTAGAATACTTAGAAAACTGAGATCATGCATTGAACACTTATGAATCGAGTCATGACTAAATAGTTGAATTTGAAACATGAAGCATGAACTGAATTGAATTTGCAATTTACATGGATGTGAACAAATTACTTCTTAGAATAGCCATATTCATGAAACTTTAGATAGTAAGACTAGATGGAAAGATGGAAAACCATAGGAACTTGTCTGCCTGGGCTGCTAAACTCAATTGCTAGCTAAGAAGTTCTAATAACATTAGGGAGCAAAGAATTTTGGGCAAGATCTGAATAAGGAATCACAACATGGCTACAACTCTATAACATGGAATATAGGCCTATAAAATATAAGCTAGGATAGAATCACTTTGCCTTAGGCAATACAACTGCTAACTTTAAAGATTATCCACACTTCTCAAATACTCCCTCAACTATACTTATCCTCTTAAACACTATGCTTATTGATTCAACTTGTAATTCTCACATGGGCGTTGATAACTCTATTTACTAAAGTCTGAGCTGAACTAAATTCTCTCACCATGTTCAAGCCTACTCAAAGTCACAAGGTACCACACATAACACCATAATACTAGTGTAAACCATGGATTCAATATCCTATGTGTTTTCAGAGCTCTTATCTCAAGAATATTACTCCTTACCACTTTAACGACTAACTTCAACCTCTTACTAGGAATTCACTTTCTCACAATGTGTCAATCCACTTCTATACCAAAATGACATTCAAGCCTATTATTATAATCACATATGAACTTCTAGTCAAGCAATCCTCCTTGGAAAGTTTTACATCCTCTCTAATACCTCTATCAACAACAACTTCTATGCACTATCTCTATGAAGACACACATAGAATTCTCAGTTAACCATGACACATACCAAAAGCTTTACCTTAATATTTCTTTACACTTATAGCCTAAGATAAAAGAAACATACAAAAATCTTTCCCTAATAAGGTACACTTACTCTCTCCCATCTAAACTATTATTCATCAATTTTTCTTTTCATCACTACTACCTTAACATAAGAAGAGGTCACTGATAGGTTAGAACATGAGGAACTAAAGCATAAAAGAATAATAAACATAACTTTGACACTTAAATAAGGTCTGAGGAATAGAGTATCAATGGCATGACTTCATTAAAGAGATCTAAACTGAGGACATGCATGCCATAATGAAATTTTCACTGGTCATTAAGAGTGCACCATAAGTTATGAGAATTGAGCATACTGTAAAGCATGATCATATGAGTCATGAGCTGCATGACCTAAGTTTAGATTTCATAAATTCATGAAATATGATTTGTACTATTGAGTGAACTGGAACTCCTTATACTAGGAACAGAGAGTTCACATGATTCTATATAAGTGCATGAACATGAACAATGATCATGGAGATGACGTGTAAGGCATGAGTAGATGTCATGATGACCGAAGAACAAAAATTTACACTGATATAATAATGGGTCGGGTATCTTCCTCCCTACTATTTTTCTATAACCCACTGTCATCACTACTAGAATCTGAGAGCCTGACTTGGTTCCCTATTCTATCATCTCCTCCTTAGATTTAAGCTATTATTCTAAGTCTGTGGACCCCTTTGATAAAGTCTATACTTAATTGCAATCACTTTACTCTAGAGCCCGAGATATAATAATACACATTAATAATAAACTCACCTTGAAAGACTGTCTCTTAAAGTATAAAACTCGTTGCTAGAACTTTCTTATGAGATTGAACTCTTAACTTTCTATAGCCCCAATAGTCATCATATAATGACTTAAACACTGAATAACTTAGAACCTTCGGGAGTATCACCATACCTTGAGTTTGCACCATCTAGAATTTCAAACTCTTCTTTCGATTAGATTAATCATCCACAATTCAAACTTAGATTCTAACACTTAACATGGATATCCATAGAACTTCTCATACACTAATACCCATGTATTACAACCGGATAGGAATCATGAAATAGTAATACACACAAAATCTTATGAACACACTCAACCTTAACAAGCTCCTCTATCATTGTGGTCGCTGCCTAACCTCCACCCTGAATAAAGGACTAACATACTCCTAGTCTCCCTTAACTAAGAAAACTCTCTTACAGTGCTATTAAATAAACTACATAACACCTTTTTATCTCCATGGATACATAATCTACTAAATTCAAATAAACACTATCCCCACTTTACTACTGTTAAACTTCTAGGTTCATGCTTCTAACTTTAGGTCATATACTGTCATAGAATTCTGAGAAGGGATCTGAGAGAACATATGACTATGTCTTACTACATAATTTTCATGAAAATTAATGAAATCTTTCAAACTTTAGAACATAAAGGCACTGGTGGGATACTTTTGAGCCTATATGTAATTCCATAACTGTCTGTGGGGACTGTCTAAGAAAATTATATCAACAGGAATTTAAGCTTGACTATTTTTGTAACCTCAAAAATAAGGCAAAGTTGACATGAATGGAGTAATGTAAGAATTTGCATAAGTTCCTTAGATAACATCTCTACTACACGATCTGAGACATGAAAGAAGGGAAATATTTCTTAAAAGCCCTATAGCCTCTCAAAGAAAAGTACAAATATCTTCATATCATTCTGCAAGACTCTACTAGACACGACTTAATAGACACCCTAAGAAACTTGAACTCTGTGATCTGATACCAAGTTTGTCACGAGCCGAGACTACCCCCTAGTCGTAACATGGTGCCTGGAACCACAAGTGATCCCAAGCAAACCTATGAACTGGTATACTCTTTGAGCAACTAATTTAAATTGTATAAAAACTAAATTTGCTATGCAGAAACATGATCATGAAAAATTCTAAATAAATATAATACTGATAAAGTTTATAACATGATAAATCTGAAGAAAGAACTTAAATTACATATCATGACTCTGACTAACTATCTATGAAGCCTCTACTATACTGACTATAGATATCTGGGACATACTTCCAACTACCACTAATCAATACATATGGATAATCAAAATACAACCCATAAACTGCAATGGACTGGAGTTCTGAAATAGGAGAACTCATCACCTATTGGTTGAAAGCTAAGGACTGTGTGACCATAGTGTATAGAATACTTCTGGTACCTACATTATGGAACAATGTGGACACAGATGTATATGTGGTCAGTACTTCTGAAATATACTAAGTAAGTAGGGGTGAATGCAATAAGTAAAACTGAATAGATACATAATCTTAAAACTTGAATGCTAAGTGCAAGTAGACTCACCAAGAGGCTAAAATTAATTGAAAGCTAAAGTATCTTAAAGCACGAGTAACATACATAATCTAATAAGCTGGTGAATCACTACACTTAGTTTTTTAAATCTTTACTTTTGTAGGACAAGTAAAACTGAAGTTGGGAAGTAGTAAAACATAAATACTATATGTAAATCTTATGTAAAGCTAAACATAATGTAAAACTAAATTGAGGATCATGTACGAAAACTGAGCATGTAAAATATGAACATGTAAAATTGAGAATGCAAGACCAAGTATAGTATGTACAAACATGATCTAAATTAACATGACTAATCCATAAAATATACTGAATAATTACTAAAATTTAATCACTTAGTCAAGAAACCCGAACTGAGATAAACTGAATATTGGCCAAAACTGTGGGAACTATCATGTAATCGATATGCCCCAATCTAAGCAAATTAGGGTCCAACCTATAACCCCGTTAAAAGGGTGACAGTGCCTTGCCATAGGTACTAATACTGGTTGTATTGAATCACTAATCATGAGTCCCAAAGGACTAGGGAGTCAGTCCTAAACTAGCGGGTTACCCCTAAGAGAGTGTCAGTCCTAAAATGGCGGGTGACATCTCATAATCCTACGCTGGCTACGTAGTTCTGTAATTTTGGGACTGCTACTAAGGACCCAGTCCTAACTGATGGGTAAGTCCCAATCCCTAGGTTTTCTCGGTGCTAAATCCTACTCCCAACTGAATGACACTGGTGTTATTAATTATTTAACTTAACATGGTACTGTACTGATAAATGCTCAGCATGAACATGGTAGTCTGAATATAGTAATAAAAATCATGACCTGTCTGACTTGTAACTTGAAAACAAAGACATGAATAAATAGATAGGTATCAGATGTTCATAACCTCCAGCACCGAATGATCACAAAATATGTAAACAATGCTTAAAACAGTGGTATAAAATCATAGTTAAAAGACCCAAGAAATAACACATTTCAATAGTTGAGTGAAATACATAAATTGAACATGGGGATGAGTTAAATTTGAGAAATCAACATATTCACATGATATAATTCATAACTCAAAGATTTGACATAGAATCACTTGAATAGAACATGAGTAATGGAAACTTAAAGCACGAAATAACCTAGTTTACATGGGAAAACATATTGACATGGCTTGAATTCAAATTACTAAGAAATATATGGATTAAGTTATTAATTTTCATGGATAATTTCATAAAATAGAATACAATTCATAATTTCAGACAAAAAAGGGTTATTTTGGGCTCAATGGGTGAAAGAAACCCATTGATGAATACCCCACATACCTTAATTATTTGAATACTTAAAGAAGAATCTTGGAATTATGACCTTGGATGCTTGAATTATTGAGAAGAAACTTGAATTTTGAGGCTTGAGAGATGACTTGATGACAAAACCCTAATGATGATGTTCTTGAGAATTGAGAAGATTAACGACGTTTAAAACTGGCTAGTAATGGCTAATAATGCCTATTTGATGATTTTTATTCATGGGGAGTTAGGTTTGAGGTGAGTAAAATACCAAAATACCCCTAGGAAAACTAAATAAAAATTATAAAAATTTTTAGTTGATGACTTAGTTGATAGCCTGTCAACTAGTTAATGACTTATCAACCTAGTTGTCACCTTCTCGAAATGATCTAGTTAAGGATGGCGACTTAGTTGATATCCTGTTAACTAGTTGATGGCTTATCAACCTAGTCATCACCTTCTCTTAATGATCTGGTTAGGGCTGACGACTTAGTTGATATTCTGTCAACTAGCTGACGGCTTAACAACCTAGTCATCACCTTCTCTTAATGATCTGGTTAAGGATGATGACTTAGTTGATATCCTATCTACTATTTGATGTTTTATCAACCTAGTAGTCACCTTCTCTTAATGATTTGGTTAAGGTTGACGACGTGGTTGATAGCTGGTCACTTAGTTAACGGCCTATTACCTTAAGTTATCACCTTGTAGCTAGATTTGGTCACATTCTGGTTAAGGCTAATGAGGAGGTTGATAACTCGTTAGTTTTTTGATAGCTTATCACCTCAAGTCATCACCTTGTAGTTGGAAGAACACTCTGAAGTAAAATGAGCATATATTTCTACTCTGATACTGTATTAAGGTGAAATTGGATGCGTTGGAAAGAAGACTCAAAGAAATTTTTCATTGATATTTAATAGAAAAACTGAATCATTTTATTCTAAGAGTTACACTCGTGTAAAGTCAACCTTTGTAGGATCGTATACTAAAAATCAATCGATACAAGTGTTCTCAACTCGACTTTGCTCTAAGTGCTTCCTATGAATATTTTTCACCTAGATAGCACTTAAAACACTAGGTAAATGATCATGACTCATATTAGTATCCAAATAATTTTATTCAAGTTTACACACGTAGGAACGATAGTTCAAAGTCTTGCCCAAAAATGCTGGTGTTACATTTTTCCCTTCCTGGGTTTCCACATTAAAATCTTGTGATTTTACTTTTTCTTCACTTTTTTTTAGTTCTCATGCACTCTATTGTTTGATTACTTGTGATTTACTTTGAGGGATATGGTCCCTCATTGTGTGGTGTAACCCCTAAGTGTTCCAATACTGAGGTTGATTCGTTGGGTACTCTTGTTGCAGGAATTTGACTTTGAGGTAAAAGACTATAAAGGCACTAAAAACAAAGTTGCAGACCACCTACCTCACTTTGAAGATAACGTAATTTTGAAATTAGGGATGGGCTTGAAATAGATGATACTTTTCCAGATAAACGAGTCTTGGCAGCATCTCAAGACTTAATCCACCGATTTGCTAATTTTGCCTTCTTTTTGGAAAATAATCTTATCCTAGAAGACTTATCATTTCAGCAACGTTAGCAATTCATGCATGAGTTGAAGAAATATTTCCTGGGATGGGCCTTATCTAATTTTGGTATGTGCAAATGGAGTTATTCAGAGGTGTATTCTTGAGGTGGAGATGATGAGCATCCTTGAGGCTTGTCATTCTTCACCAGTTGGGGGGTCATTATGGTGGTACCCATACATCCTATAAAATTCTACAGTATGGGTACAATTAGCTGACTATTAACAAAGATTCTCATGATTTTTCTCAAGCTTGTGATCAGTGTTAGCGACAAGGTTTTATTTTGTGGAAACATGAACTCCCCATGACATCTACCTTAGAGTTAGAATTTTTTGATATGTGGGAAATTGATTTTATGGGTCTATTTGTGAGCTCTTATGGGATGAAGTATATACTAGTCGCGGTTGACTATGTTTCTAAATAGGTGGAGGTGGTTGTACTTCCAAATAATAGGGGTAGAAGGGTAACTTCATGTTTGAAGAAGGACATCTTTTCACAATTTGGCACTCTATATACCATTATTAGTGTTGGCTGGTCTTACTTCTATAATTATTTCTTTAAGGCACTGCTAAAAAAATATGGTGTGAAATATAAGGTGGCAACACCTTACCATCCATAAATGAGTAGGCAGGTTGAGGTCTTCAATCGTGAGATCAAGTCCATATTGGCTAAGATTGTGAATGCTAACCGAACTGATTTGTTATGAAAGTTAGACGATGCACTTTGGGATTATTGAACAACTTTTAAACCCCCCATAGGCGCCTTTCCATATTAGATTGTGTACAACAAAGCATGCTACTTATCGTTGAACTTGAGCACACGACATATGGGTGTTGAATACGCTAAATTTTGAGATGAGTACAACAAATTTAAGGATGATTAAGGTGAATGAGTTGTATAAATTCTGGCTTTGAGATTAGGAGAGCTCAACCTTGTACAAAGAAAAGATGAAGCTGCATCATGACAGAAAGATCAAAAAAGAGTGTTTGAGCCTGGTGATATAGTCCTGTTATATAATTCTAGACTTTTCTTTTTTCCTGGCAAGTTGAAGTTTAGGTGGTATGGACCATTCACTGTGGTTAGAGTGTTCCCGCTTGGAGCTATTAAGTTGAAGCGAGATATGAAGTCCCATGCAAGGTTAACGGTCAGAGTGTTAAGCACTATTGGGTACCACTAATAAAGTGAAAGTTTGTGTTGATTTAAGCCTTGGAAAAGACTAAGTAACCAAGGAAATCGAGTCATGCCTGACATTAAATCAGGTGCTTTATGGGAGGCAATCCATTGGCTTATTGGTGAAGTCTGAGTATACAACATAGCCACGTTGTGCCGCCGCATTAAATCAAACGCTAGTTGGGAGGCAACTCAATGTTTTAATGTTCAGTTTGTTTTTATTTTTGTAGGTTTAAAAAAAGGGAAAACACCTGGAACATGGTAAAAATTGCAAAATTTTGAGAAGTCCAGGTAAGGGACATACTGACCCACTTATGGGGGTCATAAGTCCAACCTACGCCAGGTAAGTGGTGTTTTAGGTATCAGAGTGAAAATCTGAGAATTGTGGGGTTTCTGAAGTTGTACTTATGAACCCACTTATGGGGTTATAAGTAAAACCTACAACCCCGTAAGTAGGTCATTAAAATCAAAGAGTTATTGGTCACTTACGGTGGCCCACTTATGGGTCGTACAACTTATGGACCCTAAGTGGCCCTATAAATGGAACAAAAATCAAGGGTCAAATTTTTAAAAATTAGGTCAGTTCCAAGTGGATCCAACCTGATCCGACACACCAACAACTTTAAAACCCCCCCAAACCCAATCCATATACACAACTTTATATGATTTTCTAACTCCCACTCAAAATTTAAACTCCCAATCATACTTAAACTCCTCAAATTACCTCCTAAGGAATTATAAAAGGCAAAACCTTTCAACCTCCCATCATAGTGTACATGCAATACACATAATAGGGCTAAACTCCACTTAATTCTTCTTCTACTTCCAAGTCTTTAAATCCAGGTAAATATTTTGTGGCTCCTTCTTATGAAAATAATGTTCTTTCTTATGGATTGTTAAGAACGACATTTGATATAGCATGAATTTAATACTATTTTCATGAATCCTCAAATATATGGATCTTACAATTGAATAAAATTTAAAATAATGCATAAATAGTGGAAGGGAAACCTGTGATCAATTAATTTTTATATGTAGAAATTGAATAGTGTAGGAAAAGCCTAAAAATACTTTTGCAAATACATGTGAACTTGAATTGATATATATTTTAGTGAACAAAATTGGACTTAAAATTTTAAAATACACTGTATGGGATAAAACATTTGGGAAAAATTTGAAGTACCCTGAGAAGCGCACTTACGGACCTCATAAGTAGCACTTACGGGCAATAAGTGGCCTTGTAAGTGTCATACCTGAAGCCTTGAAACTTCAGGGTTTTTTCTGACACTTACAAGGGCACCTACGACACTCGTAAGTGGCACTTATGACCTGTAAGTGGGGTCTTAGGTTCCATGACCTGGGTATTCTAATTCTTTTTCAATTTTTTTGTTCCTTTCTTCTATTTCAAGAACTAACAACTACTTTTTTAGGTACAATGGCACCAAAAGTAGCACAAAATAAGGGAGTCCAGTCTATACTTCGAGATGAGTCACCTGAGAGGAGTGGCATAGTGAAGAAGTACCCGGTGAGCCCAGACAGACCATTAGTCCTCAGACATACTAGAGGTAGATCTTAGAGATAGGCTGCTACTGCAGTAGTTGTGGCTATATTGGGTGTCCATCCTCCACTAACCCCTACAGGAAGTGGTCTAACCTCCATCTCCCCTGGTATTCAATATAGGACCTTGGATGAAGAATCCAATCCAGACATTACTGCACTCTTCGTAGTATGAGGAGGAAGAGTATGGTGCAGAGGATAAGATAGATTAATAGTTTAGGTTTAGGGATGAGGTTTAGTTTGGTTCTATAGAGAAGGATGATACACCTTGTTCTCAATCTGAGGAGGGATCGGAGAATACATTTGAGTCAGCATCGGGGCCAGTTTCACCCCAGTCAGAGGAGGGTACAAATCAGTTCTATGAAAGATTTTATCATTATCAGCACAAGATGCTTTGCTGGTTGGAAAGGAAACCCAATCTCCTATTCCACCACCTTTTGCCCCAACATCTGATTCTACGTATGTCTCAGCTATACCCATTATTGAGGTTTATCTAAGATGGTGTGTGGAGGGGTTGCAATATATTTTTGAGAGGGATAGCTTCCTAACTAAGTAGGGTAATTCAAAGAGGAGTATTACACTAGAGAGAAGGGATGATTTTATGGGGTTAGCAAAAGCACCAGACCTGCAGCCTCTTTTGACAGATACCAGTTGGGGTGGATGACTAGGCCTCAAGGTTCATACATCTCAACTCTGGTTCGGGAGTTTTATACTTTTTATGACTATACGATTTATCTGATTCCCTCGTGAATGGGTAGAGGTGTAGAGAATCCCTAGCTGACCCATATTTTGGTTAGGAGGGTCAGAGTAGACATTTTTGAGGTGACCATCCATTGAGTATTATTTGGGCCAGAGTATGTGGTACCGACATCGATAATAGAGTTTGAATTTTAGATGAGATTAGTACGGGATGGACGATAGAGGCTTTACTTGGCTAGGTAGATAGCCATCTAAATAACTTGGGCACTGATGCCTTATGGATAGAGGGTAAAGAGGAGATAAAGAAGGCAGTGTTGTATTTTTTAGCAAAATTTTGGTGGTCAATTGTATGATTTATGGTGAGTCCTACTTTATTGGACAATATACATAAATAAGAGAGAGCTGCAATGGTTTCCAGTCTACTTGCTTGATATGATATAGATTTTTCTGCATTGATTTGATTTGATATTTATGTTAGAGCATTCGGTGAGACTACCACTCTCCCTATCCCTTATCTAATCCAACAGTTATAAGATGTGGCTGATGTACTAACTATTCCTGATATTAATCATAAGATTGAGGTGGTGAGCACTACATATATTAGTTTGATTAAGGATCCAATAAATCTGTTCCTTCCACAGACAGCGCAACCACCTTCCACTGCTATCTCGGTCTATTTTGAGGGACCTTTACTTTTGTATGAGCCTATTGAGAGGCCAAACATTGGTATTGATAGTCAGATGAGTGAGTAGAGAGCTTATACTAAGATTTTTATAGGTGGGGAGGAGGCCCTGACTACATCTACGTCAGCCCTGGCTTCTACTTCTAAGCCGATAGAGGCATCCACCTTACCCCCTTGTTCCTCAATTACTAGTTTGTTTAGCATGCCATGTGAGTTTTTATAGAACCTAGTTGAGTGACCGGATAAGGTGATAACCTACCTCACTCAGACAGAGTCGCATTTAGCTACACTTTATTGACTCCTTTGGTCCGGACTACACTTAAGACTATTGAGGACTGGTTTGAGTTGAGGATGAGGATGAGGGATAAGATGGCAGAGTATATGAGGGAACTTCATGCTCAGATTGACACCTTTAAGACTAGGATAACTGCATGATTGTGAAAGGTTCAGACTCTTGATTTTTCTGGCTTTCGTGAGGAGATAGCTATATTATGCACTGATGTGTGATCACTAATAAAGAGCCAAGTTCCAGTCATTCCTACAGTCATCTTGTCCTTACATAACTATTGCCTCTACCTCCTCTTATGATATTTTATTTATTTATGGACCAGGATAAAGTCCCAGTTGTTGGGACCAAGAGGGTCGAGAGAAAGAGCTACAGGACCCCATCATACCATTTGATCAGGCCCTAAAAAGAATAACCATCGGTTCTAGTGTGCCCCAAATAGTTAATGAGTAGAGATAAGCTGATATAACAGCGGGCGCATCTTCTAGTCATACCCCACCACTACCTCCGCAGGATGATCCATGAGATGATCTAAATAGGGGAGAGTCTGCTACGGATGCCTAGGGTATCCTAGGTATGTCTCCATTCCCTTGCTTTATATTATAGTTATGCACTAGGGACAATGCATGGTATTTAGTTGGGGGTGTACAACAATTGAGGTTTTTTTTGCCATATTTTTTTTCTGTCGATTACGCTATCATAGTAGAACTGGAATGTTTAGGTTGTTTTATTGCTGTACAAGTGTTTTTCTTTGTTTGTGTTTAACTAGGAGAAAAATAAGTAAAGTAAGGGAAATTGATACAATTTGTTTGCTTTAAAGTGTTTTGGGAAAAATGATACCTCTCCAAAAACTTTTTATGAACTGTGCGATGTGCTTGTATACGTGACCTTTTTGAATCTTATTATGGAATTAGGATTAGGGAAAAATCATAACTTAGCATATGCGAGAACTGAATAAGTTGTAGGTGGTAATACAACTCTATACTGTGTGTGTGTGAGATACTTAGCTAGTTTTCTTTGTGCATTTAATCTAGAACTTTCTTGGTTAGTCTTGCCTAGGTTGTAGGATAGTTTCTTGGGGCGTGATCATAGTCCAATTTTTGAATTTAATTCACTCTTATCCTAAATGACCATCTAAATATGAACAAGTATCCCTTGATCCCTGATTTGAGCCTACATAGAACTATTTTCCTGCTATCACCTTTCACCTTCTCAATTCAGTTATAATGAAATTTTTTTGTCCCTGGTCCCTCCTTGGATGTTGTGCACCTCAACTCAAGTAAATTGCCTAAGTTGAGGGTGACTATCATAGGGGTGCATAGTTAGAATTGGGTATGAATAAGGATTTGAATAAGTGAAAATAAATTAGGTTGGGTGTGGTAGAAAGAAAAAAATAGACAAAGATAAAAGTAAAAAAAGAGAAAAGTGAAAAAAGAGAGAATAAAGAAACTGCACCCAACTTGAATAAGCAATAAAAGAGAAAAGGGAGAAATAAAGGGAAGTTGGTTGAGAAGTGGAACCTAAATGTAATTATAGTGCCAAGGAGGGTGAGCCACTAGTTCCCAAATATACCATACAAGCTCCTAAGCCTATATTACAAGCAGAATAAAGTCCTATAGTGATCCTAGTCTAACTTTCTGAAAAACTAAGGTAAAGAAAATAAGGGAAAGCCTATGATATTATATGTACATTGATTGGAACTTCTTTTGTGGGTGCGACTGTCTCGTTATCATCCCTGTATTGACATGCATGATTATACTGTGAGTGTAGGACTTCTTTGTTGTGAGGGTACATGGTTTGTGTTGCTAGCTACTTATCTGTTTGGGTAGTGTAACTTGAGTATTTTCTTGATTGTTTGTTTCTAATAGAATTCCATAACTTGATCCCTTTGGGTCACATTATTATGATACATAAATCCACAAGTAGTTTTGAAAAGTTGGAAATAGGAGGGGTAATGTTTTGAGCCAAAATTGAGTTGACTGTCGTAGGTACCTTGGGTTTCTCTTGGTTAAGCATCATTGTATTATTTTGTTATGTGTTTTTTGCCTCAGGACATGGAAATGTTCTAAGTTGAGGGTGTTTATGTGCCATGGTTTCATGGAATTTTTGATGCTTAAAATCGGAAAATATGCAAGTACTTAGATTCGTTTTGTTAGATATGATGTGTTCTTATGTTTGTTTTGTAGGAAACTAGGTTTTGGGATATAAAAAGAAGAAAATGAGTTAAAGTGTGTAGAATATCCTACTTATAGGCCCAATTACCACCTACAGCCACCATAAATGGACACGTAAGTATAAGAAGAAGAGGACCCAAGAACTTGAAGTCTTAAGTTTTGTCTGATAGTCACGAAGGGACTACTATTGGGGTGTAAGTACCACATATGCCCATCTTAAGTTCCTTAACAGGTAGAATTCTGAATCTATAGAGTTTGTCTAAGAACTGTGACCCACCTAGGGGACTGTAAGTACCAGGCTTGTAAGTGGGTCCATAAGTGACCACCGATCCAGTTTTCGTTATTCATTTTTGTTAGGATATTTAGCGTTGTGATGTATTCTATAAATACCCTTTTGATATTTTCGTATTTTTAAGGTTAGGATTCTAGTTTTCATCTCAGATTGATTTTAACTTGAAAGTGACCCAGACTTTTTACTCTTGATATTATTCTCACCAAATCCTCCCATTTACTTTTCTGTATTTTTCCGGCCACTTCAACAAATTCATTAGAGATATTTGACCTATTCTCTGTGGTTTTGACCCCAACCTCTGTTGGGTTGCTATATTTGACAGTGAACACATTGTGCTTTCTAAGGAAACATAACTTGGGTGAATCAATGACACCTATCCGCCCCTCCGTGATAGGTAAGACAGGAACCCAATTCCAAACACAACATCCCAACTTATAGAAATAAAAGAAAATAAGAACATAATAAACCCCCGAGTAATCTTAATGTAGATTAGTGGACTAGTATAGTCAAAATCTAGACAATCTCAGGTTTGGTAGTCACTAATACACGCCACTAAATATAGAAATCAACAAAAGTTTGAGTATCTTAAAATGGAAAAAATGCATAAAGATAAGACTAGAGGAGATTTTAGTAGTTTTTGAAAACAATAGCAGCTTTCTTGAATCTCCAAGAATGCTAATGCAGAAGGAACTAGAAGAATCAATTCCTAGAGGTTGTTGGATTTGTACCTGCACTTAAGGTGCAGAAAAAGAAAGGATGAGTACGGAGCCACGTGTACTCAGCATGTATTATTTATAGACCCTAATTCAATATGGTGACAACTAACATCACGCCTACGATCTAAAACAATCATATAACCTATACTTAGGAAAACTTCCTTATTATAACTGAATAATCAAGTCTAACAGTCATAAGGATTTTATAACACAATCCAAGAAATCTTCAATACAACAAAATCAAGTAACAAATAGTCAAGTACTTAATAAATAATACAAAGTCGACAATTACACTTTACTTAATTTGAATCAGGAATGAATGAATGCATATACTACCTACACACTTACCGGGCAATGGATTCAAGGTCAAGACCCATGGGGGACTCACAAGGTCCATGTACTATGCAGGTGTGCACTCCGATCCTAATAAATATTGTGCAGGTATGCACTCCGATCAAATATAGATAATAATGTGCAGGCATGCACTTCGATCCCAAATCAACAATAACATTAAGCAAAGCATTCTATGACTTATGCCAAGGAAATATTAATTCAAAAATCAACTTAAAATACCAAGTGGGAGTATTCTCATTATCTAGCATTTTCAACAATTCATTTACCATAGCAAATCAACCCCTTGGGCAAGAAAATAGGAAAAGTAGTTCAAAATGTACAATTGACTTATTTTAACCTCTCAAATAATGCCGGTACATGTATAGATGCTTGTTACTTTACCTATACGGGACCCCCATTCCCCATTATTACCATTAAACATAACTAACAGAAGCACTTAGAAAAAAAGTCTAAGAAATTCTCAGCTTGCCTCAAACCAAAGCCAATCATAAATTTACAAACTCGCCCTTTAGTAAAGCTTTTGAATGGTCAAGATATATTCAATTATATATTTTCCTTAAGAATATGAATCTAATAACACCCATTTTATGTGATGACCCTCAGATTATTTCCATATTTCAGCTTATGTTCACCGATAGTGCTTCTCTATAGCTACCCCAAGTCATTTATGACTTTCTGGAACTAACAGTTTAGTTACTGGATTATTCATTTGGGTTTTAGAGAGAATTCCCTATTTTAAAGTCTTCATTGGTTCCAAATTTCACCGGACCTAAAACTTTAGTTAAATAACCTTGTATGCAAATTTTGACTATGTCAACAGCTCCATAATGTTGATTTTAGGCTTGGTGGACCTTTGGTTCAGGTCCCCAAGACACCCGAGCTCATTTTGACCTATTGGTTGGAAAGTTAAGAAAATAAAATATGGGTATGGGACTTGTATTTGGTTGAATGACCTCTAATGGAAAATCTAGTTTCTCTATTGAGTCTGAAATGTTGAATTTGATATGGTTAAATAGTTTGTTTGCGTATACGAGATTCACAATGAATCCCAAGCACCCGATCGAGCTAATTTTGGACATGAAAAATCAGGTGCATCAGAAAATCTGGTGTCACAACTATCGCAGTATCTATATCGCGATCGCGACAAGTCTTATCATCCCAACTTATTATGATCACAAGGCTTTGGTTACAATTATAGTTCGCGTATGCAGGCCCAATATGGTGCAATCGCGACAGCTCAATTGTGATAGCGACTCCCAAATTCTTAGACTGGGTATAAAAGGGCCCATTTTCCATGATTTTGGCAATTCTTCATCACTTTCTTGAGTGCCAAAATCCTAAATAGTGTGATAGCTCAAAATTGAGACTTGTGGGTGACTTAGGAGCTTGATTAAAATTTTATTTGCATGATTGTCTTAAGATTTGAGGTAAGAATTCACCCTTTTCTTGGTAGATTTTATTAAATTATTGCTCAAAATCCCAAAATCTTTTGGGCTTGAATTTATCCCCAATTTGGATTTGTTTTCACCTATTTTTGAGGATAATACTTCTTTGGTCTTGTAAGAATGTTGGGTTGGTTTTGAAAATATGATTTTCTTAAGTGGGATCCACATGGGGGGTTTTGTGTGATTTTTGGACCCGAAGCATAGTGGTGCAATCTGGGTATTGTTATTCACATGTTTATGAGTAGAATGTGTTTTTGATATCTTGACATCTTGAGAAGGCTTCTCATAAGGGGAAAATGGTGGTTTAGTGGTTTGTTGAGCTTTCTTAGGCGTTGAGGTAGGCTAGGTTTATCCCTTGTTAGATTAACATATTTCATAGTATTCTTATGATATTGTGTTAGATTTAGGATAGGTTTTAGGTGTCGTATTGATGAAATACAAGACTTGGATTAGTTGGACCGTTTAGGCCATTTTGAAACCGTAGAGTTGAACATTTAGCTTGTTTCCTTATGCTTTAGGTGAATTGGAATTTATTTCTCATGTTTATTATGAAAATACCTTATATCACTCAAGATTAAGTATAGATGATCTAATTGCTCATACTTAGGGTAAGTTGGCCTTAGTTGCTTACACTAATAAAGGTTGTCGTAGCTCCATTTGACTTAGTTAGAGTGCTTGAGAAGGATCTCTACCTTAGGGCAATTTGTGTCTTGCTTAACATGTAAGAGAGGATTTAGATACCTTAGCCTAGTATGGGATAGAACTTGACTTAGAATGTATTTTGAGGATTTAGAAGTGAACTCTTTAACCCACCTTAAGACAAGATTGATGTTAGTTCTCTTGAAATCCTTATACACTTGTTGAATACCTAGAGAATGCCTTTTGAGGCAATATTGAGAAACTTTGATACTTGGTGGTTATGTTGGTTAATGTGAGGATAAGATCCCATTGATTATGTTGTTATTTATTCTATTGATGATACTATTCATAATGTTGATTATATATACACATATTCGATTCAAGTTCGAAAGATGATTATGTTGTTGATTATATATACACCCAGTTTGAGTTCGGAGAAAAATTATGACACCATTGATTATAATTATTGATTCAAGTCTGGCTATTGATTATAATTACCAATTTGATTTTAGCTATTAATTATCTATCGGTTCAAGTCTGGCTCTAGATTATTTATCAGTTTGAGTTCAGAAATATATATTATGCTATGATGACATACTTTGTATGACTAACGATATCGGGGTGTGAGATTGAGAGTAGCAAGTTGGCTAAGTTGGAAAATAAAAAAGTGGTTATAATATGGCATGACATAAATAAACTCTAGTGGTAAAATGGCTAGTTGACTAATGATACTTAGTTGAGTAATGACGACTAGTGTGTAAATGATGATAAGGTTGCTATATATTAGTAACATTGTGGAATGTGGGTACTTTGTCAAATATTGGTAAATTAAGGAATAATGGCTAAATAACGAGTTTATTTATTTATAAGCGACAAATAGTTGCTTTTTACTATCTCTGAGTGTACTCTCTAGGCGTATGAGAGTCTGTGATGAGTTATTTACTTTTCGCACCAATTGGCTTATGGGAGCCAATTTTATTGGTATAACTGTATGTGTTGACGCTTTATGTTATGTTATTATTTTCAATTTATTTACTTATCTATGCACAATGATATTGGAACTACTTTAGGTTTGTCTATACCTTGATTTAATTATGTTATCTTACATTTTATCTTACTTATATTATGATTTTGCTAAGATGAAAGATGATGCCTACTGAATACTTATTGTTTTGGTACTCATACTACACTTCTGTACCTTTTTGGTCTAGATCCAAGTACTAGATATCGCCATTGATCATTGATCATGCTGTGTTGATATTTTTGGAGATAGGGTGACCTCTTGGAGTCGGAGACCTATTTTTTTATATCTATTGATATTCAATCTTTAGTTATTAAGACAAATATTGCTGACTATTCTAAGTTTTTAAGTTATATTATTATTAGATGCTCTTATACTATTTCTACTAGGTTATGGGATGGTATCTTGTAGTGATTGTTTTATCTATTTAGAACTCTTTGCTTATTTATAAGTTTGTTGTTCATTTAGTTTATTATTAGGAATTTTCCACCAAGTTAACCCATTGCATTTAGGTCTAGGCTACAATTTGATGTACCTACTGGTGGGATAGAGTAAGTGCCATTATGACTCATAAATCAGGTAATAATGAATTGGTATCGGAGTCTAGGCTTTATCAATAATGTTGGTACAAGAGCAAATATCTAGTAGAGTCCTGCTGATCGGTACGATGACGTCTATTTCCAGTCTTTGGGAGTCTATAGGACATTCTTAGGAGTTCTTAACTTCTTTTACTAACTTGTGCTAAGTGTCTAAGTTGGTTTATAGAAGTATTCCCTTGACTTTACTCTATTATAGATGGCCCAGACACGTGCTACCACTACACAAGACTAGACCAAGCTTTGGGAACCTACTCTAGTTCATGGATGACCTAGAGGTCATGGACATCTGCATGATGTATCCCAGCTAGGGCCAGGATAGGCTGCCCTCCCCTGGTCTTATTCTCGATCCTGAGCTAGAGATTTTTTCGTCCCAGCCAGCAGTAGACCAGGGACTAGCCTAGGCTCCACCAAGGTTTATTTCTTTATCAGTGCTCAGAGATGTGTTAGTTCAGCTATTGGAGTTAGCTGGTTGTGCACCATTTTATGGTACATAATCTATGGATCAGAGTGCTACTGAGATGAGGTCACAACCTATAACTGCAGCTCCCAGAGTTGAGGTCCCTACTGCACTGATGGTTTCTAAGCTGGTCATTGCTTAGCCAGTGGTTGCCCAGCCTGCTATGTCTTCTGAGGAGTAAAAAATATTAGGTAGATTCTTGAGATTGGCTTCGCCTAGGTTTTCTAGTGCTCTGGGTGAGGATGTTTATAATTTCCCAATAGCTTGTGAGGATAGGCTCCATAATTTAGGCCTTATTGAGACTTGTGGTGTGAATTACACCATATTTTAGTTGGACTTGGCTACTCAACATTGGTGGAGAGGTTCTATGGATTCTAGACAAGCTGGATATTCTCCCTTGACATAGGCTCAGTTCTCCAAGATGTTCTTGGAGAAGTATATGCCTTGCATCCTTAGAGATCTTTTGAGGGATTAGTTCTCTAGATTAGAGCATAGTTCCATGAAAATTTCAGAGTATGAGGCTCATTTTCATGAGTTGGGTAGGCATGCAACTTTTACTTTGGACGTTGGGTATGAGAAAGTTTGTTGCTTTGTTAGAGGGTTGAGACTCCCCTTTCGTATATCTACTCAGAGTTTGGTTGCTACAGGTAGATCTTTTACTAAGGTTGCAAATCACTCTCAACTGATGGAGAAGCTGTATTATAAGGCCTAAGGGGCCACGATAAGAGGCCTAGATATCAGGGCAATTTTAGTAGGAGTCATAGTAGTTTCTGATTCAGAGATAGTAGTTCTAATGGTGGGTATTCTTTGTGTTCATCCTATCATCCTCAGAGTGAGTCTAGTCAACTTATTCAGGAAGCACTTCAGATTACTGATGGAGGTCAGTCTAGTGCCAGAGACCACGCTGGTCAGGGTGGCAGTTAGTCTTTGAGGGGTTTATCTTTGGGCCATTCTAGTTCAACTCAGGGAGCTAATTATCATTGTAGATTTCTTGGTCATTATTATCGTGAGTTCCCTAGTTGTGGGGAGATTGTTGTTTCAGCTTAGGGCGTTTCCATAATTAGACCAGTTTATCCCTCAGCTAGAGGTGGTTCTCATAGACACTGGGATGGTTCCCAATGTACTCAAAGAGGTTCTTAGGTAGGAAGGACAGGAGGTCGATCAAGTGCCCAACCAGGTAGTAGGTGTGGTCAGTTGTATACAGTACCTGCTAGAATCGAGGCTGAGACTTTGGATGCTATAGTTATAGGTATGATTTGGGCGTGCCTCCAGTTGACCCTTGCTTTATTTGATTCAGGATCTACTTATTCTTATATATCTTCTTATTATGCACCAGAGTTGGAGTTTTCTTGTGACTTATTATCTTTTCCATTACACGTATCTACTCCTATGGGTGTTTCTTTAGTAGTGGATCAAGTTTTCAAATCATATATTATGACCGTTAGCGATGTTGATACTTATGCTGATCTTATTATTTTAGACATGGTGTATTTTGATGTGATTCTGGGCATGGACTGGTTATCCCACTATCATGTGGTCATGGATTATTTTGCCAAGATCATTGCCATAGCCATGACCGGTATACCCCAGTCGTGTGGAAATGAGTGGTTAGCCGCGAGCCAAAGAGATTATTTCTTATTTCGTGCTAGGAGGATTATTTTGAGGGGTTGCAAGTCTTACTCGCTTATATTTATGGTACTAGTGTGGAGAGTTTGTTGCTTGTCTCTATTCCTGTAGTTTGTGAGTTTCCTGATGTGTTTTCTACCAAATTACCTGTATTCCCCCTATTTGTGAGATTGAGTTTGCTATTGATCTCGAGCCTGACACCTGACCTATTTCTATGGCACCTTACCATATGGCTCTTGTCAAACTTAAGGAGCTAAATTCTCAACTTCAGGACCTTCTTGGTAAGGGTTTCATTAGACCAAGTGTATCTCCTTGGGGATATCCTATATTGTTTGTGAAGAAGAAAGATGGCTCTATGCGTATGTGTATTGATTATAGGCAGCTTAATAAGGTGATAGTGAGGAACTGTTATCTTATGCCTCGTATTAATGATTTGTTTGACCAACTTCAGGGTGAGACAGTGTTTTATAAGATTGATTTAAGATTTAACTATCATCAGTTGAGGATTTGGATTGAGGATATCCTGAAGACAACTTTTAGGACCCGTTATAGGCATTATGAGTTCTTAGTGATGTCATTTGGGTTGACTAATGTCCCAACCACGTACATGGATTTGATTAACTAAGTATTCATGCCTTATTTGGATTCCTTTGTGATTGTGTTCATTGATGACATCCTTGTGTATTTGAGGAGTACAGAGAAGCATACATAATATTTAAGGATTGTGCTCCAGGATTTGAGAGATCATGTGCTTTTTGCCAAGTTCTATAAGTATGAGTTTTGGCTTGAGTCCATTACATTCCTTAAACATGTGGTGTCTAAGGATGGAATTATGTTAGAACCAGCTAAGATTTAGGCAATTCATGATTGGGCTAGACCTACATCTCCGACAGAGGTTGTAGCTTCATTAGTTTGGCATGTTATTATAGACGATTCATTGAGGGTTTTCCAAATATTTCAACACCTATGGATAAATTGACCCAAAAGGAGGTTCCTTTCTGATGGTCTAAGGAGTGCGAGTCGATCTTTGGAAAGCTCAAGGACTTTCTCACATTTGTTCCTATTTTAGATCTTCCCATTAAAAGAGAGGGATTCACCATATTTTAGGATGCTTCTGGTGTTGGTTTGGTTGTGTTTCAATGCACTAAGGTTAGGTTATTACTTATAATTTTAGATAGCTTAAGGTGCACGAGTGCAACTACCTCACTCATGATTTGGAGTTGGCGGCGGTAGTTTTCACGCTTAAGATTTGGAGGAATTATCTTTATGGTGTACATTATGAGATTTTCATAGATCATCACAGTCTTTAACATCTTATGACCTAGAGGGAGCTTAATGCTAGATAGTGTAGATCAATGGAGTTGCTTAAGGATTATGATATTTCCATCTTATATCATTCAGGAAAGGACAATGTGGTAGCAGGTACCTTGAGTCGGAAGGTAGTGAGTATGGGTAACTTGGCTTATATTTCAGTTTCTCAGAGGCTATTGGCATGGGACATTTAGTCCTTAGCCAACTTGATGGTTCACCTTGATATTTCAGACCCTGGGAGAATTGTTTCTAGTGTTATGGCGAGGTCTTCATTATTTGAGTAGATTCGAGATCGCCAGTTTGAGGATAGTAAGATTCACTTCCATCGTGACCAGGTGTTGAGTGGTGAATTCAAGAGGAACACCATATATTCTGAGAGTTTTTTGAGATTTGAAGGTTGAATTTGTGTTTCGAGGAGCGATGAATTGAGTCAGTTGATTTTTCATAGGCTTATTGCTCTAGATATTCCATTCATCCCAGCACAACCAAGATGTATAGAGATTTGAGACATCATTATTAGTGGAGCGGTATGAAGAAAGATTGATAGATTTTGTAGCTCGTTGCCTATGTTGTCAGTATGTAAAGGTTGGGCATTAGTGACCAGGTGGATTGATTCATAGATTGTCCATTCTTGAGTGGAAATGTAAGCGGATTACCATATATTTTGTTAGTGGTTTGCCTCGAACTTCCCGTGGTTTCGATGGTAATTGGGTCATTTTAGATCGTTTGACCAAGTCAGCACATTTCTTTCTTATTTAGATGTCCTTCGTTGCTGAGAGATTAGCCCATATATATGTTCAAGAGATAGTCCATTTGCTTGGTGTGCCCATTTCTATTATTTCAAACCGTAGTTCAGTGTTCACTTTGCGATTTTGAAGAGCATTTCAGGAGGAGTTGGGCACTCAGGTGGATCTTAGTACAACTTTTCACCCGCAAACAAATGGTCAATTAGAGAGGACTATTCAGGTTTTTTAGGACATGATCCGATCCTATGTTATGGATTCTTGAGGCTAGTACGAGGAGCACTTAGCCTTGGTAGAGTTTGCTTATAATAGAAGCTATCATTTGACTATTCAGATGACGCCTTTTGAGGCTTTTTATGGTACGGGAGGTCATTCTCCGGTTGGATGGTTTGATACTTCTGAGGTTAGGCCCCATGGTACTAATTTTCTTCAGGAGTCATTTGATAGAATCAAGGTTATTTAGAATAGGTTAAGAGAGGCTCAGAGTAGGTAGAAGGCCAATGCAAATTGTAGGCTTCGTACCTTGAGATTTGGAGTTGGTGATCGTGTATTCCTTCGTGTATCATCCATGAAGAGTGTGATGAGGTTTATGTCACGACCTAATTTCCAAGTCATGATAGAACCTACCATAATCCACCACCAGTAGGTAAGCCAAACCCATAACCCGGAGCTAATGCAATGGATTACCTTGGTAGGAATGTCCAACATAGACCCTTTATGGGAACACAATATAACAAAGACATTCCATGAAGAAACAAGTAGCATTCGAATACCAATCCCATGACCTGATAGTATTAGTACAAGAGCATCTCTACATTTGACAATATTAATTACAACTCAATATCTAGTAGTCTTAAATAGTCTTATACATTCCTCTTGAAAACAAAAGAAGAATAAGGATATAAGGGGAAAAGGGTAACTCAAACTCTAAGAGTTCACCCTATCTCCTGATGATCAACACTGCACGATCTCGACTCAACGACAACAACTAGAACTCGGATCTGCACTAAAAAGGTACAAAAATGTAGTATGAGTACCAAAACATGGGTACTCAGTAGGCATCATCAGTCGATTGAGCTAAATTATAATATAAGGATGATATAGAGTAAGATAATATCTTAAAGTCAAGGTACAAAATCAAACCTGAATCTTCTTCGATAGTAATGTCTAAATAACCAATCAACTATAATAATAGTACGACATTCCATATCCACATATACCATAACTTTTATACAACATAAGTAATCATTTTGGAGGCATAAAGCCACATATATATACTATAAAAATAGTGTTATCACCGTAATCAATACAACTATCATCATTAGAGTATAAAGGAAAATAACTTACCACAATATCCTATACCGCCGGGAAGTACACTCAAGGAAAACAAACAAAGAACTCATCACAACGTTCCATACTATCGGAGAGTACACCAAAAGATCAATACATCAACATATAAAGACACAACTACACAAGCAACTCATCAAAGTCGTGGGATCGTACATTCCCCCCATTTCCTCTTACCGAGGTCTACAATCATCATAATTACCGCAATTTGTCAAAACAAAGCCGATATCACCATAACATGCATATATAGTCATTTTATCTCTAATTCATTAATAAACTTCATGTCTAGCCTATACTATCTAGCCTCTAATTTTATGAGCCACTAGTTTGAAAGTCTAATAGTTTACTAGTCTTCAAATAAGGAAAAGCTACAAGTTACCAACACTACTATTTAGTCACCCATCTCAAAGCCATCTTCTAGTTAGCCTCCTAATTATATAAGTCATCAATTAAGCCACCACAGAATCACATACTAGATGTCAACTTAACCACTCATTATACAATACTAGGTCTATTATCATTGAGCATATCACAACCTTAAGGACTAGTTTCCATATTTTAGCTAAGTATGGTCCACCAACTAGTTCTCTAGGCTCCTAACCTACAAGTCATAGTCATTTATTAGAGACAACTAGTTATCACATGAGCCACTTTACTAGGCAAAATTCCATAACATGACCATTTATCCAAGTCAAGTAGATTTACTAGGTGAGCCTTGGTTTTACACAAGATTAACATATCAATTAGACTTAACCCAATACTTGGCATAATCTACTTCTAGTTACTAATTAGAGTTAACAAGGGTCATACCTCTTATATTAATGACAAAGAATGGATAACAAGTTACCAAGGATGATATCACGTCCCAAGTACTCAAATGGGTTTATCCATACAGGGCATAATCTTACATACGACCATGCATTCATATATATACTTACCACACATGACATTATCATATCATCATTACCTCTTCCAAATTCGTTGGGCATCATCATAACATCATTAAATCCCCTGGATTCATCGGGCATCATTATATTATCATTATATCCTCTGGATTCAATAGGAATCATCATAACATCATTATATCCTTCGAATTCACCGGGTATCATCATAACATCATTATGTCCTCCGGGTTCATTGGGCATCATCATAACATCATTACATCCTCCGGATTCACTGGGCATCATCATAATATCATTATATCCTTCAAATTCACCGGTCATCATCATAACATCAACACATCCTCCAAGACAATGGTATACACATACATATATAGTCAAATCAATAAGCATATATAACCCACAATGGTAGAGTATAACTGATTTAAGGTAATACATAACATCATACTTTACTATTAATCAACACTACATAATAGTGATATTTTTTGGGTTGACCAATTCCCGGGTGGCATTTATGGATCTTATGAATCAAGTATTTTGTTAATTCTTGGATTTGTTCGTCATTGTGTTTATAAATGTTATTCTAGTGTATTAAAAAAGTGAGGTAAATCATGTCGATTACCTTCGTTTAGTGTTGCAAACCCTTAAGGATCAATTGTTGTATGCAGAGTTATCTAAGTTTGAGTTCTAATTAAATACGGTAATTTTTTTGGGTCACGTTGTTTTTAGTGAAGAAATCATGGTGGATCCACAGAAGGTTGAGGTAGTGAAAAGGTGGACTAGACCCACGGCTCCAACTAATATTTGGAGCTTTTTGGGTTTACCCGGGGTACTATAGGAGGTTTGTGGAAAGTTTCTCCTCTATTGCTTCCCCATTGACTAGGTTGACTCAGAAAAAGGTGAAGTTCTTGTGCTCGGATACTTGTGAGGGTAGTTTGAAAAGTTGGAGGATAAGTTAACTTTGACTCTGTATTGACCCTTTGCGAGGGTACTAATGGATTCGTGGTTTATTGTGATGCTTCCCATGTGGGACTCAATTATGTGTTAATGAAACATGTTAAGGTAGTGGCCTATGCTTCCAGGCAGTTGAAAGTTCTTAAGAAGAATTATCTGACTCATGACTTGACATTGTTGGCTATGGTGTTGGCATTGAAGATTTGGCAACATTATTTGTACGGAGTTAATATTGACCTTTATTCTAATCATGAGGGCATGTTGTATGTGTTCACTCATAAGGAGTTGAGTCTCAGGCAATGGAGATGGCTTGAGTTGCTCAAGGACTATGATATGAGTCTCCATTATAACCCAGGTAAAGCTAATATGGTTGTTGATGCTCTTAGCAGGTTATCTTTGGGGAGTCTATCCCATGTGGAGGAAGAGAAGAATGGATTGGTAAAGGGCATTAACCATTTGGATAAATTTGGAGTTCGTCTTTTGGATTTCAAAGATGAAAGTGTGTTTGTCCAAGAGATGGTGAAGTCGTCTCTTGGTGTTGAGGTAAAGGTGAAACAGGTTCTGTATCCTGTCTGGATATTGATTAAGGATGATGTTGGCTGACATAAAGTTATGGCTTTTGAGATTGGTGATGATGGTATCTTGATGTACCAAGAGAGGTTGTATGTCCCGATGTGGATGGATTGCAAGAAAGAATTTTAGCCGAGGCTCATGAGTTGCGATATACAGTTCATCTGGGTTCGACAAAGATGTATCATGAATTGAAAGAGATTCATTGGTGGGGTAATATGAAGCGAGATGTGGAAAATTTTGTGGCTAAGTGCATGGTGTGTCAACTAAAAAAGGCAGAGCATTTGAGGCCTAGTGGATTATCCCAAGAGATTGAGTTGCCCGTGTGGAAATGGGAAGTGACTAATATGGATTTTGTTAATGGTCTTCCGTGGTATCGCAGCTAGTGTTATTTAATTTGGGTCATCGTGAATAGAATGACTAAGTCCGCTCATTTCTTGCCTCTGAGGACTAATTATTCGGCTGATGATTATGCTAAGATTTTCCTTCAGGAGATCGTGAAGTTGCATGGTTCTCTAGTTTCTATTATTTCTAGTTATGGTACTCAGTTCTCATCATATTTTTGGCATTCATTATAGAGAGGTATGGGCACTAAGGAAACCGTAGTATCGCTTTCCACCCACAGATGGATGGACAAGAAGAAAGGACCCTTCAGACATTGGAAGATATGCTTCAGGCTTGTCTGATTTACTTTGGTGGTAATTGGGTTGATCATTTGCCCCTCATCGAATTTTCCTATAACAATAATTATCACTCTAGTATTGGCATGGCTCCGTTTGGGGTTTTGTATGGTAGTAGGTATAGATATACTATTGAGTGGTTTGAGGTTGGTGAGGCTTGATTGTTTGGTCCTGACTTAGTTCATCAAGCTATGGAGAAGGTAAAGATGATTCCGTATAGGCTTAAGATTGCCCAAAGTCGCCAAAAGTCTTATGCGACTTGAGACGAAGAGAGTTGGAATTCGATGTTGGAGATTAGGTGTTATTAAGGTATCTCCTATGAAGGGAGTAATGTGATTTGGAAAGAAGGGAAAGCTCAACCCCCATTATGTGAGTCCGTATTTGGTTTCAAAGAGAGTGGGTGGTGTGGCTTATGAATTGGATTTTCCTTCTAGTTTGGGTTTCATTCATTTGGTCTTCTATGTTTTGATGTTGAAGAATGTGTAGGCGATCCTTTCTTGATTGTTCCATTGGAAAGTACGGGTGTCTAAGACTCCTTGTTTTACGAAGAGGTCCTGGTTAAGATCTTGGATAGGCAAGTCCTTCATTTGAGGACTAAGGAGGTGTCATCGGTGAAGGTTCTATGGAGGAACCAAAAGTTTGAGAAATCTACTTGGGAAGCCGAAGAGGATATGAAGTCCAAATGTCCATTCTTGTTCCTCATTCTGAATAATAGTTCTTAAGGTATAAGTTTCATTTTCCTCTTGTTACTTTTTGAGTTTTTTTCATTTGATTCTAGTGTCATATTGCTATTCCCGTGTGAAAAATATTCTACCTGGGGGTGGGGGGAGGGGGTTTAATGTAACACCTTGAAATTTTAAGCATTTTATTTTTGGCCTTCTCGTGTTTGAAACATCGATTTTTAACTTGAATTGTGTTTAGATATGTTGTTGGGTGTCTCAGGAGATTTTCAGAATTTTTGGATGGGGTTCGGGGTGATTTGGATCCCAGAGGTAGTGAGCCTCCGTGATATCCTTGTGTCATGCAGGCTACATTCTGCAATAGCTAGCATGTCACGGAGGTTAGCTCCGCGATAAGCTCCATTCCATGCTGCTATCTAAAATCCATGAAATTTTTATTTTATTTACTTGGGATGAGGAGTATTGGGGTATTTTCACCTATGTACGACCCTTAAACATAATATAGTCCATTACTTTTAGTTTTAAGTGATCACATTCCCTAATTACACTCTCAACTCAAAACCCCAAGAAAGCACAAGGATTTTATCGTACGTTCATTTTTTGGGTTCCAAGCTCCAAATTGCTTTCAAATTTATGTGTGTCTAAGGCATGTACCGCTTCCCCAAAAGCTTATTTTGTTAAAAGCATGTATGTAAATTTTGATTCATGTGATTTAATTACTGATTATGAATTTGGGTTAAGGTCTTTTGAACATATTTGATTGAATTTATTTTCCCATGGCTTTTATGCATCATTCATGATTTGAATTTATAGTTTTGAACTAATTGGGGTGCATGGGGATGGTTAATTGGCATGGGGGTCATAGATTCCCCCAAATTGATGATTTTGATATGGAAATTGGTATAACCTCAATCCAACCTTGTGAAACTTGCTTTGAACATGAGAATATGCATGTTGAAATACTTTTGAAACCTGACATTGCATAAAAGATTAATGGAACGTAAAAATTGGTTTTAAATTAGAAACTTCAGAGTCCTATTGGCTTATTGGATTAGAGTCCCTTTGGCTAGATGATATGGTTCCTACTTTGAACTTTGGATTCCTATTGGATGACTGGGTTAGAGTCCCATTGGCTAATGATTTAGTTCCTACTTAGAACTTTGGAGTCCAATTGGCTGATTGGGTTAGAGTCCCTTTGGCGGATGGTTGGTTTTGTCTAAATGACATACGCTTGCAAGCTATAGTTGGTATGACGATACAACTTGAAAATTCCTAAATGAATGACTCCTTGAATGATTTAATAGGTTATGTTCTAAATGCTTTAATTGGGCTTAAAGAGGATTATGTAGCAAGGTCGTGAAGGTGGAGATCTCGAAGGGATCAATACTGGAAACCGCATTTGCCGACGCGGGGGTCTAAATGATTGGGTGAAGTCCTCCTTATTATATGATTGGAAGGTTTGAGTCCCCCATAAAACATTACATGATCGGGTGCTTAAGTCACCTCTATATATGATTTGGAGGTTTGAGTCCCCCATGCATATATATATGATTATTATCCGGTTCATGTGTCTACACATACTGGGGCTTGACCAGGGGTGATAATTAGGGCCCATATAGACCGTGGGTACCATTATGACATTTAAGCTATAAAATCCACATTAAGGTTTTACTATTTCATGGTAAACCTTATTCCGTACCCCATCACATTCTATATTTTTTATGTATATGCATATGTTTGTGAGCATTTGGATTCTTGAATGATTTTGGATTATTGACTTTGAATTATGTTTTCCCGTATCCCTGAGTTACATGTTAGTGCTCAACTCACTAACCGTCTTCGGATGCTGTATCCCCACGCGATGCAGGAATCGAAAATACTTCTACTTTTCCTGCACAGTGACTAAGTGATCGTGGGATAGCTCTTGAGCCAGATTGAAGTGGTGATCTTCCATACTTCGAAAGACCTCATTTCATGTTTTGGGTTTCTTTATGTTATTGACTCTTTCAGTTGGACTTCTTTTTTTCTTTTTTGGGGGTATGTCTCGATTAATATTGGTAGTCGTTTGTCTAGAGGCTTTGTGGATGGTATTGTGGACTTGCGATTTGGTTGTTGGAGTACTAGGCTTCTTTTAAGTCGCATACTTATCTATCTTGTTTTATGATTGGAATTTCTCTACTATACATATGTTGTGTTCCATTTGATTAGGAAAAAAAAATAAGGGGGTGGTCTCTAGTCCTTATTGAACTTGAAATGCCCGTCATGGTCGGGCCCTGGTTTGGGTCATGGCAACACAATAGAATGATGATGATGATGTAATACAAGAGGTTGTTGCATGATCTCAAGGAGATCACATAGCCTCTGAGATCGTTGCACAATCTCTATATATACCTACAGAACTAAAACTTCCTGATGTAGGACCCATGGGGGGTTCGTGAACCCATGTACAATCCATATATCATATCTCCTCCCCAGCACATCCCTCAGAAAGGGTTTTATAAGATGTCACATTTTCTATCATAAAAAGGTGTTGCCAGTGTTTCTCAGTATTTCCATAGCGGTACCATTATTTCATGAATAAGTATGAGGATACAATGCTCACAACCAACCACAGTGAGTATTTCCACAACAACCACAATGAGTATTTCCATAACCAACCAATATACCATTACGTGAGCCAAATATCAACTCATTATTTCCAACCATTCATAAAATCCAACATGATTCATATGCCAATAGAGTATGAATACATCACAATACACAATTGGTACCACAATATGCTTTTCATCAATCAAAACACAATTATTCTCATGTATACAAACTATCAACATTACATAGGACCCCACACGGTCACATATAGAACATAATAAGATAGACATTTTTCATGATTAGTTCCTACACCCTTAACATGTTTTTGTATACAAATTAACTATCCAGCCCAATCTGAAAAAGTTATGCCATAACCTACCTTGAAGGCCAAAAACTGCAACAAAAGACATTAATGCTCAATCTTACTCCTCAAGAACAGACTTGAAAACAACTAAAACATCAAAATATAGAATCTACGCATCAAAAGAAAGCCCACGATACCCATATTCCCTCATTTCAAGTCAGGGTCAAAACAGATCCCCTGAAATGTTTTTTTTGAAAAAGAAGGGATAAATCATATCTTTATTTCAAAAATACATTTCCCATATTTTTAAGAGTCTACAACTGAAAACCCAAGCAAAAACGAGTTAAAAATAAGGTCAAATAGTAGGAAAATTATTTTTAAATTTTATCGGGTAAAATCATCGACATCCATTTAAAAATCAAGAATTGAGGTTGTTTTGAAGATGAAATTGAGGAAACACTGATAATTATAGGATTAGAAACCCATTCAAGTGAAAGGAGTGAACTCGAGGTTTAAATTTGAGACATACCATTTTTAGGCCTTACGGGCTAAAATTTTAAAATTCCATACTTTAATCCAAGTTTAAAACAAGAATTTGATGTTAAAGATGAAATAAATAAGTTGAAATGAGTGTAACGGAGCTTACCCAAGCTTAGAAATGGAGAAAGTAGCTCAAAACCACGAAACCCTAAGGTAAAAAAGGTATTGCGATTGCGACACATCGACTTCAGGGCCAATCGCAATCTCAACAGAAGAATCATGATCTCAGGTGCACTAGCTGGGGACTTGGTAATTCTCCAAGTCTCTGCGGGCCCCTCGGGATTCATTCGGAATATCGTGAATGCAAATGAACTATGCTACCTATCAAATTCGATGCTCTGGACTCAATGGCTATATTAGATTTTTGAAACAACATTATTTTCAAAAAGTTGACCCCCAAAATCCAAAATCACAAGTTTCCAAATCGAAGGTCGAAATACGATTTAAAATCTATGAAACCACACCAACCATGTTACCACCCTAAAATCAACGTTCCGGATCTGCTGGCACAGTCCGTTCTGCCATCCGTTGCACGGATCAAATAATATCAGTTGAAATAAATTATAAGGCTCTCAAAGTTGCTAAAAACCACAAAATCACATAAATGGCACCAAAATACATCGGGAACCATGCCAATCACCCCCGCATCCCAGAAATACCACAATGCAACTATGGTGTGGGGTAAAATAGTCAAAACACATTTTTCACATAATTCATCAAAATTCAGGTCGTTACATCATCTACTACTAAAAATCTAGTTCATCCGCAAACTAAAGGCAAGAGAAATACCTGAATAAATAAAAACTAGGGTTAAGAACTACGCATATAAGACTAGACCTCCCTAGTAGCCTCATCTACAAGTCGATGTCCTCGGTGAACTTTAACCACTGGGATAACTTGAGAAGACAATTGTCTAATATCCATAGCCAAAATGTAGTCCAGCTCCTCAATAAAAGACAACTTCTCATCTAACTGAACTGACTCCCAACGAATGACATGAGACTCATCCGGAATGTAACAAGGAAGCATGGAAACATGAAAAACTAGGTGAACAACTGATAAATCTGGGGGCAAAGCTAACTCATAAACCATATTACCAATAGTCCAAAGAATCTCAAATGGACTAATATACCTGGGGTTTCCTCTCTTCCCAAACCTCATCACACCCTTCATGGGTGAGACTCAAAGAAAAACACGATCACCAACACCAAATCTCAAGGCACGAAGTCTACGATCCGCATAACACTTTTGCCTACTCTGGGTAAAGGACTCACGAAGCAAGTCCGTACCTCTAGGTCTAACCTTATAAAAATCAAACCAAACCACTGGAGAGCGCCAACATTTAACATAAAAAGCCTCAAAAGGTGCCATATCGATATTGTAATAGTATCTATTATTATAGGAAAACTACGCTAAATACAAATGCTACTCCCACTGGCCACCAAAATTATCGCACACGGGCAGAGCATATCCTCTAAAACCTGAATAGTCTTCTTTCACTGACCGTCAGTATGGGGGTAAAATATTGCGCTAAGGTCAACCAGTGTACCCAAACCATCCTAAAAAGTCTTCCAAAAGTGAGAAGTGAACAAAAAACCTCAATCTGAAATAATAGACACTGGCACTCCATGTAGTCGCACAATCTCCTGATTGTAAATACAGGCCAACCTCTCAGCACTGAAGGAGACCTGCACCGGAATGAAATTTGCAGACTTGGTCAATCGATCCATGATGACCCAAATACTATCAGACCAATGAGAAGTACAATGTAACCCAATCATGAAGTCTATAGTGATTCATCCCCACTTTTACTCGAGATTGGGTAACCTCTAAAGTAATCCACTAGGTCTCAAATACTCGCCCTTCACCTACTGGTAACAAAGGCAATGAGCTATAAAATTAGTTAAATCCTTCATTATAACACCCTACCAGTAATCCTTCCTCAAGTCATGATACATCTTTGTCACTCCCGGATGGATGGAATACTTATAACTATAGACTTTCTCCAAAATCAATCTAATCCAATCATCTGCTCTCGACACACAAACTAAGCCCTCAATCCTCAAAACTCCATCTGAATCAAGTGAGGCTTCCGTAGCCTCACCACTCAACACCTTATCTCGAATCACCATCAATACATCATCATCAAACTTAAGAGCTCGAATCTACTCCATCAAAGAAGACCTAGCCTCCATAAATGGCAAAACATACCCAGGTGTCAAAATATCAAACCTAACTATCTAGAGAGCTAAAGACTGAACCTCTAAGACCGAAAGCCTTTCCTAGGTCTAAAGATGTGCCAAGCTAACCATGTTAATCAACTTTCGACTCAAGGCATCTACAATCATATTAGCCTTACCCGGATGATAAAAAATAGTCAAGTCATAATCCTTTAGCAACTCAATCCAATGTCACTGCTTCATATTAGGATCTCCCTGGGTGAAGAAATACTAAAGTCTATGATGATCCAAAAAAATCTTACAATGAACTCCATACAAGTAGTGCCTCCATTACTTCAAAGTAAAACGATCGCGTACAACTCCAAATCATAGGTAGGGTAATTCTTCTCATAGGGATTTAACAACGAGAAGCATAAGCAATCACCTTACCCTTCTACATCAACTCAACACCAAACTCAAAACCTGAAGTATCACAAATGGCGGTAAAACCCAAGCCCTCCTTGGGCAAAGTCAAGATGGGAGCTAAAGTCAACAAATCCTTGAGCTTTTGAAATCTTGCCTTAGAGGCATCAGACTATTAAAAAGAAATCTTCTGCTAAGTCAACTTGGACAATGGAGCTGGGATAAATGAAAAACCCTCAATGAAACACCGATAATAACCTGCCAAGCCAACAAAAGTTTGAATATCTATCAGAAAAGTAGGACTATCCAAATCATGAACCGCTACAATCTTAGCTGGGTCAACCATATTACCCTTCTTAGTCACCAAGTAACCCAAGAAAGAAACAGACACCAACCAAAATTCACACTTAGAGAACTTGGCATACAACTTCTCATCCCCTAATCTCTAAAGAACAATCCATAAATGCTCCTCATTCTCAGCCTCACTCTTGTAATAAACCAAGATATCATCTATACATACAATAAAAAAAGAGTTCAGATTCGGTCAAAACACCTGATTCATCAACTCTATGAATGCAGGTAGGGCATCGGTCAACCCAAAGGACATGAACAAGAACTCATATAACCATATTAAGTCTGAAAATCTATCTTCAGAATATCCAAATCTCTATTTCTCAATTGGTGATACCCAAATCTCAAATCAATCTTTGAAAACACACCGCGACACCCTGAAGCTGATTAAATAAATCATCATTATGAAGAAGAGGATACTTATTCTTAACCATCATCTTGTTCAACTACCGATAATCAAAACACATACACATAGACCCATCTTTCTTCTTCCTAAGAAAGATAGGAACACCCCAAGGTGATATACTAGGTCGGATAAATCTCTTATCCAATAACTCCTGCAACTGATCCTTCAAATTCTTCAACTCAGCTGGGGCCATCCTATAAGGAGGAATAGAAATGGTCTTGGTTCCCGACTCAACATCAATAGAAAAATCAATATCATGATCTGGAGGCATACAAGACAAATTCGTAAAGAGCACATCCATGAAATCACAGATAATACGAGCAAAATCTAAAAAGAGAGGTGAAACAACACAAGTATCATGAATTTGAGCCAAGTAAGACAAAAATCCCCTCTCAACCAATCTATGATCCTGAACATAAGATATGATCCTTTTAGGACCTGAATGAAGCGCACCCTTCCAAGTTTTCCTCGGCACACCCGAGAAAGCTAAAGTCATGGTCTCAGCAAAACAATCTAGGACAACATGATAAAGAGTTAACCAATCCATAACCAAAATGACATCACAATCAACATCTAACATAAGAAAATCTACCCAAGTCTCGTACCTGACAAATGTCACAACACAAGATTGATACACTCGATCCACCAATAAAGAATTTCCTACAGGGGTAGAAACATAAATAAGCATGGCAAGAGGCTCACTAACAGAATAAAAACCCAAAGAAAAATATGCATACACATATGAGAAAGTCGATCCAGGATCAAATAACACAGATGCAGATTTGAAACAAATGGGGACGATACCTGTGATCACAGTATCAGAAGCCTCTGCCTATGGTCTGGCTGGTATTGCATAGCACTATCCATGACCACCAACTGACTGAGAGGCCCCACGACCATCACCACAGGCTCTACTAGGAAAAATAACTACAACAGTAATTTGAAGTTTAAATGTCAATCCACACTACTAGGTATTATCTAAGTAAGATGGTTAACTATCATCTAATAACTAGAGACACAAAAGGTGACAGTTAACTAGGATCTAGGATAAGGATTAGTAAGGAAACATCCTGAGACTTAAAAATTAAAGGGTGAAATCTATCAGATAGTTCAACAGATGGTTGGTGGTATATAACTTATCAGATTCTGCATGCAAGGTATTGGGGTGGTTCAATAAAGCACGATAAGTCTACAAAGTTGAGAAGCCAGGGGGAATATAATCCTAGTGTTCACCGATGACTGATTACAACCAAAGTTGATACTAGCTATTTGTTCAATATTGATACTTCAATCCGCCCCATTTACTTTTCCAATTTTGCCCATTGATTATAGTAGTTTAAAATCACAATTCCATGTATTCCTTTAGGATTTGACCCCATCTTTTGTTAGGTTACTATATTTGACAGCGGCTGAATAATTTTTTAATTGAAGGTGTAGGTTGGGCGTTATCAAATTTTGGCACTGTTGCCGGAGAGTACGGTGTTGAGTTATGAATTAAAGTTATTGCAATTTATGGGTCTTTTTTTATTCTTAGTTAGGTATAAACTGGTGTATGCCTAACACATGGAGTATAGGCAATCCCCTACTCCCAGTGAATCTAAATCTAGATACGATCCTACGAATACTAGTAGGATAATAGAGCCAAAAAAAGATGATATTCTTGAAGGGGTTCGTGATGATACACACTAGGTGCCTCTCTCTCCTCTTGAAGGAGTTTAGGATACTATTGACCAACATACATAGGTTCTATTAGGACAAACTACTAATTAGAAGAGGAAAAAAATTCTCAGTGCATAGCTTGGGAAGCAGAGTTATCTGTGTAGAGGAAGGACATAGACCACCAAGCAGCACTCAATGGTGGTAGTCAAAATAGAGTTAGAGGTGGCCGTGCTCAAGTGATCCCAATGTACCAATATTTTCAGCCATATAAGGATGATGAAGAGGATCTTGGGCACGTTGATCTGGTAGAGACTTGAGTTATTAATCCTCCTATCTTTCCCTCTAATGTCAAGTTTAATCTCTCTAGTGCTATGATCCAGCTCTTATACTTGAAGGGTGTGTTTAAGGGGATGGCTACAGACGTCGCAAATAAGTATCTGACCAATTTTACTAGAATTTGCACTTCTTATACAAATCCAGGAGAAAATCAAGAAGCACTTAGACTAAGGTTGTTCCATTTCTCTCTTACAAGAGAAGCATCTTTATGGTTGAGGGAACTTCCAAGAGGATCTATCACTACATAGAATGAGTTGTATAGGTAATTCTTGAACAGGTCCTTTTCTCTATCTAGGACATTACAGTTTAATAATGAGATTTATAATTTTAGGTAGTTGGAGTCTGAGTCTATGTATAAGGCTTGGTTCAGGTTCAAGAAAAAGTTGAGTATGGTGCCTAACTATTGAATTTCAGGGACAAACTTATTGAAGTTATTCAATAGAGCCATGTTCATCAGTTCTAGAGCCATGGTAGACATTATCTCTGGAGGAACGCTTATAAGATTACACTGGGAGGTAACTTCTAATAATCTAGACCAGATCTCTCTCACTAACCGAGGGTAGAAAACACGTGAGGTTGAGAGAAGTTCTAGAACTTATGCTATTGGTGCCCCCAAGAGTAGCTAATAACTCTATGGTACAAGAGATTGCACTACTATGGACTGATCTTGGGTTACTAGCTAAGCAATTTGCGATAACAAATTTTGAGAAAGTGAATGCAGTAGGAGCACATGGTACAACTTTTAGAGCTAATGAGTCTGAATTAGAAGAGAAGTCTAGGTATCTGTATCATCAGTTGGTGGATTTCTGAGACTAAGGGCAAGGAAAACCAAGGTTAGACTAAGATAATGACAGATATAGAAACTATAGTAGGGACAGAGACGATGATTGAAGATGGAGAGATAATTACAAAGAGAAGTATGAAAGGTATATTCCACCTGGAATGAGATATGGAATCAAAAATGGAAGAATGTTGACCAAATTGGTGAAGGGGCAAAAAAGTCAGGAGGCTAGCCTTAAGGGGATCAAGGCTGATATTTCAGGTTTAACCCAGAAGGTTGCGTATCATGCAATGGTAATTAAGCAGTTAGAGTATCAGTTTGGGTAGATATCGGCCACTTTGCAAAAAATACATCCAGGTACCCTCTCAAGTAACACGATGCAAAATCCTTCAAATATCAGTTATTGTCTAGCTATCACTACTAATTTTGGTACACTATTGATGATTCTCATGTACCTACTATTGAGGAGTTAAAGACTGATAGCACTAAGAGCGATGAGACACCTGAGACAGAGTCTAAGAAGTCGGCATGGGGTGATAATGATTTTGAGTATGATAGTGGTGAGGATTAGGTCGTTGATCCTAATGATCATGTGCACCCTTATAGAGCAACCCCTTTCTTACCATTAGTATAAAAATAGAGGATGCTGGAGCAGTCACCATTCCATGTTCTATTGGGCCTTTTAATATCAAGCAAGCTTTATGTGACTTGGAATCAGGAGTAAATGTGATGCCACTAGGTGTGTACAAGATGTTAGGATGGGGGAACTTAAACCTACATCCATAAAACTGTTGATGGCTGACTCCTATATGAAGAAACCGGTGGGTGTTTTATGTGACATAGAAGTAAAGGCAACATCCTTTATGTTCCTTGCTTATTTCATGAGTCTTGATTGTGAGGTGAATTTTTAAGCCCTCATTATATTAGGTAGAACCTTCTTATCCATTGGTAGGGTGTTGATTGATATGGACTTGGGGAAGATCACCTTCAAACTAAATGATAAGGCAAGTAGGTTTTGATATGTGTATAATAGTGAAACAACCAGATGATATACAAGTGGTGTCTGTGATAGACACTATTGATGAGGTGCTGTTACAGAGACCAGTATTCTAGATATACCAGGTGTTAAGGAGAGAATAGAGGTGATGGCTACTCGGCTATCAACTTTTTAAATTGAGGTGGTGAAATTATATGAGAAGATTCGGCCATAGGTCCAGACTATACTAGAAATGGATGAGGCTAAACCGCAGTCTATGCATTAGGCTACGATATTAGAGGTATGAGCTAAGTTGCACTCATAAATAGATGATTTTGAGGGTTGAGTATTGGCCCATTTCAGCATGATTGAGATGCTGGATCCAAGATATATTAGGGAGGAGGTAGACCTACTTAGAGAAGAGGTACACTCTCTCACTTAGAGCAACTATTAGCTATCTGTCTAATTGTATTCCCAATTTTCAGCCATTATATCCCCTCTGTGTTGTCCCAAGAACTTTAATTTATTCATGGAGGATGATTTGGTAGTCCCCGTAGTTGGTACCAGGAAAGGTCGAGAAAGGGACCTGCAAAATATAGATATGCCATATGAGCAAACCCTGAAAAGGACCACCCATGATTTAACGAAAACTGTATTTATTGAAAGACATAGGCGTGCTGAGATACCAGAAGTTGTATCTTCTCATAGTGCACTTCCACAACCATGGACTCTATTAGTGGATATACCCCCATCTGGGGAAGATCATGACACAGACGCCTAGTGCGTCCCAGGTATGTCCCCATTCCCTTTGTTTTATATTATTTTAGTGCATTGGGGACATTGCTCAAATTTTTAGTTAGGGGTAGGGTATACGATAGCTGCCATGGGTTTTAGTTGTCGTGCTTCTTTTCTTGTTGGTCGTGGTATAGTTGTAGAATCGGCATGTCTAGGGTAAAATTTGTGTCGTATTGTGTTTTGTTTCATATTGTGTTGTGTTTTTGTGTAATTAGGAGATTCTTAAGTATTTAAGGTAGTTGCCATGTTTTTGATTGATTTTTGAGAAAAATAATACCTCTCCAAAGTTTTAGAATTGTGTGATTGTATATATGTGTAAACATTGTGGTTCTTATTCTGGCATTAGGATGAGGGACATGATAATCACTTGCTAACAATTACATGAACCAGATAAGTAGTAGTTTGTAATATTGACTTTGGGACATGTGTGTGTGAGATGCTGCTTAGTTCCCTTTGTGTGTTGAATTCAGAACTTTCCCGATTAGTCTTGCCTAGGTTGTAGGATAGTCGGCTAGGAAAGGATCATAGGCCATTTTTTATTTTAGTCCACTTTTAGCCTAAATGACCTTCACAATATGAAATAGTATACCTTGATCCCTGTTTGAGCCTTATAGCCTATTTTTCTTGTTTCACCTGTCGCCTTCCTATTTGTGTTGCAGTAACCTATTTTGGCCCATTCCTCCTTGGACATTATGCAACTCATCTCAGGCAAATTGCCTAAGTCGAAGGTGGCTATCATAGGGGTGTGTAATGTAAAGTAGATATGTAGAAGAGTGAAATGAGAGAAAAATTTAGTAGGGATGAGTGTTGTAGCAAAAGAAAAGAAAAAAAAACAAAGAAAAAGAAAAATTTGTGAAAAAGTGAAAAAGAAAGAATAAAAGACCACATCCAACCTGAATGTGCAATAAAGAATAAAAAGGGAGAAATAAGGATGGAATAAAAAGAAAAATTAGTTAAGTGTGGACCCCAAAAGTAGTTGTAGTGACAAGGAGGCTTAGTTACTTGATATATCCATATGTACCATACCATCCCCCCAAACCTACATTACAAGTCGAATAAAGTCCTATAGTGATCCAAATTTGACTGTCTGAAAACTAAGACAAAGAAAATAAGGGAAAGCCTATGGTATTTGATGTACATTGATTGAAACTTCTCTTTTTAGTGTGAGTGTCTCTTGAATGTCCTTTCATTGACATGCATTATTTCATACGAATGAGTGAGACTTCTTTGTTGTGAGGGCACATGCGTCATATTGCTAGATGCTTACTTGTTTTGGGTAGTGTAACTCATCAATGTATGCATGGTTGTCTGTTGCTAATGTAATGTTGTCCCTTGATACCATTGTGTCACATTTTTTTTCTTTATGTTTATACACAGTTGGTTTTGAAGAGTTGAGATAGGAGAGGGTATTATGATTTGAACTTAAAGTGTTGATTGATTGCCTTGGATAGCTTAGATTCTCCTAGTTAAGCGTCATGTTTTGTTTTGTTTTGTTTTGTTGCCTGAGGACATGCAAACATTCTAAGTTGGGGGTGTTGATGTGCTATAGAAATATAGCACTCTCGACACTTAAAACTATGAAAATATGCAAGTTTCTTATGTTGTTTTGTTTGATATGATGTGTTTTGGGTATGTTTTGATGAAAACTAGGTTTTGGAAGTTAAGTTCAAGAAAAAGGTGAAAATGGAGTTTTTTGATACTTACTTGATCATTTTTGGGCATTGTGACACTTTCCAGATGTACATGACGAAAGCATGTGTTGAAACTTAGTTTGGAAGCTTGGTTACAAGAATTGGAAGGCTTGGCACTTACCAATGTCTACATGTGGACCACGTGTAGCACATGTGGTCCATATGTGACTAAGGTAAGTACCAAAACTAAAAATCCAGAGAGTGAAAAAGCTGAAGAAGAACTCCCAGCACTTACCTATGTCTACATGCAGACTGCATGTAGTGTATGCGGACCACATGTGGATAAGATAAGTTCTAGAAATCCAATATCCAGAGCACAGATAGTGCAGGTCCAAAGTCCTCAACTAATACCCATACATGCGTTGTATTATATTTACTTTAATAGCTATCTTAGCGATTACAAGCACTAAGATCCCACTTAGATTATTGCTACTCACTCCAAAAGAGGAGTAATTACTAGGAAAAGATAATTAAAATAGTAGTTTGAAGTTTAACTATCGATCCATGATACTAGATATTATCTAAGTAAGATGGTTAGCTTTCATCTAATAACTCGAGATTCAAAAGGTAAAAGTTAACTGGGATCTAAGATAATGGTTAGTAAGGTGACGTCCTGAGACTCAAAAGGTAAAGGGTGAAATCTGTTAGCTAGTCTAAAAGTGGTCGGTGGCGTATAACTTATCAAATTATACATCTAAGGTATCGAGGTGGTTCAACAAACAACGATAAGCTTACAGAGTTTAGAAGACAGGGGGGAACACAATCCTAGTGTTCGCCGATGACTAATTACAACCAAAGTTGATACTAGCTACTTGTTCAATATTGATACTTCAATCCCCCTATTTACTTTTAAAGTTTTGCCTGTTGATTACAAAATCTAAAAGCCATAATTCCACGTATTCCCTTGAGATTTGAACCCAATCTTTGTTGTGTTACTATATTTGACAACGACTGCATAATATTCAGATCGAAGGTGTAGCTTGGGCATTATCATAAAGCGAAAGCCAATCAAGATAGAAATAAAAGATAAATAGATAACTCAAATGAAAACTAAGATTCAATACAACAACCAACCCACATTTCTACACAATAGCCTCTAAAACCAGAATAACAACTAAGTCGGGACATGCTCCAACTATGAATAAAGAAAATAATCCAACAATACTAAGTCAATAAAGAAAGAATAATGAAATGACAAGGTTTTCTAAGGATGGTGGCTCACCATTTCACAGCAACTCAACAAAAGTGCTTGACCACCTAATGTTGCACAAGAGCAACAAAAATTCTTCAGACCCTAAATCATTCTAGGATTCAGTGGGATAAGTAGTGGCATATAACTCAGGGAAACTGATAACATAATGTTATGTCCAAAATCTGTCAAAAATCAAATGCACACACTCATATATACATATATAGGATGTAGGGATAGGGTAAAGGGTCATGAATATGATAGTTTAAAGATTTAACCTGAAATGTGTAGCTCGATCCATCCTAAAGGCACTCACGGGCTATATGGGCTCAACTCTCCCTGCTGAAAGGGCCCCAGTGTGTGTTAGCCGCATGAATCAAGGAAAAAATGAGGGAAAATTAAAGCCATTGAGGCAATAGCCATCCTAATATATATATATATATATATATATATATATCAAGTGTGCATTAAGAAAATGGTTATATAGATCCCCAACACCGGTAAACATGGTTTCTAGTGTTTGTCCCCCTTGAAAATTACACCTTCATGGATACCAATATTCTTACAATCTTATTTAATTATGCCAAACCAATTCACACAACCAAAATGGACAACCAAGTTCCATTTAGAAATTTTAAACCAAGGCTATCCAAAACCATATTCATATCCATTTATCCTCTTATGCATTGCAATAGGTTCAAAATAGGTTTAACTATGTAATTATCCAAATTACAATCAATATTTTAAAGTGGGTTGAGGTTAATGCCAATTCCAAGATAAAATTCATCCAATTTGGGAAAACCCATGTCCCATATTCCATTCATTTAAACAATGTACCAATTCAATCCCAAAACATCAATTTAAAGCATGAATAATCAATTTAAAACATGAGACAAATAATGCAATTAGTAACAACCATAATCCCTCAACCAAATTTCAAAACCTATAATTAAATCACATGAAAGCCCATTCAATTTAAGCCACAATGTAAAATTAAAGTTTAGGGAATGGAAACATGCCTGAAATACACAAAAAATTGAAGTCAATTCAAAGTTTGGAACCCGAATGATGAATTCACTGTAAAACCCTTAAAGTTACTTGGATTTTTCATTTAAGAGAGAATGAGGGTGTTTTGATCTTTGAAAACTGATTAGAATGAGGTTATTTTATGTTATAAGGTCGTACAAGGGGTGCAATGACTAAAAACCCCTCACCCCAAGTGAAAAAAATGGACAAAATTAAAACATCAGTGTGGCAGGCTGTTATCATGGAAGGTAGACTCCGTCCCATACCAATATTGGGAAGGCTAAACTCTGTAAAAAGGCCTTATCGCAAAGTCTTACTACCTTGGGGTCCCAAAATAACCCCGAACCCCTTTCCAAAAATCCAAGACTTTCAAAAAACACCCTTTTAACATCCCTAAACATAATTCATGTAAAAAATCGACATTACGCATGTGAGAGGATAAAAAATAAAATGATTGAAATTTTAAGGGGTCTTACATTATCTCTCTTTTAGGATTATTTGTTCCCGAATGATGAGTTAGACACTTTTAGCACGAGAATAGCAAGAATACACCAGAATTAAATAATAAACTAAGAAAGTGACAAGAGGAAAATAAAAATCATACCTTAAGCACTTGCATCCAACATGGGGAACAAGAATGTGTATATGGCCTTCATATCTTCCTCAGCTTCTCATGTAGACTCTTCTACCTTTTAATTTCTCCAAAGAAATTTCATCGAAGCTACATCGTTCGTCCTTAATCTATGAACTTGCCTATCTAATATTACAATCGAGACTTTCTCATAAGACAAAGAATCTATCAAACCAACATCCTCAACTAGAACTATCAATGAAGGGTCACCCACACACTTTTTCAGCACAGACACATGGAAAACAGGGTGAATAGAGGTCAAAATAACCAGTAACTCTAACTCATTAGCGACATTCCCTATTCTTCTCACAATCTGATATGGTCCAACATAACGGGGACTAAGTTTCCCCTTTTCCCAAACTTCATGACTTCTTTCATAGGAGATACCTTCAGAACACCCAATCATTTACTTCAAACTCCAACTCTCTTCGCCTCACATTCGCATAGGACTTTTTGCGACTTTGAAAAATCTTAAGTCCTTCTCTAATTACCTTCACATTCCTCATGTCTTGATGAACAAAGTCAAGACTAAACAACCTAGTCTTACCAAAATCAAACCATCCAATAAGAGACCTACACCTCCTTTCATAAGAGCCTGAAAAAGAGCCATCTGAATGTTATAATAATTACTGCATTTATATGCAAACTCAATAAGTGGTAAATGATCAACCTAACTACCTTTAAATCAATAACATATGAACATAGCATATGTTCTAAAGTCTAAATAGTACACTTTTCTTACCTATTTATTTGAGGGTGGAAAGTGGTGCTAAGGTTCACCTGTGTACCCAAACCTTTCTAAAATAAATGCGAAAAGTGAGATAAAAAATGCATACCTCAGTCTAAAATAATAGACACTGGTGCATCATGAAACTTCACAATCTCCTGAATGAACAACTTAGCATAATCTTCTCCTGAGTATTTAGTCCTCACAAGCAAGAAGTGAGCAGATTTTGTCATTCTATCTGTAATGACAAATGGAATCATACTGATTGCGAGATCGCAGAAGACCCGTAATGAAATCTATATGATCATCTCCCACTTTCACATAGGAAACTCTATCTTTTGGGATATACCACCAGGCCTTAAACATTCAACGTTGACTTGCTGACAGACCATACACTTAACCATAAGGTTTGCCATATCTCTCTTCACATTATTCCACAAGTAGATCTCCTTCAAGTTATGATACATCTTAGTCGAATCTGGATGAACTGTATATCTGGATTCATAAGCCCCAGTCAAAATTCTTTCCCACAACCCATCAATATTATTAACACATGACCTACCTTGATACTTTAAGATGTCATTTCCCCTAATCTCAAAATCCATAACCTTTTTACCGACCCACATCATCCTTAATCTACTTAAGTATGAGATTTAAAGCCTGTTTCTCCCTCACCTCAACACCAATAGATGATATTACCACTTCCTAAATAATAAATCCCCCATCGTCAGAGTCCAAATATGAACTCTCACATTTGCTAATCTGTGAATGTCCTTTACCAATCCTCTTTTCTCCTAATCAACATAGGATAAGTGATATGCTGGAACTTAGAGTCATATTTAATACTTAAAATAAGGGATTTATGCTTCAACTTAGGATATCCATTTGGGTATGATATGGTTTTGTGTGTTTTTGTTAGTTAAATAGGATGACATTTGTGTTGGACTGAAAATATAGAAGAAAACTCTGAAAAAGCTGATGAACTAGTTAGGCTATAAGTCATCAAGATGCTATACGACTCATAGACAAACTAGTAAGGATGGTGGTGGCTAAGGCTAAGCTAGAGGAGCTAAGTATCAGATGATAATGAGTTGAAAGGAGTGAATACGATTCATAGAATAAAGTAAAAAAGAGAACAGTGAGCTAGGCTAAAGTCCAAAAGTAAAGTCATAGAAGACAACGAGTTGTAAGGTCTGACTACAACTCATAGTAAGCAATCGTAAAGATACCAGCATTCAAAGTCCTGAAGTTAAAGGCATAAGTGATAACGAGTAAAGGCCATAAGTCGTAAGGGCTCACTGAAACTCATGGTGATGAATCATAATGACAACAGAATCTTAAAGCCTGGAAGATAAAATTACACTAGAATTGCAATGAATCGCAAACCTATGACTCGTAAAGAGACCTTACAAGTCATAAGGATTGCCGACTTACTTTTCTTCTTTTATTTTTATTAGGATTTATTTATTATGCTGAGATATGATAATGCCCAAACTACCCCTCCTTAGAAGTATGCTACGATCGATGACAAATATAGTAACCCAACTAAGGTTGGGGTTGAGCCCACAAGGAAAACTGAACAATATCTCAAATTTGACAAAATCCAAGAGAAGTGCAACAAAGTAAATGGGGGGAATCTGAAGTCAATAGTAAGTAACAAAGTGCATGTCTTATAGTTTCAGTTTCGTAGGTTCTACCTAGTTCATATGCCCATGTATTATAGATTATACAACTTACTTGTATATCAGTCCTACGTCCCAATAGCAAAAATATATATGTGTAGTATGCCTCATACATATTTATTCATATGCTAAATGCACTTTCTTGTAGTTCATTATTCATATACAAGGTAATCTTTCTGCCTTTTTGCTCATGTATCATAGACTTTATGTGACTTATTTATTTGTATATTATATGAACCTCCGTGCCTGTAAATTTAAGTATTAAACATGTTGGGATGAAGTTCTCCCATATCATGATGAAGTAAGGATTTGATAGAAAAGGTTGGGAAACTAGTAAGTGTTAGCATGGATCATACCCATAGAAAGATGGATAAAAAAATGGCGTACTTGTAGCCTCCATTTGAGTATTATGAAGGAGTCAAAGAATCAAAAGGCCACATGGAAATAGGGTGACCTCATTAAGTCTAAGTATATTTTCTTGAAGAACCTATATATTATGTGTCTTTCTCAAATAATTTATAAGTCCCGTATGCAGATTCACTTCTTCATAGGTTTTGTAGCTCATCAGTTAACTTATGGCCCCTTGCTCATATGTCATATGTTTGGATGTATAGTTCATACCATGATTCTCAAACTCTAAGTATTCCACCTCAACCTAGTGTAAAAAGAGGGGGAAGAGAAAGGTAAGTTATGATGTACATAATTTTCATCACTTGATTATGTACTCAAGAGAAGCCTTACTGGTTAATTGATTATTTCATATACTTTACTCACTAAAATTCCCAATGAGGCTTTTTTATTTATGCTTCTGGTCAGTTGACACATTTTGGATAGTTGTATTTACAAAGGAAACCCTGGCATAATTTTTGAAGAAAATCCAAAGTTAAGCTTGTATTGAGCAATACCTCTCATTCGAGGACAAATGATCCATAGGGGGGGAATATGTAATTGCCCATACCTTTCAAAACACATATATGATTAAGTGAATTTGATAAAAATTACTTAAACTCAATATATTAATGTAACGCCCGTATTCTGCATATAATAGTTCTAGTCATAAGCCTTACTAGTCTTATATAGATAGGTACAAAGTCTCTTAAATGACTAGTAATGGTTTAAACTAGATTAGGTGGTTACTATAATGCCCATACATTTCAACATATGTTTGGCTAAGTTAAATCAATGGAAGTATTTAAACGTGAGATAGTAAGATAGTATTCTATATGAAGATTTATAGTGACCAAGTATATATTAGTGTGAAGTTAAAAAGCAAATGGGTTAAGATATTAAATATAGAATAAAATAAATGAGTTGTTTGCTTAACTTTAATTAAGCTAGTAGGTGCATCACCTACTTTGACTTATTGACCAACCTAAGAACAAAGTAGGTGCATAACCTACTAAGACTATTTTGATATGTGTATAGGCCCAAGTACAATCATCACCTACTTGACAAATCGGGCCCAAATATGAATGAGGAGAATGGGCAGCCCAAAACCCCAATTCGCAAGGCCTAATATTATTAAGCGGCCAAGTCCATTAGGAGGCATAAATTAAGGCCAAGTAGTTGTGTCACCTACTTTGGCATTTGACCAGCTTAAACATGGCTAAGTAGGTACATCACCTACTTGATCAAAATATGGCTGAAATTGGAAAGTGAGAGGCGATTAAGGAAGCCCCTTTTTAAGGATTTAGACCAACACTTTCTCTTTATTTTTCTCTTATAAAATTTCAGATTTTATTATTTCTCTCTCAAACTCTCTCTAAGCTTCATATAGAAACACTAAAATGCTTTAGGGTTCCTGGAAATTCATCATCTTTTTAGCTAAGTATAGGACAAATTCTTTTCCTCCAAGCTGGCGGCCCACTCTCTTTAACTCTCCAAGGTATTTTATCTTATGTTTTGGTCCAAGTTTGAAGGAAAAATATTTTTCTCTTGAAGGAGTAAGAGTTAAGATAATAAATTTCAAATTAAAGGTAAAGTTACTGCCCATTCTTTGCCCTTCCTTATACATAAATTTGGTGGAGAATTCTGTAGATCTTTTGTAATGAACTTGTGGGATGGTTATTGAAATCCTTGAATTCAATGAATTCTTGTTATGTTACAGGATATATTGGGATATTTAGGAGCTATTTTGGAGGTGTATATTGCAGAAAAGTTTGGTTGACTTTGAAAAGTGACCTGAGTAGTTATATGTAAGTATGGAAAGAGTTGGTGGTTATACACCATATAATTAGGGTTTATGGGAGCTTGTTTCCTACCTCTATTTGTTATACTATTTGTATGTGTTTTGAAGACCAAGACATATAGGGGCATTTTTTAAGAAGATCATATAGTATATAGATATGATTAGAGGAGAAGGGGGTGGAAAAGCATACTTGATTTAAGGAATTAGGGGCTACTGCCCAGTTAGTATTTCAGTGAGATCAAGTAGTTCCTAATTGATTGATTAGCTACTAATACTAGTTTTACCACTAATTTCATAGTAGATTAATAATCTGAAGGGGAGAAGGTTAATTCAAAATATTTGTGTTGTACAACAAGGTATGTAAGGCTTTTTGATTTTATATTCTTTGTCATGAAATCTTATTCTTATGTTACTGCCAACAAGGTGAGATTTCTAAGTGATACTCATGGTAAGAGGTACATACTAATGGTGTATAATATCTATGTATTTAATGATCTTCTTTCTACTACCCATGGTTTCACAAGTGTGTCAAAGAACTTCTATATGTCTTTATTATCCCATATCAGTGTGTTTGTACTTCCAAGTACTAGTACGATAAAGGTACTCTAAGAAACAAGTGTCATGGGTCATCCTCTATGTAAAATAAGGTTCATTGAGTCAATACAACCCTACATTACACATGTTATAAGTATTTATATGTTGGAGACATATTGTATCCAATGTATACGTTACATATGTCCTTATATAAAATGTGCACTTGTCTGTAATATGGATCTGCCGTGGTCTCTCAAATATATTTTTTAAGTCCATATGTATTCATTACTCTATATTTGCCTAATTATGCTTCCAAGTATTGGTTTGACAAAGTTATTCTAAATAGCAAGTTCTGTGAGCCACCCTAGGTTAAACGAGGTTCATTTTGTCGAATGAGTTCTTAAATTGTTCCATTGAATAGTTTAGATGTCCTAACTTGGGATATATATTTCTTCTATGTTAAATTTATCCATATGCTTTATTGGTTTCCATGTTCATGTAAACCTTTTATTTGATATCATTTACTAGGTATTTTACCATCATATCATTGAATTAAGTCCATATATCTTGGCTTGATAAGTTAAATGCCTCCACTTGATATGTGTTTCAGTTTGAGATATCAAATGCTTATTGTGTCACATAAACTCCTAAGTATTACGTTGGTGTTACAGTTGATTCTTATGTCATTGTTACTACCTTTAGTCTATAATCACATATCTCCTACTATAGTTGGTTATCCCAAAGCTAACACCTTGACCACCAAAATAACAATTTAAAATATTAAAGAACTGATGTAAAGTAAATATAATTATATGTGGGTGGTAGCTCAGGGGCAAAAGACTAGCATGGGTCTATACCAATTCATGGATTTATGGGTGGTATCCCAGGGATGGAGGGAACACCTAACATGGGTCGATCCTATTATCGGGTGGTATCCCAGGGGTGAAAGGAAAGCCTAGCATTAGTTGATCACAATTTATGTGTTGATGAGTGATCATGGGTGTATTTATACGCCTAAGCACCATAACTTACCCATATTTTAGCTAAGTTTGGAGAATAAAGTGCCTAGTTTCTTATGTTTTTACTATACTTCTATGTAATTGAGCTAACCGATGTGATTAACATGATTTCAGGTATTAATGAGGTAGATGGAGACATAATGGGACTATGGAATGCAGATGGCATATGACACAAGATAGAGTAGCAGTCTGGACCTAATGTGGTGCCTAAAAACTATGTCTAAGACTAATTTGTCATTTAGAGTTAGTCTAGGGACTTAGATGGAAATTATGAGGGAAAAGTTATTAAAACTTCTTGATTCTAAAAAGTCACGTATTATTCATTATTTTGTATTTTTCTTGAATTGGAGAGTGGCGGCTTAGCACCAAGGGAGAAATGCTACTTCTTCTTCTCCGCTAAGATTATGTTTACTTTTTGGTATGATGAATATTTCTATTGTGATTCCCATTTTATTCATGAGTAGCTAAGTTTATTAGTTAAGGTTATGGAAGCCTTGTAACATACAATCTATTACTTTGGGTTTTTGAATTCATCATGTATTGATATGCTTATATCATACTCTCTTTATTTAGCTTGAATTCTCGTGGTTGCAAACATAGAGGATGTGCCTTAAAACTCAACTTATTTAATAGAAAGATTGAGGTTCAAAAAAAAGAGTAGTGACAAGAAAATAGGATTTACAACCCCTATTTTATATGTTAATTCCTTAATAGGATTAACTACTTGGAGATTTTGTATTGTTTTTGTAAACACTTTTGATTCAAAAGAACTAAAGTGAATTAGTCCTTGATGATTGAGAAACACTAGGATTATGTTATTAAATACAATATATTTCTCTGTAAGCATGATACATGTATGAATTCGTAAAGCCCATAGTTAGAAAGTATTGAAAACTACAAGGTGGACATAACCCTAGCTTGCTATTTCTCTGAATTTGAATACTACTACACATATTTCATCTTGTTAAACTGAAACCATTAATTTGTGAACTGAATCAAATTGCCCATTTTTGTTTTACGAAAATGAATGATGAAAAGTCAACTAATCTGCATACAACTTAATTAGCACAATATTCTCTATGGGATTTGACCCAGCCTAGTTGGGTTATATAGTTGACAACGACCGTTTACGCTCTCGTAAGAGAGATATAATTTGGGCGTATAAAATTTTGGCGACGTTGCTGGGGAATATGGTTGTCAATTAAGTTTATGTGTGTTAATTGACTGTTAGTCAAGTTTCCTTATTTTACATTTATTTATTGTTTTTGTTCGTTACAGGCTCATTGTTGTTTATGCCATGAACCAGAAGTTCAGGAGAACCATTATTACCCTTCAATCCTAAACCTCATCTCATTAAAAGAATGCTAACCAATAGGAAGCTGAAAGATGAGCCATTTGGGTAATTCTCAATTAAATTAGCAAAATACAGATAACCCAGGTCGGTTACCTAATCTAGATAAAGTAGACCTGGGAGATGATGATTTAAGTGACCCGGCTAATAGGAGGCATGCAGCGGGAGTAGTTGCACCTGTAAATCAAAATCATCAATTCAAAGGAAGACTAGACCGCCAAGCTGTGTAGTTTGATATTGACAATGATGAGGATGATTTAGATGGAGCTGGAGCTATAGGGGCAATCATTCTACCACCACTAGCTCCTGAGGTAAAATTCAACATCACTAGTACTATGATCCAGCTATTGAATTTGAAAGGACTCTTTGGTGAATTACCTGGTGATGATCCAAATCTATATTTGGTGAATTTCATCAGTATTTATAAGTCATTTGATAATCCTGGAGTGGAAAAAAATGCTATTCATTTGAGATTGTTCCCACTGTATTTGTCTGGAGAGGCAACTATGTGTTTGAATGAGATGACTCCTGGTTCTATAACAAATTGGAGGCAATTGAAAGGAGCTTTCCTAGAAAGGTTCTTTTTGCCCTCCAGAATGTTACAGTTGGGGGATGAGATCAGAAACTTTTGGCAATTGGCTAATGAAGCTTTGCATGAGACTTGGGCAAGGTTTAAAAAGAAGTTGGCTTAATGCCCAAACCATAAGATGACTGATGAACACTTGATGGAAACATTCTACAGAGCTTTGAACTCACTTACAAAGCCAATAGTGGATAATGCTGCAGGAGGATATTTTATGGAGCTCGCCTTTACTGAGGCTGCGGACATCTTAGAAAGAATGACTATGACAAGTAAATCTTGGCATACCAGAGGTTCTGTGGTAACAAGCAATACTTGGACTAGTGTAATATCAGCAAAGCAATGTAGGAAAAAAGAGGAGTATGATAAGGATATGGCTCATATGAAAACCCAGATGGATCTACTCGCAAAATATTTGTTATCTGGGAATGTAGAAAAAGTAAAAGTTGTGGGGTCCCATGGTAAGGGAGATGAATCAAAAACCGAGGAAGAGGCTAACTACTTGCATAACTAGGGGTTTTTTGGACCGGTAGTCAAGGAAACCAAGGTTGGAACCATCAAGAAGATTGGAAGAAAAAAAGTGACAGAAGTGGACTGTATGTACCTCCTAGAAGTCGTGATAATTCTACCACCATTTTAGGCAAAATATCTATAGAGGCATGATGAAGAAACTATTAAAAGGAGTTGAGGCGACCAATTCTGGGGTGACTACGATGAAGAGTGACATATCTTCCATGAGTCAACTATTAAATTTGCACTCAACTGCTATTAAACAACTGGAGCAGCAAATAAGCAAATTATCTGCAATATTTAACCAAAGATAGAATGGGACTCTACCAAGTGATACAGTTCAGATTCCGAGGACTAATGGATCGTGTATGGCTATTACCACTAGAAGCAGTAAGATATTATCTCGTCTAGAATTGGGAGCATCCTCTCATACTGATGCGCTTGAAATAGATTGGAAGATGGTTGATGAATCTTTAATGGTGCCTGTGGAGTTGGGAGGTTCGGAAAAGAAGAGTGCGGAAGTGAAACAACCACCTAAATAAATCATGTTAGTGATATAGAGAAAGGCATAAGAAAGAAGATAAAAGTTAATCCAGTTGAAATCTCAAGGCCACCACCCTCATTTCCATAATGAATAAAGAAGAAAGAAGATGAAGGCAAGTTTAACAAATTCATGGCTATGTTGAAGTAATTGACAGTGAACATGTCTTTAGTTGAAGCACTTGAGATGATGCCAGGATATGCTAAATTTATGAAAGATCTTGTGATGAAGAAAAGAGCGGTAAGCTATGAACTGGTGGATAATCTCCATTATTGTAGTGCAATTTCTACAAGGTCACTGGTGTAGAAGAAGGAAGAACCAGGAGCATTCACCATCCCTTGTACAATTGGGTCTCTAGATTTTGTTAAGGCCTTATGTAATCTAGGAGATAGCATCAATCTAATGCCTCTAGCTGTTTATAAGAAGTTGGGTTTGAAAGACCCCACACCCGCAAACATACGACTTGTAATGGCAAATAGATCGGTGAAAAGGCCGGTTGGGATTCTATATGATGTACTTATAAAGGTGGTCGATTTTATATTTCCTACCGACTTTGTAATTCTTTATTGTGAAGTGGACTTTAAAGTACCCCTAATTTTGGGTAGGCCATTCTTAGAAACTGGGAGAGTGTTAGTTGACCTGGAGTTGAATGAGCTGAAATTTAGGCTCAACGGGAAAGAGGTTAGTTTTGAAGTGTGTAAATCCATGAAACAACAAAAGGAGATGAGTTTTTTCTCGATCGCTGATGTATTCCATAAAGATGAGGTACAAATGGTATCATCGATGTATCTTGATGAATCCTGAGTAGTCAAGATAATTGAGTCATCCCACGACGTAAAATCAGGCGCTGCATGGGAGAAAACCCATGATTTTATTCTTATTTTATTATGTTAAATACAAATGCAAAAATAAGAGTTGAGCCACGACCAAAACTACGACGCTTGGTGGGAGGCAACCCATCCTTCTAATCATTTTTAGTTATTTATGATCAAGTGTAGGTGCATGAATTACTAAGGAGGTGATTGGTACCAAATTAGATTTGAAAGGGAGCCATATTAAAGGTAGTAAGTTTAGGAGTAACGGGAACATTGCAGGTAAGTTGGAGTAGTCAAAATGTTAAGGCTCGATTCACAATTCGTGTGAGAGTTGTGACTCAAATTATACCTCATAGGGAGAATGGAGTGCATGGCATCCAAGTTTAAGTGTACTATAGGGTGTGTGACACCCAAGTTTACATAGTCCACGACAAAGGCATCGCCTAAGACATATCCTAAGCTCACTGCCTCACATACACGTTACCTTGTGCAGTGCCTAACCTAACTTGTGCGACACCTTATGCGGTGCACACTTTAATTTTGGTGATTGCTTGTGCGTCGCATACTTACCTTTGTGCAATAACATGTGCGATGCCAACTATACCTCATAGGCTCACTATTTCACGTGTGTGATTCCCAATGTGATGCACACTTAAACTTGTGCGATAACTTGTGCGCCGCACATCACTCCAATTTCAACATAATATCCGACTTTTCACTGGGTCAACCCGACCCAGATTTCATCCTTTAAATAGACTCCATGCCCTAAATGCCCAAATTTACCCTTATTTCACCCCTAAGCCGTACAAGAGTGTGCTCTCAATATTCTCCTTGTCCTTCAAGGTTATTCTTTGCTTAACAATCTCAAGAATTTTCTCATTCTTTCCTCAAACTTCCATCTTCAAGGTAAGTTTTCTTTTCTTAATCCTTAAGTGTTGTAACTTTATGTTGTAGTTGTTAATTGGTTTCTTGAGTATTATGGATTAAATTCTTGCCATGCCTATGTCAAAGAGAGGTTTTGAGCATCTTGGGAAGACAAACATCATTGTTGTAGTAGACACCATTGTTGTAGTACTTTGAGCTTTTGCATGTGATTGAATTGTTCATGACTAATGTAGTTTAGTTGTGTGGCCATTATTTCACAACTTACTTGATGGAACATGGTGTTGGTTAAATCGTGTGAAAGTGATGGTGTTTTGTGTATATTGATAGGTTGAAGCTCTAAGGCATAACATTGTTCAAAAATTATTTCATTGAAGTAAAATTGGTGGAATTAAAGTGAGTGAATTGTATTGTGACTAATATTGGTGCACCATATCAAAGTGTATATTGGTGAAGTCTGAGTACCCGACAATAACACATAATTGGTTTATACTAACAAATTAAGTGTGGGGTGGTGAATTTCCACCTTCATCTTAATTGTAGTTAGTTTTATTATATATGGCTGACAAGGATGATATGATGAATATAGGAAAAATGGCTCCAATGATGATCTCCATACAGGTGGCATGACTCCTAATATGGATGAGGAGTACTACTAGCCAGGTTCTTTATTTTTTTATTTACACTGGGGACAATGCTTAGCTTAAGTGTGGGGTGGCTAGTTACTTTGTTACTTGTTTTGTAAGAAAATAGTACCTTCTCCTTAGTATACTTCTGTGATAGGATTAGTTATTTTGTTTATTTTGTTTCTTGTTAGATGTTTGTTTGATTTAGTCATAATTAGGTGCTTTTCTTGATGATGGATGGATGATGACCGTCTTAAGAGAAAATTAGTCATTTACTTGCATGTAACTATTCTTGTGGATCACATGACATAATAACATAAGTATGTGATAGATTATTATGTTTGAAACACCTAGGCTCTAGTTGTGACTCTTATTGTGATTGTTGGTTTTATTTAAATTCATTTAAGTATTGGGTTGAGAATCTATAATGCTCCTAATTGAGTTGACCATGTGCCATGAGTGTGTAATACTGTTGTATATTCCGTATTGCAACTGATGCTAGAACTTGCCTAGTTTGTGTGTAAAATGAAATAAAGATTGTGAGTTTAGGAGATGATTTAGGCAATTTTTTGACAACCATTGTTCATGCCTTCCTTTGATCTACCTTATCACATTATCTTAGCTATCCCCGCTGAGCCTTTAGCATGTTTTTTTGTTAGCCTCATATGTAGCCTACCCCGTTCTTTAATAGACCGTAATTTGATCCAAAAGCTCCTAAGCACTTTAATGTAAAATCAATTTGAGTTAGGAGTTTGTCAATAAGAGGAAAAAGGTAAAATTGATGCCCCAAAGTCTAGTTATTGGCGTGAGCAATTGATGTGGTTGGGAGTAGCAAAAATTATTGAAAAAGTTCCAACTTTGATCCCGGACATGTTACAATGAACCTGTTTTGGCCCTGGTCCTTCTTGGACATTGTTCACCTCAACTAAGGCAAATCTCTTAAGTTAAGGGTGGCTGTCATAGGGGTGCGTAACGTGAAATGGGTTCAAAAAAAAATATTTAAAAGGGTTGCATACTCCCACCATACTGTTATTAATCTAGTTTAATGGGATGGGGTGAAAACAAAAGATATGGATAGATGAAAGTGGTGTAAATTGGTTGTTGGAAATTGGTATTAGTTGCATAATGTAGTGTATTAAAGTTCTTAGGGAAGATAGTCACTATTTCTGGCCAAAATAGTTCCTACCCATCCCTTAGCCTGCATTACAACCCGTAAAAGACCTATTTGATCCTAGTCTTAGTATTATGATATTAGTGGAGCATTACACCAAGGGCAAGCATATGGTCATCATTTGTAATTTGAGTATTCTTTGTGAGAGTGAGCTCAATTTGATTCTTATATCTATATTGTTAGAAATTGCATGATTGTGAGTGAATATGGATAACTTTCTTGTTATGAGGGCACATGGTTGATGAAGGTTGGGTAATTTATATGATTTCTTTTCTTAAATGGTATGCATGAATTTTCCAACTTAATGAGTCTATTCTTGAGGGTAGGTTTTCTCTAGTAATGATCCATGAATTTACTTCTTGCTCATAATTCTTGTATGAGCCTATTTGAGCATCTTGTTTTTCCTTCGTGGGTGTTAAGACTTATGTAGTATGCATAAATAGATAAGTTGCTCGAGGAAGAACAAAGATTTAAGTGTGGGGTGATTATCTTGGGTGTATTTATACGCCTAAGCACCATAACTTACCCATATTTTAGCTAAGTTTGGAGAACAAAGTGCCTAGTTTCTTATGTTTTTACTCTACTTCTATATAATTGATCTACCGGTGTGATTAGCATGATTTCAGGTATTAATGAGGTAGATGGAGACATAATGGCACTATGGAATGCGGATGGCATATAACACAAGATAGAGTAGCAGTCTGGACCGAATGTGGTGCCTAAAAACTATGTCTAAGACTAATTTGTCATTTAGAGTTAGTCTAGGGTCTTAGAAGCAAATTATGAGGGAAAAGTTATTAAAACTACTTGATGCTAAAAAGTCACATATTATTCATTATTTTGTATCTTTCTTGAATTGGAGAGTGGCGGCTTAGCACCAAGGGAGAAACGCTATTTCATCTTCTCCGCCAAGATTGTGTTTACTTTTTGGTATGATGAATATTTCTATTATGATTCCCGTTTTATTCATGAGTAGCTAAGTTTATTAGTTAGAGTTATGGAAGCCTTGTAACATATAATCTATTACTTTGGGTTTTTGAATTCATCATGTATTGATCTGCTTATATCATACTCTCTTCGTTTAGCTTGAATTCTCGTGGTTGCAAACATAGAGGATGTGCCTTAAAACTCAACTTTTTCGGTAGAAAGGTTGAGGTTCCAAAAGAGAGTAGTGATAAGAAAATAGGATTTTCAACCCCTGTTTCATATGTTAATGCCTTAATAGGATTAACTACTTGGAGATTTCGTATTGTTTTTGTAAACAATTTTGATTTGAGAGAACTAAATTGAATTAGTCCTTGATGGTTGAGAAACACTAGGATTATGTTATTAAATACAATATGTTTCTCTATAAGAATGATACATGTATGAATTCGTAAAGTCCATAGTTATAAAGTATTGTAAACTACAAGGTGGACATAACCCTAGCTTTCTATTTCTCTGAATTCGAATACTACTACACATATCTCATCTTGTTAAACTGAAACCATTAATTTGTAAACTGAATCAAATTCCCCCCTTTTGTTTTCGAAAACGAATGATTAAAAGTCAACTAATCTGCATACAACTTAATTAGCACCATATTCCCTGTGGGATTCAACCCTAACCTAGTTGGGTTATATATTTGACAACGACCGCTTACCCTCTCGTAAGAGAGGTATAATTTGGGTGTATCAATGAGGAACATATCCCAGGGGAATAATGCCTAGCATGGGCCATTCTCTTTTACCAATGATCAGTTGGTCACTTGTATCACATACTACCAATGTTAATAAAGCAAATAAGAGCAAGTAAAGAAAAAAATGTAATGTACATAATTCCACAAGTATGAGCAAAGCTGATCTTCTATCATTATCTATATATTTGAACCTAATTTTTCATTTGAGCTCATGTTTTACATATGGTTATTTTATGCCTTACATATTCAGTACATTTTTTCATACTGACATTCCTAATGGGGCACACTGTATTTTATGCCATAGGTATAGGTACTCCAGCTATAATAGATCTCCCCAATAAAAGTATAGGACACTCAGCGGCTTTTTGGTTAGCTCTAGGTTTCTTTGGAGCTTTGCCGAGTCTCTAGCATGTATTTTTTTATTTTATTATATTAAGTGTATGACGGGGTCCTATCCTAGCCTAAGCTAAGTTTTCCAACTCTTAGAGGCTTTGTAGACTAATGTTTAAGTAAAGTGCAGTGTGGTCTTGTGTTTTGGTATTAGATGCTTCAGTGTCCAAGACTGGCACACCCATTTTACACCTACTTATGTTGGTATTTCATTCGAGCATCTTTCTTATTTTTGTCATGGTCTTAGGATTACCATTGTTACATGTACGGTAAGCATAAGTAGTAAGTTTTTTCTCTTAGGTTGTCAGGGTATAGGGTGCATGTTCGTCCTATTAGTTTGAGGTGTGACAAAAGTGGTATCAGAGTAGGTCATCCTAGGGAGTCTACAAAGCCGTTTCTACTAGAGACTTACTTATGAATGTGTTGCGCACCATATTTATAATTAGGGGAATGATTAGACAAAAATATGACTTCTTTTGTAATCTAAATCGTACGATAGAGCTAACTTCAGAAATATATCTGCATTCATAGTATGGTCTACGTTATACAGGTTATCCCTATTATGGCTAAGATTAAATATTGTAAATAGATAAGGCTTGTATTTCTTATGAGACAATATCTAGAGAAAGGTCTTATGCTATTAAAATTTAGAGAAAAGCTTGTTGAGGTTTCTACGTTACTTGCATCGACATCTATATTTGCACCTCTTCTATTATGTTGATTCATTGGAGTGGGATATAATAAGATTATTCATATGCTATAAAGTAAATATTCACATAGTCGTAGAGATGGGATGCAGTATTTCCCTCAGTATAGCCTCTTAGGAGGATGTGACTAATTCATGGGACCCAAATTTCTTCAAACATGACTCTTCATTGGTCATAGGATCTGATCCTACAAAGGACATTTAGCACTTTGTTAGTAATATGGACATTTAGCACTTTGTTAGTAATATATATATGGAATCTTTAGGAATATATTTGAGATAAAGGTGGTTGAACTAGCTTTATGTTAGTTAAAAGTTGTTCCAATAGTATAGTTCAGTAAGTGAACCTCAAATGGTGTTGGTTATAGATTAGTTGGCCGATAGATCCCATGTGATTATTCATAATCCCGGGTCTGTTAGTAGTTGGAATTATAAAATATGTACATACGTGTAAGACTCCGTAAAATACTTAAGCTTAATTCAGCCATTTAAGCTTGCCAAGGGGGTCACGGACTTAGAAAATTCTAGCTAGGTGCCCAAACTTAGCTTAATTTTGGCCTTCAAAAGTTGGAAAACTCATTTCACCACCTTAACGTCCTTTAATGGTCAATATTCTTGTTAATTCATGATCAGGAAGGTCAATAGATGTTCCCGAACGAGTTTCAGATTTTTTGAAACTCATTTCAATCAAGTTTGGAAGTCCAAAATAGTGGACCAACGCGATCTTAGCGCGCCGCGTCGCCAATCGCGTTTGTCACCAGTTGTGCAGACTGTCAGAGACAAAACAACTGAGGCTCGATGCATTTATGGTGTGCCACATCGGGTATAGCAGCGAAACCCTCGACGCGCCACTTCACCCATAGCGTCGGTGCCCAGTTATTTAGTCATTAAATGTCTGTATTTTTAAGGGCAAAGGGGTAATTCTCCCATCCCTATATAAGTCAAAAACATAGGATTAAGCCCTATTTACACCAAAATATAGCCACTTCTCTCAAGATCCTCTCAAGAACACATTAGGGTTTTTAATTGGGGATCCAAGTACAAGAAAATTCTCCGTGAATCATCAAGAATCTTCCATCTAAGGTATGCATAGTGTTCATTTATGGAATGCTTTCGTCCATGAAGCCCAAGAATCAAGTTTTGAATTATGAATTGTGATATTTATTCTATGAACTGAATTATGTTCATGTGTTGTTGTTGTATGAATTCCAAGATGGAACCTTTATTATATCTTTATGAAATTACGCTAATATATGGACTGAAATCATGAAATTGGGTGGAATTGTGAAGTAAGGTTGTATTAAATTCATGCTCATGCCTAAGCCTTAAATCATGCAATCTAAGTATTTGATAAAATGCCTAGGAGAATAGAAATTATGCTTGATAGTTAAACTGTGACCTAAGTTATGAATGTACGTATTCCCCTATGTTTAAAATGATTTCCATGAGGATTGTTGTGTAATACAATTGTGTGATGATATAATTATGATATTAAAATGCTGAAGTTAAGACATGATCATATGCACTCTAAGCTATATACAAGATTATGAAACCATGTGCTTCATGAAATATCCCCTACTATCGTAGTATGAATTATTGATGTTGGCCATGAATTCAAGAAAGTCATGCTTTGTCAGTTTCCTTCTATCGAGTCCTAGGGGTACTTGTACCCTAAAAATATAGTTGTGTACCTAGAGCTTGTATCATGTTTCATGATATCCTCAGTCAAGCCATGATCAATAGAACTCAGTCAGTCATGTGACTCAGGAAGTCTCAGTAAATTCAAAAATTTCAATAGTATTCCATCAATCAACAGAACTCCATGAAATTAGTCTAGTCCAGTTCAATTAATTATGTTCAGTGTCGATTTAGATGGGAGCAGGAACTAGCACCGAGCGAACCCAAGTATGGGAACTCCCCTGTTATATGAGGGTGTGATTCTTAGAAGCAATCCTTTTGTTCCTGAACTACATAGCTAGCGTAGGTTGAGACATAATAGCCTGTTATATGAGGGTAGATGAGGTGGCCTACCTTCTGTATGAGGGTTTCCACCATTCTCAGTAGAGTTACCTATTATATGAGGGTTACTCACAGATTGTCCTTACCGGTGGAGCGGTATTGACACCCTTCCAATTGGGGTTATAGATTGGACCCCAACTCAGCTATATTGTGATTATTTGGGGCTTGTCGGTTAGATATCTACTTCCCACAGTTTCAGCTACACGATCAGGACTGTCAGATACAGTCATACAATTTCAGTAAAAGAACTCAGATAGTTCTTCAGAATTCAGGACTGCCATATACAGTCAACTCAGAATAGTAAGAAACTCAGCTAGTTCCATCAGAAACTTGACTGTTAGATATAGTCACTCAGTATTAGTTATTTTAGTTATTCAGCTATCAGTATCTCGTGTTATCAACAATCAGGATCAGTAATCATTTTGTCACAATCTCAGTTACAATTATTATGTATTCATGTATGCATTCTCATGTTCATGTTATCCAGCCAGTTAGTATAGTTCATGCATGTGCACCCTTTGAATTTATCCTACCTCACATCCATACCAGTACATTCAATCGTACTAACACATTTGTGGTATGGTGTTTTTATACCATAGGTTCAGAAGCATGAGCTCCAAAGAATTTGTAGCAACCAGGTTTAGCAGTGAGTCCTCATCATTCAAGGACTATATTATAAGTTATTTCATTAATTCAGTTTTATCTTTCAGTAGATGGAGTTAGTTGGGGACATGTCCCATCAACTCCTTATTTAGACAGTTAGAGGCTTTTCAGACTAGCATGTTCAGACAGTTATTTTAGTTGTTTTGGGTATTTCATACCCCACTTAGATGTTATATTTTAACAGATATTATGTCTCAGTTTTGAACCTTACGGCCTTAGAGCCTTTATTTCCGCATTTATACAGTATATTATGTAGTTTTCAGGTACAAATATCAGTCATGGGTTAGGTTGTGGTCCTTCTGGGTCATGCGCACCGTGTAGCATTCCGAGTACCAGATTTGAGGAATTACAAACTTGGTATCAGAGCCTAAGGTTCAATAGTGTCCTAGAAAGTCTGAAAGCCGCATCTAGTAGAGTCTTGTACATGGGTGTGTTGCGTGCCACATTTATGTACAGGAGGCTATGAGATGTTTTAGGAATATTTTCCCTTCTTTCAGTATTTATGTCGTACCAATGAACATAATCTCAAGTTAATCTCTCAGTCTGATCTATTTCTCCCTTTCTTTTACTGATCATGCCTCCCAAAAGAAGAAATGGGAATCAGTCATCCCCTCAGCCCGAAGATCCTTTGGGCGAACATGTTTCTCATGCAGAGTTCAGAGCTGCATTCACTAATCTTGCTCAGTCAGTTGCTACTCAGAATAAACAACCAACTATCATTCCGGCCAACCCAGTGGACAGTTCAGCTGCATCCAGGATTCGGGACTTCACCTGAATGAATCCTTCATCCTTTCTTGGGTCTAAGTCAGATGAGGACCCTCAGGAATTCATCGATCAGGTTCAGAATATTACATACATCATGGGGGTTACTTCTAGGGAGAGCGCTAAGCTATATGAATATCAGTTGCAGGACGTTGCTCATACTTGGTTTAAACAGTGGTAGTCCAAAAGGCCAGATGATGCAGGGCCTATTGAGTGGGAGGAGTTTTTCACTGCATTCTTAGATAGATTCTTTCCCTAAGAGCTGAGAGAGGCTAAGGTTTTAGAGTTTATTAACCTCAGGTATGGTAACATCACGGGGAAGGAGTATTCTTTTAAGTTTACTCAATTAGCCAGATATGCCCCTCATATGGTTGCAGACAACAAGGCCAAGATGAGTAAGTTTAGTTTGGGGATGAATGATAGTATGGTCAATGAGTGTAGGTATGTAATGTTAAATAGTGACATAACTTTAGCCAGTCTTATGGCTCATTCCCAACAAATGGAAGATCAAAAGAGTAAGATGAGGGAGAAATAGAATAAGAGAGCAAAGATAGGTAGTTTCAACTTTGCTCAGCCCAAATCAGAAGGAGGAAACCGTTCTCAGTTTCATCCTAAGTCATCAGTTCCAGCTCCTTATTTAGCTAGTTCTCTAGCTCCTAGATTCAGAGAAGGTAGAAGAGAAAGAGCGCCAGTCTCTAAGTCTCAGGGCAGTGTTAGTAGTGCCCGCACCTATCCTCTTTGCCAGACTTATGGCAAGCACCATCAGGGTATTTGCAGAGTTGGCAGTGGTATTTATTTCAAATGTGGCAAGCCAGGCCACCTAGTTAGAGACTGTCCTCAGCTAATTCCTCAGGGTCAGTAGAATCATTTCTCAGCTCATTCCGGTCGCCCATACCAGTAGGGTTCCACCTTTAATTCTACTAGTGGGTAGCACCCAAATTGACTTTATGCTCTTCAGTCCCGGCAAGATCAGGAAACTTCTTTTGATGTGGTTACTGGTATATTACAGATCTTTCATGTGCATTTTTACGCTTTGCTTAATCCAGGTGATTTTTTGTCTTTTGTTACTCCTTATATAATAGTTGATTTCGGAATCAGTCTCGAAATTCTAGTAGAACCCTTTTTAGTCTCTACCCCAGTGGGTAAAACCATTATAGCTCGGTAGGTATACAGAAACTGCCCGATTATAATATTTCAGAAAGACACTTCAGCAGACTTAGTCGAATTAGAGATGACTAATTTTGATGTCATTCTCGGCATGGATTGGCTCCATTCCTGCTATGCACAGTTGACTAGATAAACAGAATAGTCCAATTCCAATTTCTGAATAAACCTGTCCTAGAATGAAGGGGTAGTACTTCAGCTTTCAGAGGTCAGCTTGTTTCCTACCTTCGGGCAAGGAAAGTGATATCTAGAGGATGTGTTTATCATCTTGTTTATGTTAAGGACTCTAGATCCAAAACTCCCAGTCTTACATCAGTCCCAGTTGTGAATGAATATTCAGATGTCTTTCTTGAAGATCTTCCAGGAATTCCTCCCGAAAGGTAAATAGACTTCAATAGTGATCTTCTTCTAGATACTCAGCCTATATATATTCCGCCATACAGAATGGCACCAGCTGAACTCAAGGAATTGAAAGAGAAGCTGAAAGATCTCATGGATAAGGGATTCATCAGACCTAGCGTATACCCATGGGGTACACCTGTCTTATTCATGCGCAAGAAAGACGGTTCTCTTATAATGTGCATTGATTATCGTCATCTCAATAAAGTCACGGTCAAGAACAAGTATCCTCTTTCCATAATTGATGATTTATTTGATCAACTTCAGGGTACCAGCTATTTCTCTAAGATAGACCTCAGATCCAGCTATCATAAGCTTAGAGTCAGAGAATGTGACATTCTGAAGACAGCCTTTTGTACTCGGTATGGTCACTTCAAATTTCTAGTCATGTCCTTCGGTCTTACTAATGCCCCAGGCACTTTCATAGACTTGATGAACCGGGTGTTCAAACAGTACTTGGACCTGTTCATCATAGTCTTTATAGATGATATTCTGGTCTATTCTCGCAGTGAGCGTGAACATGTAGACCACCTCAGCGTCATACTTCAAACTCTCAAAGATCATTAGCTATTTGCCAAATTCAAAAATTATGAGTTTAGGATAAGGGCAGTAGCATTCCTTGGTCATATCATTTCCGATGATGACATTAGATTAGATCCTCAAAAGACCAAAGTGGTAAGAAACTGGCCCAGACCTGTCTCTCTATCAGACATCAGGAGTTTCTTGGGTTTGGATAGCTATTACAGACGGTTTGTTGAGGGATTTTCTTCTGTTGGGTCCCCTATGTTCGGACTGACTCAGAAGAAAGTCAAGTTTCAGTGGCCAGATCCTTGCGAGAAGAGTTTTCAAGTATTGACGACTCGACTCACCTCAGCTCCAGTCTTAGCTCTTCCAAATGGTTTAGATGGGTTTGTAGCGTATTGTGATGCATCAAGAGTAGGTTTGGGTTGTGTCCTCATGCAACATGTTAAGGTCATAGTCTATGCCTCCAGACACCTTAAACCCCATGGAAAGAATTATCCTACTCATGATCTTGAGTTAGCAGCCATAGTGTTTGCCTTGAAGATTTGGAGGCATTATCTATACAGAGTTCATATAGATGTATTCATAGATCATAAGATCCTTTAGTATGTCTTTTCTCAGAAAGATCTCAATCTTCGTCAGAGAAGGTGGTTAGAGCTCTTGAAAGATTATGACATGAGCATCCTTTATCATCCGAGCAAGGCCAATACAGTGGCCGACACTCTCAGTAGACTGTCTATGGGTAGTGTTTCTCATGTTGAAGACAATAGGAAAAAGTTAGCTCAGGAGGTCCATCAGCTTGACAGACTTGGCGTTCGCTTAGTCGATACAAAAGAGGGTGACATATGGGTTCAGAGTAGTTAAAAATCATCTCTAGTTTCTGAGGTGAAAGAAAAAGAAGATAGAGATCCAAGTCTAGTTAAGTTGAAAGAATCAATCAAGGATCAGAAGGTAGAGGTTTTCTCCTAAGAGAGAGATGGTGTTCTGCATTGTCAGGGTCGTCTGTGTGTTCCAGGTGTAGATGACTTAAGGAAGTGAATTCTTGCAGAAGCGTATGGTGTGCGCTACTCTATTCATTCAGGGGCCATAAAGATGTACCGCGACTTGTGGGAAATCTATTGGTGGAGTGGGATGAAGAGAGATATTGCAAAGTTTTTGGCTAAGTGGTCTACATCTCAGTAGGTAAAGATAGAGCATTAGAAGCCTAGTGGGTCCATACAGGAGTTCAGTATTCCTACTTGGAAGTGGGAAGAAGTGAACATGGACTTCGTGATGGGTTTGCCTAGTACTCGTAATCAGCATGATTTAGTTTGGGTCATTGTAGATAGAATGACCAAGTCATCTCATTTTCTTCCAGCCCATACCTCTTATTCAATTGAGCATTATGCCAAACTCTATATCAGAGAGTTGGTCAGATTGCATGGTGTTCCATTATCCATTATCCATTATCTCAGATAGAGGTACCCAGTTCACCTTTCATTTCTAGAAAGCATTCCAAATGAGTCTTGGTACCCAAGTTCATCTCAGTACATCCTTTCATCCTCAGACAGATGGTCAAGTAGAAAGGACCATTCAGACACTAGAAATTATGCTAAGGTCATGTGCAATTGATTTCAAAGGTAGTTGGGATGACCACTTGCCTTTGATTGAGTTTGCATACAATAATAACTATCATTTCAGTATTAAGATGGCTCCGTTCGAAGCTCTCTATGATAGAAGATGCAGATCTCCAGTTGGTTGGTTTGAATTTAGTGAGGCTTAGTTATAGGGCATGACTTAGTATTCGATGCCTTAGAGAAAGTCCAGTTGGCCAGAGAAAGACTCTGGGCTGCTCAGAGCCGATAGAAGTCTTAAGAAAATATGCGCAGAAAGGATCTCAAGTTCGAGATCAGTGATTATATCTATCTAAAGATCTCTCCCATGAAGGGAGTGAAGAGATTTGGCAAGAAGGGAAAGCTCAGTCCCCGATATGTCGGTCCCTTCAAGATACTCAGTCATTTTAGTGAGGTAGCTTATGAACTCGAGTTTCTTTCAGATCTAGCCTTAGTTCATCCAGTTTTCCATGTCTCTTTGCTCAAGAAGTGTATAGGTGACCCGACAGTTGTAGTCCCTATTCATAGCATAGACATTCAGAACAACCTTTCTTATGAAGAGATTCTAGTTGAAATCCTAGACTATCATACTCGTAGACTGAGGAACAAAGAAGTTCCTCTAGTCAATGTTCTTTGGAGAAATCAGTCCATTGAGGGAGCTACTTGGGAAGTAGAAACAGATATGCGAGCTAAGTATCCTCACCTCTTCCCCACCAACTCAGGCCTAGCTCAAGGTAACAGTTCTCCTTAAGCTTTTTAGTTTCATGTTCTGACTTTAGTTACAATCTTGGTACTTAGTTCATGCTCTGAATTCCATTATAGACTCAGTATTAAATACCACTACACATTCAGTCATTTATTTATGTATTAGTTTATTTATATAGTCATGCATCAGACGTGAATTCACATTATGAGAAATCCAATTCATCAGAACACTTAGTAATGCATTTACGAATTAGTTACACATGCATCATATATGCATGCTCAGTATGATATAGTCATTTATCAGTCATGTCAGTTATGAAATCATGTTCCAGTCGTTCATGCTCAGTATGTGTTTCAGTCTATCATTTCTCCCCTTGCAGTCGGTCTCATTCGAGGACGAATATTCTCAAGGGGGAGATATTGTAAGACCCCATACAATACTTGAGCTTAATTCAGTCTTTTAAGCTTGTCAAGGGGGTCACAGACATAGAAAATTCTAGCTAGGTGCCCAGACTTAGCTTAATTTTGGCCTTCAAAAGTTGGAAAATTCATTACCCCATCTTAACTTTCTTTAATGGTCTATATTTTTGTTAAATAATGATCAGGAAGGTCAATAGATGTTCCCGTACAAGTTTTGGATTTTTCGTGACTCGTTTCAGGCAAGTTTGGAAGTCCAAAATAGTGGAACAATGTGATCTTGGTGCGCCGCATCACCAATCGCGTTGGTCACCAGTTGTGCAGACTTCCAGAGCCAAAAAAACTGAGGCTCGATGCACTTACGGCATGCCGCATCGGGTATAGTGTTGAAACCCTCGATGCGCCTCATCGCCCATAGCTTTGGTGCCCAGTTATTTAGTCATTAAATGTTCATGTTTTTAAGGGTAAAGGGGTAATTCTCCCACCCCTATATAAGTCAAAAACACAGGATTAAGCCCCATTTACACCAAAATATAGCCACTTCCCTCAAGATCCTCTCAAGAACACATTAGGATTTTCAATTAGGGATCCAACTCCAAGAAAATTTCTCCGTGAATCATCAAGAATCTTTCATCTAAGGTTTGCATAGTGTTCATTCATGGACTCCTTTCGTCCATAAAGTCCAAGAATCAAAATTTAAATTACGAATTGTAATATTCATTTTATGAACATAATTATATTCATGTGTTGTTGTTGTATGAATTCCAAGATGGAACCTTAATTATGTATTTATGAAATTACGGTAATATGTGGACTAAAATCATGAAATTGGGTGGAATTACGAAGTAAGGTTGTATTAAATTAATGCTTATGACTAACACTTAAATCATGCAATCTAAGTGTTTGATAAAATACCTAAGAGAATAGAAATTATGCTTGATAGTTAAACTGTGACCCAAGTTATGAATGTACGTGTTCCCCTATGTTTAAAATGATTTCCATGAGGATTGTTGTGTAATACAATTGCGTGATGAAATAATTATGATATTAAAATGATGAAGTTAAGACATGATCATGTGCATTCTAAGCTATATAAAATATTATGATAACCATGTGCTTCATGAAATATCCCCTACTGTTGTAGTATGAATTGTTGATGTTGGCGATGTATTGAAGAAAATCATACTTTGTCAGTTTCCTTCTATCAAGTCTTGGGGGTACTTGTACCCAAGAAATATAGATGTGTACCCAGAGCCAATATCATGTTTCACGATATCCTCAGTTAAGCCATGATCCTTAGAACTCAGTCAGTCATGTGACTCAGGAAATCTCAGTAAATTCAGAAATCTCAGTAGTATTCTGTCAGTCAATGGAACTCTATGAAATCATTCTAGTCCAGTTCCGTTAATTATGTTCAGTGTCTATTCAGATAGGAGTAGGAATTAGAACCGAGTGAACCTTAGGATGGAAACTCACCTGTTATATGAGGGGGTGATTCTTAGAAGTAATCCTTGTGTTCCTGAACTACGTAGCCAGCATATGTTGAGACATAATATCCTCTTATATGAGGGTAGATGAGGTGACTTAACCTGTTATATGAGGGTTGCCACCATTCTCACAATAGTTACCTGTTATATGAGGGTTACTCACATATTTTCCTTACCAGTGTCGCGGTATTGACACCCTTCTAATTAGGGTTACAGATTCGACCCCAACTCAGCTATATTGCAATTATTTGAGGCATGTCAGTTAGATAAATACTTCCTACAGTTTTAGTTACACGATCAGGACTGTCAAATACAGTCATACAGTTTCAGTAATAGAACTCAGATAGTTTTTCAAAATTCAGGACTGCCAGATATAGTTAACTCAAAACAGTACGGGACTCAGCTAGTACAATCAGAAACTAGACTGTCAGCTAAAGTCACTCAATATCAGTTATTTCAGTTATACAACTATCAGTATCTCATGTTATCAGCACTCAGTCTCAGTAATCATGTCGTCATGATCTCAGTTACGGTTATTACTTATTCATGCTATCCAGCAGTTAGTATAGTTCATGTATGTGAACCCTTTGCATTTAGCCTACCTCACATGCATACCAGTATATTTAATCATACTGACGCATTTGCTCTATGGTATTTTTATACCATAGGTTCAAAAGCATGAGCTCCAGAGCATCAATAGCAGCCAGGTTTAGCAGTGAGTCCTCATCATTCGAGGACGATATTATGAGTTATTTCATTAATTCAGTGTTAGCTTTCAATAGATGGAGTTAGTTGGGGACATGCCCATCAACTCTTTATTCAGACAGTTTGAGGCTTTTCAGACTAGTATGTTCAGACATTTATTTTAGTTGTTTTGGGTATTTCATACCCCACCCAGATGTTATATTTTAACAGATATTATGTATCATTTTTTAACCTTATGGCCTTACAGCCTTTATTTCCGCATTTATACAGTATATTATACAGTGTTCAGGTACAGATATCAGTCATGGGTTAGCTTGTGGTCCTTCGGAGTCATGCGTACCGTGTAGCGTTTTGGGTACTAGATTCGGGGCGTTACATTATGACAACCCTAAATAGGTTAAAATATGTGATCCTTTATATGGTTAGATAACTCATAGGATAATACTGTCTTGTTGTGATCTATATTTTAGTTATAGAAGAAAATATGACTAAAGATTTAGGTTAAAAATATTAAGGGGTTAGATATAAGTTACGATATGCTAGAATATTTAATTTTAGGGAATGGTATGTGTTAGTCAATCACTAGTACAACAATAGTAACTGGCTAGATGATATGAAAGAGAAAGACATTTGTATACCTTAGAATGGTGAGATGAGTGGGAAAAGTTCCCTAATATTATAGGTAGATGACATATAGGCGATACAGGTTGTACCCTTATTATAGAGGATGCTTATTAAGCATATGTTGTTAAAATGAAATATTGATGACTCAATCTTAACCATTTTTAAAGGCACACCAAAATCACTCCCTAAATAATATCTTAAACTTTTATTAGAAAGATAAATCAATTTAGTATTGATGTGAATTTTGGTATCCAGTTTTAATAGCTAAGTCAATAAATTGGGTAATAAAAAATATCACCTCAATAGAAGATACATTGACCAATTTGGTACCCTAGGGGTGAACATGCATTATTCATATAAAATAAAGGTCATTTATTGTGCATATGCATGTTGGAGTAAATTATATAAAGCTACTAAAAGGTTCATTTAATGTGTGCCCATAGTACGACAATGGTATGATATACCAGTTGTTCTTATTAGTTACTTTGCCTGGAAAGATGATGGAGCACTTTTACTTGTTATACCAATATTTTGAATCTGTTAGCATGGACAACCTAACTTGTTAAGCGAAAATGGCTATTCCTTATGTGATACAAAATCAAAACATGTACTAACATTATATGTAAAAGATCATTGATTATGGTGCCCTCAAAATTCATTTGCTTATTTACTTATTTGATCCTTAATAAGGAATCAAATATCAAGTGTAATTGTGTATTATAGGCTTATAACAAAGACATAGTTATCCTCGATCCCCATTACTACATACATATTTATAGGGCTCTCTACCCTTGTTCCAATGGTTGGATATACTCAAAAAGTTGCCTGGTTTAAATGGTAGGAACACTTGTGAGAAAAATTCTCAGAAGCTAAGAGACAACTTGGGAAATCAATTGAATATGTTTTGAGGTAAGGAACACATACAAACCCACCCCACCCATAAATTAAATTAGTGGCAGTGTTCTTACCCTTAAAATATGGCAAAGAGGTTCTACAGGATGTCCCTAAATTTTGAAGGTTTTGGTTGTTTATATATCTATACATGCTACATGTCCTATATCTCATCTATTTGTAGGTCATATGCCCTTTTGGGTTACTTTTATACATGTTACATATGTTACTGAAATTTTTTTCATGTAGGTATTATTTGCTTCATAAAACTCACTTATTTCCATATTGTTTATAGGATGTTGTTCTATTTCATCAATAACTTAGCACAAATCATTTGTCCATATTTTATGTGGGTTAATTAATGTCTCATATGCTATAGGCAATAAAAATTACTTTATACGCATCACAAGTCATATGTCTACATGCCACATGCTTCATAAACTATATGCTCATACATTGCATGCCTCATAGCCTACTTGTTTAAGCATTACATGCCCCATAGTTAATTTGTTCATGTGTCATGTATGCTCATTTTCTTATATTCCATAAAGTACACTTTTTCATATGTTGGTCCACTCATGCAAATGATATAATCTTCCCATGTGACATATTTCATCTTTCATATTTTTTTTATCATGTGACTACATATCTAGTCCACATGTTTATATGTAATACACCTCTTAAGCTTTAGGTCATCCCACTCACATGTTATGTGCTTACCTAGTTCGTTCTCTCAATGTGTTTTACAATCCACTTGATTATGTACTTTAATTTTGTAATTCATCTAATTTATCTTCCCACAGGCTACATGTCTTATAGTTTCAGTTTCTTATGTGCTACCTAGTTCACATGCCCATGTATTATAGATTATACAAGTTACTTGTAAATCAATCCTACGTCCCAATAGCATAAATATCTATGTGTAGTATCCCTCGTACATATTTATTCATATGCTAAATGCACTTTCTTGTAGTTCATTATTCATATATAAGGTAATCTTTGTGACCTCTTGCTTATGTGTCATAGACTCTATGTAACTTATTTGCTTGTATATTATATGACCCTCCATGCTCGTAAAGTTAAGTATTAAACATATTAGGATGAAGTTCTCCTATATCATGATAAAGTGGGGATTTTATAGAAAAGGTTGGGAATCTAGTAAGTGTTAGCATGGTCCATACCCATAGAAAGATGGATAAACAAAAGGACGTACTTGTAGCCTTCATCTGAGTATTATGAAAGAGTCAGAGCATCAAAAGGCTACATAGAAATAGGGTGACCCCATTAAGTCTAAGTATATTTGTTTGAAGAACCTATATATTATGCGTCTTTATTAAACAATTTATAAGTCCCATATGTAGATTCACTTGTTCATAGGTTTTGTAGCTCATTAGTTAACTTATGCCCCTTGCTCATATGTCATATGTTTGGATGTATAGTTCGTACCATGATTCCCAAACTCTAAGTATTCTGCCTCAGCTTAGTGTAAAAAGAGGGAGAAGAGAAAGGTAAGTTATGATGTACATAATTTTTGTCTCTTGATTATATACTCAAGAGAAGCCTTACTAGTTAGTTGATTATTTCATATGCTTTACTCACTAAAATGCCCAATAAGGCTTGTTTATACATGCTTCTAGTCAGTTGACGCATTTTGGATAGTCGTATTTACAAAGGAAACCCTGGCAAAATTTTTGCATAAAATCCAAAGTTAAGCTTGTATTGAGCAATACCTCTCATTCGAGGAAGAATGATCCAAATAGGGGAAAGATTTAACACCCCATACCTTTCAACACATATACGATTAAGTGAATTAGGCAAAAATTATTTAAACTCAAGATAGTAATGTAACGCCCGTATTCTGTATATACTAGTTCTAGTCATAAGCCTTACTAGTCTTATATAGGTAGGTACCAAGTCTCTTAAATGACTTATAATTGTTTAAACTAGATTAGGAGGTTACTATAATGCGCATACATTTCAGCATGTGTGTAATACCCCGAAGATTTTTAGCAAATTTCATCCCAAGAATGCCTAGTATTATCATCTAAAGTGAATGATAATTATTCCATGAGGAATTTTCAAGATTTTTAATTTTTGTCATGTGGAAAAATTCAATAAGCTTTTCATCGATATATGATTCGCTTAAATCCGATAACCGGATAAGAAGTTATGACTATTTCAAGTTCCCATCATAAAACAGTGTCATATTAGTCAGTGGCGTACCATGCCATAAGAGAAAATGGCATTTGGCAATTTCCAGTAGGTGTCCACGATAATGGCGCATTGCGCCAGCACTCAAATTCAGAATTGTCCTTTTTCTAGTGTCTCAACACGATTTTCCCCGCGTCGTGCCAAAGTTCCAGGTCACGAAAGAAGGGGAAACGTGATGGCTCCACGTCACGCCATCCCTCAATTTCCCAATTGTCAATTTCCAGTGACACGATGCGATAATGCTGCATCGCACCAGGGGCCCAATTTGGGAAAATTTTACTGAAATTAAATGACGCGTCCAGGGTTAAAAGGGTCAATTTTTTACCCCTATTTAAATCTAATAACACGTGATTTAGCGATTCTTCACCCAAAATATACTATTTTCTCTTAAGTTTCTCTCAAGAACAAGCTAGGGTTTCTATTAGGGATTTAAATTCAAGAAGGTTTCACCATCAATCTTCATGAAATCATAAACTAAGGTATGCATAGTGTTCATTCATGGACTCCTTTCATCCATGAAGCCGAAGAATCCCTTTTCTAAATTCAAGTTATGGATTTTCTTATGAATTTCATGATTTGGCAGCTTTTGTTCATGTTGATAATGAGTAATTGAATTGTATTCCATGAATGAGTGTTAAATTCCATATAACTTGATTTGTATCGGTATAGATTCATGAAACCCTAGTACTAAACCGTTGAATGATTAAATTGAAATTAAATCACGACAGTTAATTGTTGTATGATGTTGTTGTTTACACATTCTATGCCTACTATGTGTTTTATTGAATGCCTATATGAAGGGAAAGTATCTAATTAGAATGATATCATGAAATCTCCATGTACATACAAGCTTATGCCTATCACATGTTTGATGAAATGCTTCAGTAAATGTATTATGATGATTATTATGTATTCAAGTAAGTCATGCTTTGTCAGTTTCCTTCCATCGATTCCTGGGGGTACTTGTACCTAAAATATTAGTTGTGTACCTAGAGCCATGTCATGCTTTCATGATACTCTCAGTCAAGCTATGAATCCTTAGACTTCAGATAGTCTTATGATTCAGGAAAAATCTCCATGATCTCATGACTCAGTTAGTTGTGAGATATCAGTAGTATTTCATCGATCAACGAAACTTAGTAACTCAGCTCATGTTCAGTTCAGTAAATCATGTTCAGTGTCCATTCAAATGGGAGTAGGAATTAGCACCGAGTGAACCCAAGGATGGGGAAACACACTATTAGATGGGGGTGTGACCCTTAGAAGTCATCCTTGCATTCTAGAACTATGTAGCTAGCATAGGTTGAGATATCAACACTATCGGATGAGGGTTGATGAGGTGGATAAGCACTGTCAGATAAGGGACCCACCATTCTCTTTTAGGGACACTATCAGATAAGGGTCACCAACAACTTGTCCTTACCAGTAGCGCGGTATTGACACCCTTCTAATTGGGGTTACAGATTGGACCCCAACTCAGCCAAAATGGCGTATCAGGGGAATGCCGGTTAAATACTACCTCCCACAGTTTCAATTCTAGTCTCAGTAAAAGAACTCAGATAGTTCTTCAAATTCAAGACTGTCCGATACAGTCGACTCAGATACAGTAAGGAACTCAGATAGTTCCATCAGATTCAGGACTGTCAGATACAGTTACCCATATTATCAGTTATATTTAGATACAACTATTTATGCTATCAGTTATATTAATTATTAGTATGTCATGTCATCAGTATTTAGATTCAGTAATCACGATATCATAGTGTCAGTTACAGTTACGTATTTATGTATACATTTTGGCATTCATGTTAGACAGTCAGCTAGCATTATTCATGCTTATTAACCCTTGTATTAGCCTACCTCACATTTATACTCAGTATATTGTACTGACGTATTTGCACTATGGTGCTTTTTTTTTATGTTACATCATAGGTTTAGAGACACGAGTTCCAGATCAGCAGTACATTCCAGTCTCAGCAGTTAGAATAGAAGTGAGTCCTTATCCTTCGAGGACATGATTATTTCTCCATTATTTCATTGATTAGTTATTAGTTGGAGTTAGTTGGGTACATGTCCCATCAAATCCTTATTCAGATTATTCAGAAAGTAGAGGCTTTCAGATTAGATGCAACCTATTGTGTTTCAGACTTCAGTGTTTACAGTTTTATTTTTGATATTGTATTACCCCACAGATGTTATCTTATCTATGTTATGATCAGTATTGAACCTTATGGACTTTCAGTGCATATTTCTGCATTATTCAGTATTTTATACAGTACACAGGTACATATATCAGTCATGGGTTAGTTTATGGTCCTTCAGGGTCATGAGCATCGTGTAGCATTCCGATTCAGCAAATCAAGGTGTTACAATATGTTTGGCCAAGTTAAATCGATGGAAGTATTTAAATGTAAGATAGTAAGGTGGTATTCTATCTTAAGGTTTATAGTGGCCAAGTATATATAAGTGTGAAGTTAAAAAGAAAATGGGTTAAGATTAAAAATATGCAAAAAACTAAGTGAGTTGTTTGCTTGACTTTAATTAAGCTAGTAGGTGACAAGTAGGTGCATAACCTACTAAGACTATTTTTATAAGTGTATAGGCCCAAGTACAATCATAACCTACTTGACAAATCTGGCCCAAATGAGAATGAGGAGAATGGGCAGCCCAAAACTATAATCTGCAAGGCTCAATATTATTAAGCCCAAAAAGCCCAAGTCTATTAAGAGGAATAAATTAAGGCCAAGTAGTTGTGTCACCTACTTTGGTATTTGACCATCTTAAAAATAGTAGATGCATCGCCTACTTGATCAAAATGTGGCTGAAATTGGAAAGAGAGAGGCGGTTAAGGCAGCCCCTTTTTAAGGACTTAGACTAGCACTTTCTCTTCATTTTCCTCTTATAAAATTTCAGATTTTATTATTTTTCTCTCAAACTCTCTCTTATCTTCATATATCAGCCCTAAAATCCTTTAGGGTTCCTAGAAATTCATCCTCTTTTCAAGACAAGTGTAGGATAGATTCTTTTCTTTCAAGATGTCTGCCCACTCTTTTCAACTCTTCAAGGTGTTTTATCTTATATTTTGGTCCAATTTTGAAGGAAACAGATTTTGTTCTTGAAGGAGTAGAGTTAAGAGCATGAATTTCAAATTAAAGGTAAAGTTACTTCCAATTTGTTGCCCTTCATTATATATAAATTTGGTGGAGAATTTTGTAGGTCTTTTGTCATGAACCTGTGGGCTGGTTATTGAAATCCTTGAATTCAATGTATTCTTTTTATGTTACAGGATGTTTTGGGCTATTTAAGAGCTGTTTTAGAGGTGTATATTGCGGGATAGTTTGGTTGACTTTGAAAAGTGAAATGAGTAGTTATATGTCAGTATGGAAGGAGTTGGTGGTTATACACCATATAATTAGGGTTTATAGGATCTTGTTTTCTACCTTACTTTGTTGTACTATTTGTATGTATTTTGAAGCCCAAGAAGTACTGGGGTGGTCATTTAAAAAGATCATATAGTATATAAATGTGATTAGAGGAGAAGGGGTGGAAGAACATACTTGATTTAAGGAATTAGGGGCTACTTCCTAGTTAGTATTCGGTGAGATCAAGTAGTTCCTAATTGATTGATTAGCTACTAATACTAGTTTTACCACTTATTTCATTATAGATTAATAATCTGAAGGGGAGAAGGTTAAGTCGTAATATTTGTATTGTACAATAAGGTATCTAAGGTTTTTTTATTCTATATTCTTTGGCAAGAAATCTTATTCTTGTGTTATTGCCAACAAGGTGAGATTTCTATGTGATACTCATGGTAAGAGATACATACTAATGGTGTACAATCTCAATGTAGTTAATGATCTTCTTCCTACACAAATGTGTCAAAGAACTTCTACATGTCTTCATTATCCCGTATCGGTGTGTTTGTACTTCCAAATACAAGTACGATAAAGGTACTCTAAGTAGCAAGTTTCATGGGTCATCCTCTAAGTAAAATAAGGTTCATTGAGTCAATACAACCCTACATTACACATGTTATAAGTATTTATATGTTTGAGACATATTATGTCCAATATATATTTTGCATATGTCCTTATATACAGTGTGCACTTGTCCCTAATATGGATCTGATGTGGTCTCTCAAATATGTTTTGGAAGTCCATATGTATTCATTACTCTATATTTGCCTAATTATACTTCCAAGTAATGGTTTGACAAAGTTATTCTTAGCAAGTTCTATGAGCCACCCTAGGTCAAACGAGGTTCATTTTGTTGGATGAGTTCCTTAATTATTCCATTAGATAGTTTAGATGTCCTAACTTAGGATGTATATTTTTCCTATGTTAAATCTTCCCATATGCTTTATTGGTTCCCATGTTCATGTAACCTTTTTATTTGATATCATTTACTAAGTATTTTACCATCATATCATTGAATTAAGTCCATTCTCTTAGAATGATAAGTTAAATGTCTACTCTTGATATGTGTTTCAGTTTGAGATATCAAACACTTATTGTGTCACATAAAATCCTAAGTATTATGTTAGTGTTATAGTTGATTTTCATGTCATTGTTACTACTTTTAGTCCATAATCACATGTCTACTACTATAGTTGGTTGTCCCAAAGCTAACACCATGACCACTAAAACAACAATTTAAAATATTAAAGAACTGATGTAAAGTAAATATACTTATATGTGGGTCATTTCTCAGGGGCAAAAGCCTTGCATGGGCCGATCCTAATTCATAAAGTTATGGGTGGTATCCCAGGAGTGGAAGGAAAACCTATCATGGGTCGATCCTATTATCGGGTGGTATCTCAGGGGTAAAAGGAAAGCCTAGGATGGGTCAATCTCAATTTGTGTATTAATGAGGAACGTATCCCAGGGGCATAATGCCTAGCAAAGGTCATCCTCTTTTACCACTGATTAGCTGGTCATTTGTATCATATACTACCAAAGTTTATAAAGCAAAGAAGAGCAAGTAAAGAAAAGAATGTAGTGTACACGATTAGACAAGTATAAGAAAAGGTGGTCTTCTAGCATTATCTATACATTTGAACCTAATTTTTTATTTAAGCTCATGTTTTACATATGGTTATTTTATGCCTTATATATTCAGTACATTCTTTCGTACTGACGTCCCTAATGGGGCACACTATGTTTCATGCTGCAGGTATAGGTTCTCCAGCTTTAATAGATCTCCCCAATAAAAGCGTAAGATACTCAACGTCTTTTTGGTGAGCTCTAGGTTGATTCAGAGCTTTGTCGAGTCTGTAGCATGAATTTTTGTATTTTATTATAGTCAAGTGTATGGTGGGGGTCCTATCCCGACCAAAGCTAAGTTGTCTATCTCTTAGAGGCTTTGTAGACTAATGTTAAAGTAAAGTACAGTGAGGTTTTGTGTTTTGGTATTAGAGGCTTCAGTGGCCAAGTCAGGCACACCTATTTTACACCTACTTTTGTTGGTATTTTATTCGAGCAACTTTCTTATATTTGTCATGGTCTTAGGATTATCATATTTATATATATGGTAAGCATAAGTAGTAAGTTTGTTCTCTCGGGCCGTCAGGGCATCAGGTGCATATTCGTCTCATTAGTTTTGAGGCATGACATATGGGTTGAAATGGGTGGGATCGGTATTGGTGTCACCCTTGGCATTGGAATAAGCTGGGAGGCTGGCATCAGTATATATAATTTCTCACTATTCCATCATATTTTATTTTGGAATTAATTATATTACGTTTTATAACATCTTTGGTTATGGCTTGGTTTAAGGCCTTTGGTATGATTTGGTATGGTTGGATTATTGGTATGGGATAGTTTGAATTGATTGTATTGGTCATGGTTGTGATGTTATCCTAGACTCTTTATGTGAGTTATTGCACTATCTTGCTACATGCTCGGAATTCAGCCAACTCTGGGCAGGCGGTTGGAGGTTGTGTTGGGTAACGGGGTGGTCTCCGATCCCAGTTGAACTTGGGATGCGCCTTATGACAAGGCCTCCAGTCAGGTCACATTAAGTTAGTTTCTGAGCCTGGGATCATAGTCAATTGGGAGTCCATAAAGCTATGACGAATAGAGTCTCTTTTAGGGGTGTGTGGTGCACCACACTCATAAAGGAGAGGCTACAAGACATTTAGGAATGTTTCACTTTCTTGGTATTCTATTCTCAATCTTAGAGTCTTAGTCCTGGAATCTTCTCTAATCCTTGTTTGTTTGAATTTCAGATCATGCCTTGTAGATCTGGAACACAAAGAAATTCCTCTATCCTATTTGAGGGTATTGCTGAGGGGTACATCCTACTTCTAGGGTTCATCTTCGATCTCACGTTCCTAATCTTGATAGTTCTGGAGTTCCCCAGTTGCTACTATTTCTTCTCAAGTAGAGGTGACTAATCCAGAATTTCATCAGTCTATTCATGTTATAGCTCAGATGTTCGCTGCTCAGGCTGAGCGGTGTGCAATTGGTGCTTTTTCTACTGAGGCCATAAGGGTTGGCCAATTTATGAATATAGGTCCTCTCACTTTTTCTGGAGTGAAGGCGGAGGAGGATTCAAAGGGCTTCTTGGATGAAATAGAAAAGATATTTTAGGTGATGCAGGCTACCAATGTGGAAGGGGTAAACTTTGCAGCTTATCACCTCAAAGAGGTTGCATATCATTGGTATGGGGAGTGGGACAAAGATAGGGGTGATGTGGAAGAAACAGTCTTATGGGATACTTTTCTTAGTCCTTCTTAGATCGGTTCTTTCCCTAAGAGTCGAGGGAAGCAAAGATGGAGGAGTTTGTGAATCTCAAGTAGAGGAGAATGTCTATCAAGGAATATTCCTTGAATTTTCATAAATTGTGAAGGTATGCTCCTGATTTAGTTGCTAACATGCGGGAAAAAGGGAGAAAGTTTATTTTAGGTTTAATCAGGATTTGATTTTGGAGAGCAAGACTGCCTTGCTAATTAAAGATATGGACCTCTCTAGGTTAACTGTTCATATGCAGTAAGTAGATGATAAAAATAGGAACTAGGTAGATTTTGGAGATAGGCAAGGTAAGAGGAGCAGGTTTTCTAACCAGGGAGGCGCTCAGTGTCTGGGTGATCGAGATGGTGGCAACTGGAAGAAAAAAGAGGTGGAGTTCTAGTTCCTACTCTTCTTCTAGTGCTCCTTACTAGTCGGGAGATAGGTGTCATAATGGTAGTGACAATTTCCAGGCATAGGGTGCCCAATCTCAGGCAAGAAGAGGTCAGTCAGTTTCTTCATGCCCTCTATGTTGGTTCTGTGGCCATCCTCATTGGGGTTATTGTGATAAAAAAAAGGACAAATACTTCAAGTATGGCTAGGAAGGCCATCATCTTAGGGATTTTCTGGTTAATAAGGTTGCTATAAGGGCGGATAAAAATTCAGTGGCTTCATTTTTTGCTTCGACGCCTGGCAGTGTTGCATCTACTTTTGTTACTTCTCCTGGTTCTAGTATTGGTTGGAATATGTTGTATGTTTTGGCGTCTTGACAGGAATTCGAGGCATCACATGATGTCATTATTGGTATATTATAGCTTTTCTCTCATGACATATATTGTTTGCTTAACCCAGGGTCCACTCTCTCCTATGTGACTCCTTATATGGTTGTATCTTTTGGTTTTGATTCGAAAGTTATTTCAGATCCTTTTTCTATTTCTACCCTAGTGGGTGACTCAGTTATTACTAAGAGAGTCTATAGGGTGTGTGTGGTATCTTTTGGTGGAAAGCACACCTCGGTGGATTTGTTTGAGTTGGGTATGGTGGATTTTTATGTTATTCTGGGGATGGATTGGTTTCACTCTTGTTATGCGTCCTTGGATTGTCGGACCCATAGGGTTATCTTTAGGTTCCCTAGTGAGCCAGTTATAGAATGGGAGGGTGGTTCTTTAGCTCCTAGGGGGAGATTTATTTCTTATCTTAGAGCTCGGAGGTTAATCTCTAAAGGTTGTCTTTATCACTTGGTTCGAGTTAAAGATTCTAACTTGAAAGGTCTTTCTTTCCAGTCAGTTCTAATAGTATATGAGTTTCCAGAGGTCTTTCCGGATGATCTTCCTGGTGTTCTTACGGATAGGGAAATAGAGTTTGGTAATGATCTAGTTTCGAACACTCATCCAATTTTTATTCCTCCATATAGAATGGCTCCGACTATGTTGAAGAAACTCAAGGAGCAACTTAAGGATGGGTGGTTCATTATCTCCTAGGGGAGATTTATTTCTTATCTTAGAGCTCGGAGGTTTATCTCTAAAGGTTGTCTTTATCACTTAGTCCAAGATAAAGATTCTAACTTGGAAGTTCCTTCTTTCCAGTCAGTTCCAGTAGTTAATGAGTTTCAAGAGGTCTTTCTGGATGATCTTCCTAGTATTCCTCTGAATAGGGAAATAGAGTTCGGTATTGATCTAGTTTTGAACACTCGACCAATTTCTATCCATCTGTATAGAATGGCTCTGACTGTGTTGAGAGAACTCAAGGAGCAACTTAAGGATCTTTTGGATAAGGGGTTTATTCATCCTAGTTTATCTCCTTGGGGTGCACCGGTGTTGTTTCTGCGCAAGAAGGATGGTTCCCTTCGGATGTACAGTGACTATATGCAACTGAACAAGGTGATAGGTAAGAACAAGTATCCTCTCCTAAGGATAGATGAAGTGTTTGATCAGTTGCAAGGTGCCAAGTTCTTTTCTAAGATAGATCTTTAGTCTGGGTGCCATCAACTAAAGATTAGGGAGGTGGATATCCCTAAGAAGGCTTTGCATACTCGGTATGGGCACTTTGAGTTTTTGGTGATGTCATTTGGATTGACTAATGCTTCGATGACATTTATGGATCTAATGAACATGGTTTTTTATCAAAATTTGGATCTTTTCATCATTGTGTTTATTGATGACATCCTGGTCTATTTGAAGAGTAAGGTAGATCATGTTAATCACCTCGGTGTGGTATTGCAGACCTTAAAGGAACAACAGTAGTATTCCAAGTTCTCCTAGTATGAGTTTTGGTTGAACGCTGTAACTTTCTTGGGTCATATGTTTTCTAGTGAAGGGATCATAGTGGATCTGCAAAAGGTTGTTGTGGTGAAAAGGTGGCCTAGACCCATGAATCCATCCGGCATTCAGAGCTTCTTAGGTTTAGCCGAGTATTATAGGAAGTTTGTGGAAAGATTTTCATCGACAGCTGCTCCTTTGACTAAGTTGACTCAGAAGAAGGTCAAGTTTTCTTGGTCAAATACTTGTAAAGGGAGTTTCGATAATTTGAAGGATAAGTTAACTTCGGCTCCAATTTGACTTTGCCAGAAGTCAATGATTGGTTTGTGGTTTATTATGTTTCATCACGGGTAGGGCTTGATTGTGAGTTCATATAGCATAGGAAGGTGATTGCCTATGCTTTCAAGCAGTTGAAGGTGCATGAGAGAAATTATTCTACTTATGATTTGGAGTTGTTGGCGGTTGTGTTTGCTTTAAAAATATGGTGACATTATTTGTATGGTGTTCATGTGAATATTTTTTCCAATCATAGAGTCTACAGTATGTGTTCACTCAGAAAAAGCTTAACCTCAGGCAGAGAAGATGGTGTGAGCTTCTCAAGGACTACGATATAAGTCTTCACTACCACCCAAGTAAGGCTAACATAGTTTTTGATGCTCTTAGCAGGTTATCCAAGGGAAGTTTGGCTCATGTGGAGGAAGGAAAATGAGAATTAGTGAAGGATATTCACTACTTGGCTAATCTTGGAGTTCACCTCTTGGACTCCAAAGAGGGTGGTGTGATGGTACAAGAGGTGTTTCGATTATCTCTTGGTGTTGAGGTTAAGGAGAATCAAGTGCTAGATACTATCTTGATGAAAATCAAGAGTGACGTTGGTGGGAAAAGGTAGTGGTGTTTGAGATAGGTGGTGATGGTACTTTATGGTACAAAGGGAGGTGATGTGTTCCTGATGTTGATAGGTTGCGACAAAGGATTTTGGCTGAGGCGTATGAGTCGCGCTATGTTGTTTATCCCAACTCGACTAAGATGTATCATGATCTCAAGGAGATCTATTGGTGGAATGGCATGAAAAGAGATGTGGCTGATTTTGTAGCCAAGTGCATGGTGTGTTAACAGGTTAAGGTTGAGCATATGAGGCCAGTAGGGTTGTATCAAGAAATTAATTTGCTCGAATGGAGGTAGGAAGTGATTAATATGGACTTTGTTAGTAGTATTCCTTCATCTCAGAATCAATATGATTCGATTTGGGTCATCATGGATAGGATGACTAAGTTTGTGCACTTTTTGCCAGTACGAACTACCTTCTCGGTGGAGGATTATGTGAAGCTATATCTTTAGGAGATTGTGAATCTTCATGGGGTGCCTGTTTTGATTATTTTTTATTGTAGAACGTAGTTTACGTCTCACTTCTGGCGATCTTTTTATTAAAGGTTGAGGACTAAGGTTGGTCTAAGTATTTTTTCCACCAACAGATGGATGGACAAGAGGAGAGAACTATTCAGACATTGGAGGATATGCTTTGGGCTTGTGTGATTAATAAGGGTGGCAATTGGATTGAGCAACTACCTCTGGTGGAGTTTGCTTACAACAATAGCTATCATTCTAGTATTGGTATGTCCCCTTTTAAGGTACTGTATGGTAGGAGGTGTAAGTCTCCTATTGGTTAGTTTGAGCTTGGTGAGGTAGATATATTTGGTCCCGACTTGCTTTACAAGGCTATAGAGAAGGTGAAGATGATTCGGGAGAGGCTTAAGACTGCCCAATATCGTCAAAAGTCCTATGCGGATGTTAGGCGTACAGACTTAGAGTTTAAGGTTGGGATAAGGTTTTCCTCAATATATCTCCTATGAAGAGGGTAATGCGATTTGGCAAGAAGGGGAAGCTCAGTCCCCGGTAGGTTGGTCCTTATGAGGTTTTGCGGAGAATTGGTAGTGTTACTTATAAAACTAGAGTTGACTTCTAGCTTAAGTTTGGTTCATCCGGTCTTTTATGTTTCCATGTTGAAGAAGTGCAGTGGTGATCCTTCTTTGGTTATTCGTTTAGAAGGATTGGGTATCTCGAACTCTCTGTCTTATGAAGAGGTCCCAGTTGAGATTTTGGATAGGCAGGTTCGTCGGTTGTGGACCAAGGATGTGGGTTCGGTTAAGGTTATTTGGCAGAACCATAAGTTGGAAGAAGCTACATGGGAAGAGAAAGAGGACATGAAGTCCAAATAGCTAAATTTGTTTTCTGCTCCTTGGATTCATATGAAAGGTATATGTCTTCAACACATCTTTATTTTCAGAGTTTGTTAAAGGAAAGATTAATATCATTGACTCTTTGTTTTCAAACTTTGTTAGAGATTGGGAAAATATTTGATAATGCAAATGACTCTTGCGTGTGGTTACGCCTACCTTCTCCATCATTCGGGGATGAATGTTCCTAGTTGGGCAGACTGAAACACCTTTTCTGGACCTTAGAAAATTTCTTGGAATTCTGATCTCTGGACCCAATACAACTCATGGGTATGAGTCGTATGTTGGGGTACGAATGGTATAGCCTAGTCGTATACTGACAAGTGTTGGTTGGTGGGTTGGATTTTGGTTACTGGAATGGGTACGCCTTAGGTGTATGAGTCATATTGATGGTTACGGGTCATTTCGTTCCTTAACTTAATCTTAGACTTGGTTACAAAGGTTGGATCTGAATATGAGTGGATCACCATGAGTTGTAAGTCAGGGTACAAGTCGTACTTAGGACTCGTATGGTGGACAGTGTCTAAATCATTCTTGGGTTTAAATCTGCCAAGGGTACAGGTGGAAGGTATGGATCATATGCTTTGGTTACAACTTGATTTGATAAGTCGTATGCTAGACAGTATAGGGTCCCAAGGTTGAGGCTAGAATATGAGTGGAGGGTACCACTCGTATTGGAGGGTACGACTCATGTGGGTCAGTCGTACCCTTGTGATGGGATTTTGGTGCAACTTAAGTGGGGGCATTTTGGACATTTCCTCAATTATCCTAATAAGTTCCCATGACTTCTAACCTACATGGAAGGTTACTTACTGATGTGTGAGCTAATGCTAACACATTTGAGGCTTTTAACTAGAAATAATTGTAAAGTTTTAAGCAACTTTTATCATTTTTGATTGCTTTCTCTTTGATAATGCAGGAAAGTCAAGATGTAAGAAAACCAAAGACAATAAAAGCAAAGAGGTGAACTTGGAACAAGTGGCCATGAAAGTATAGTTGACGACTTGTCTGATAAGTCATCAAATTTGTGATAAGTTATTAGAGTCATCGTCAGCTGTAGACAGTGTGAGGAAGTTGGAGCAGAAGTGTGACGACATCTCTGATAAGTTTTCACAATTCTGATAAGCCGTCAAGAATTCCGTCAGCCTAAGGCAGTACATGAGATTCGAAGTAAAGAAGTGACGACATTATCTGATATGTCGTCAAAGTCCTGATAAGTCATCAGGATTACCGTCAGCCTTAGGCAGTGTTCAGAAGCTGAGTTAAAAAAGTGACGACATTCCATGATAAGTCATTAGATCTTTAATAAGCTGTCAGACTCATCGCCAGCTGAAGACAACAACATATCAAATACAGAGAGGAGTTGACGACATGTCTGATAAGCCGTCAACCCCCTGATAAGTCATCACATGTTGTCGTCACCTGTGCGAGAAAAAGATGAATGTTGTGATTTGATTCCTAATTTAGCTCCTGGTATTTAAGAGAAAGTTTTTAGGTTTTATAGGAGGCGGACATTCATCTTGAACTCCATGACATTAATTGGTTTTCTCTCTAGTTTTAGGGCTTAACCTCTGGTACTTATTCCAGAGACTACTTTGCTTCTCTTTGGTCTCTAAACTTGGATTTTCAATTTTCAATTCTTTGATTTAGTTGTGGGATATTCTTTTTGAATTTGGGAAGAGAATCAATTTCTGACTACATCTTTTGTAAGTTTAATAACTTTGAATTATGAATTCAGTTATTGTTATTGCTTTCTCTTTCATGCGGAACTAAAACCCACAACTAGGGTTATGGGATCTATGATTACTCTTGTATTATCTTAATAGTTGGTTAGGGTTCGAATGATTGTGGGAACATCTTGATAATTCTTTTGTATTAATTATTTTTTGTTGGTTGCAAACAATAGATCTCGTCTTATGTTGATTTGCTCGAACTGAGAAATAAACTAAAGGTAGTGAATTATCAACAAGGATTTGGGAAGATTAAGTTCCCATCTAATGATTAATGTTGTAATAAGATTAATCCACTCGAAATAAAATCAGTATGAATAGAATGTTTTCCTAAGTTCGAGAGAGTTAGGGACTTCAACATCTAGGTAGGTTGAGAAAAACTTAGATGGACTGTCAAAACTGATAATTTGGTGTTTCCCACAAGTCATGAGAATCCAATACAACAACTATTATTCAATGGAGAATTACTAATCACAGTGATTACAACTCTAATTTCTCTATATCATTGATTTGAAATATTACAGTTTAAGCTTTGAGTTCTAAGGCGAATTGAAGTGTTAATAACTTTTGTTCAATCATTAAAAAACCCCATTTTATATTTTCGTACCATTTGTTTGAATTTAACTTGTAGCTATAGTTTCAAATTAGTTTAATCGCCACTCACATTGTTCCTCATGGATTCAACCCGGACTCCAAAGTTGGGTAAATATATTGACGACGATCGCCTTGCACTAAATAGACGTGTAAGTTGAGCGTTATCAAAAATGGCGCCATTGTCGGGGAACAATTTGGCGTATTGAGTTGGTTTGGAATTTTAGCTTATTTGCTTGAATTCAAACGTGTAAATATTTGTTTGTAATTTTCTTTTATTTCTTGTGTTAGGTAGATTTTTATTTTAGTTTATTTATTATTATGGCATCTTGGAAAGAATGTGAGTTTTATGGTTGGAAATCCTACCTTGATGATCCATGTCCATATTGTGATGGACCTCACTTTTGGAAAGATTGTAGATATACTCCTCAGAGAGAGATGTGTGCACCATCTCCATCCTACTGGGAGGATGACTATTCCTTATGTGGTGGTCAAGATGGACATTGGAGTGATTGTTCAAATACTCCCTCCCCCTATTGTGCTAACCCAAATTCTAGTTTTTTTATGAGTTTGATAGGTCTTATGGTCAAGAAAAGGAAGAACGGAGCATCAGAAAGAGTGGCATTGAAGCTATATTTCAATGAATATTAGATCTCAAGAAAGAAATGTATGATATCGTATGTGATATGTGTTAAGACATGAAGCCAATCATTCATGAGGAGATGGATATAGAGGTCAATCATTCCAAGCATTCTTTTATATTATGTTTAGATGATATCTTGTCTGTGGAATCATTTAAAATAATGGAAGAGCGTGAAGATGAGGAGCAAGAATCTTATATTGATGTTGATCTTGATGATAAGAAACCCTCGGTGATTTCCTAACCAACCAAACCAACAATGAGAGATGATGCCAAGATTGAGGAAATGGTGCTAGAGAAAAAGAAGAAACCAAGCCAATCTCTTATAAAGACTCTAGCCCAATTCGGGGTGAAGAGGTCGAGAAGGATGCAACTCCAAAATTAGGGAGAAGACCTCACTCGAATAACTTTTTAACATTATGCTTGGTGGATGTGATGAAAGTCGAATCACCCAAGTAAATGATGAATTTTTGAAATGAGGAGGAAAATTCCTATATTTTGGATTTTGTCTTTCCGAAAGGGTATAATACAACCCCAATCTAGAAGGCCAAGAATCTTAAAGATCGATGTCTATTTAGTGGCTTTTTAAGATTCTCACAATTTCCAAATGAGTCCACAAAAAATTTCAATGCAAAATTAGGCAAGCGGTTCAAGTCTTCGAAGTGGCGTGATAGAACTTTCCTTATCATGCTCTCACATTTTCCCAATGAACCTAAAATATATAAAGATCGAAAGATGGGCCGATGATTCAAATCGTCTAAGTGGAGGGATAAAGGATAAAGCACTTTTAAGGTATCTTGATGAATTCTGAGTAGTCAAGATAACCTAGTCGTGCCGCGACATTAAATCAGGCGCTGCTTGGGAGGCAACCCTAGGTATTTTGTTGTTTGCATTTGCATTATGTGATTGACATCAGATCTTCGCACCTATGGTGCCACAGGTATATTTCTAACTCTCTTGTTTTGGTTTGACGCATTGGGGACATTGCATGATTTTAAGTTGAGGGTAGGGCTAATTGTGGGTGTTGATGTCCTCTTAGGGTTTTTGTTGTCGTGCCGCTTTTCCCCGGAGTCTTGTTCCTAGTAGAGCCGGCATGTTTAGGCGTATTGTGTTCATTTTGTGATGTGTTGTGGTTAACTGGGAGGAAATAAGTAACTAGGACAGTTGACATATTTTTGTTGATTTTTCTTAGAATGATAAATACCTCTCCAATTGTCTATCTGGTAACTGTGTGATATGCATCTATATGTGACTACTGTGAATCTTTTTATGGCATTAGTACTAGGGACATGATAATCACTGCTAACAATTGCATGAACTGAATAGGTAGCATCTTGTGATGTACCTTTGTGCCATGTGTGTGTGAGATACTACCTAGTTATCGTTGTGTGTTAAATCCAGAACTTGCCCGATTGGTCTTGCCTTGGTTGTAGGATAGCGGTTAGGAAATGATCATAGGTCGTTGTTGATATTAGTCCACTTTTAGCCTAAATGACCTTCCATGTGTGAATAATATCCCTTGATCTTGATTTTGAATCTGAATGCCTATTCTTTTTATTATACCTATCACCTTCCCAGTTGTATCACAATGAACCTGTTTTGGCCCTGGTCCTACTTGGACATTGTGCACTTTTACTTAGGCAAATAGCCTAAGTTGAGGGTGGCTATCTTAGGGGTGTGTGATGTAAAGTGAGTATGAAGAAAGGTAATAAAAAAAATATACAAGGTTGGGTGTGGTAGAAAAAGAATAAAAAAAGAAAAGTTGTGAAAAAAAGAAAATAAATTAATAAAAACTGCACCCAGCTTGAATGTGCTTTAATAAAGAAAGGGAGAAATAAGGTAAAGGTTGATAAGTGAGACCCAAAAAATAGTGTAGTGCCAAGGAGTCTTATTTACTTTAAATATCCTTGTGTATCATACCAGCCCCAAGCCTACATTACAAGCTGAAGAAAAGTCCTATAGTGATCCTAACTTAACTGTCTGAAAGCTTCGGTAATGAAAATAAGGGAAACTTATGGTATTTGGCATACATTGACTGGAAATTCTTTCTTAGAGTGAGTGTCTCTTGACCGTCCCCGCATTGACATTCTTGAGTTCACATATGAGTGTGGAGGGACTTCTTTGTTGTAAGGGAACACTGATTATGTTGCTAGTTTCTAACTTGTTTAGGTAGTGTAATATTGGTACATGCATGGTTGTTGTTGCTAAGTTGATGCCATAGCTTGATTTCTTTGTGTTGCATTGTTTCTTTTCAATAATATACACAGTTGAGTTTGAGATGATTGACCTTGGAGATGGTAAATATGTTTTGAGCTAAAATGGAAGATTGACTGCCGAATGTGCTTTGTATCCTCTTAGTTATGTTTAAGTTTCTTGAGGACGTGCAATTGTTTCAAGTTGAGGGTGTTTATGTGTGAGCTAACGCTAACACATTTGAGGCTTTTAACTAGAAATAATTGTAAAGTCTTAAGCAAGTTTTGTCGTTTTTGATTGCTTTCTCTTTGATAATGCAGGAAATTCAAGATGCAAGAAAACCAAAGACAATAAAAGCAAAAGAGGTGAATTTGGATCAAGTGGCCATGAAAGTGTAGTTGACAACTTGTTTGATAAGTCGTCAAATTTGTGATAAGTTATCAGAGTCATCATCAGCTGTTGACAGTGTGAGAAAGTTGGAGAAGAAGTATGACGACATCTCTGATAAGTCATCACAATTCTAATAAGCCATCGAGAATGCCGTCAGCATAAGGCAGTACATGAGATTTGAAGTAAAAAAGTGATGACATTGTCTAATATGTCATCAAAGTCCTGATAAGTCGTCAGGATTACCGTCAGCCTTAGTCAGTGTTCAGAAGCTGAGTTAAAGAAGTGACGGCGTTCCATGATAAGTCATCAGATCTTTGATAAGCTGCCAAACTCATCGTCAGCTGAAGACAACAACATATCAAATACAGAGAGAATTTGACGACATGTTTAATAAGCCGTCAACCCCCTGATAAGTCATCACATGTTGTCGTCACCTGTGCGAGAAAAAGCTGTATGTTATGATTTGATTCCTAATTTAGCTCCTGGTATTTAAGGGAAAGTTTTTGGGTTTTATAGGAGGCGGACATTCATCTTAAAATTCAAGACATTAATCCGTTTTCTCTCTAGTTTTAGGTCTTAACCGCTGGAACTTATTCCAGAGAATACTTTACTTCTCTTTGGTCTCTAAACTTGGATTTTCAATTTTCAATTCTTTGATTTAGTTGTGGGATATTCTTCTAGAATTTGGGACAATTTCCCACGCTATGCATATGGATGGTTTTTACTTGGTTTTATAAATGACATTATTTTGTCCTTATCCTGTGATAATGCTAGCGTTCACCCGCTAACCCATTTACTGGAGGCTGTATACCCACGCTATGCAGGGACCGACTGTTCTACTCCTCCTACATAGTGATTGACTCGGAGACAACATTTAGACTGAAGTGGTGAGCTTCCATCCTTTCTTAAGGCTTCATTTCATGTTATGGATATTTCTAGACATTTTGGTTTATTTCTGGATATTGGTTTTTGCTATGATTGGGGGCATATCCCAATCAAATTTTATTACTCTTTTGGTTAGAGGCTTTATGGTACTTCTATGGGTTGGAATTGGCGGGATCAGTATTGGTGTCATCCCTTGCATTGGAATAAGCTGGGAGGCTGGCATCATCGAACATAATTTCTCATTGTTCCATCATATTTCATTTTGGGTTAATTATATTATGTTTTGGAACATCTTTGGTTATGTCTTGGTTTATGGCCTTTGGTATGGTTTTCTATGGTTGGATTATTGGTATGGGATGGTTGGACTCGGTGGGTTGGTCACAGTTGTGATCTTATCCTAGAGTCTTCATGTGAGTTGTTGCACTATCTTGCTATATGCTTGGAATTCAGCCAACTCCGGGCAGTCGGCTGGAGGTTGGGTTGGGTAACAACGGTGGTCTCCAGTACCGATCGACCTTGGGATGCCCATTACGACAAGTCCCCCGGTCGGGTTGCATCATTGTCTTTATGACAAATACATGAAAATGAGCTATGATCATGGAGATGACTTGTGAGGCATGAGTAGATGTCGTGATGACTGAAGTGTAAAACTTTTTACTGAGATAAGAATGTGTCAGGTATCTTCCTCCCTTACTACTATTCTACAATACACTGCCATCACTACTAGAATCTAAGAGCCTAACTTGGTTCCTTATTCTATCATCTCCCCCTTAGCTTTAAGCCATCATTCTAAGTCTGTGGACCCCTTTTTATAAACTCTAAACTGAAAGGAAACCGCTTTACTTTATAGTCTGAGATATAACAAATACACATAAATAATAAACTCACCCCGAAAGACTGCATCTGAAAGTGTAAAACCCGTTGCTAGTACTCCCTTTTGAGATACAACTCTTAACTTTCTGTAGCATCACTAGTTATCATATAAGAACTTGAACACTTACTAACTTAGAATCTTCAAGTGTATCACCATATCGTGAATTCACACCATCTAGAATTTCGACTCATCTTTCTATTAGCTCAATCATCCGAGATTCATACTTAAATTATACACTTAACATGGATATTCCCACACTTTTAATGAACTTTACTAACTTCATTCTTGAACACTCCCTTAATATATAATATCCTTAACTTTCTTTAACTTCAGCAATCATCATCACATACTTACACCTTTCTCGATAACATACTTGCCTCACTAAACACATAATCTGCCTTTTTTCTTAATGGATAACTAATATCAAATCTCTAAACTTATATTTTTCCCTAAACCATGAGAATTACTATTACACTGAATATCCGACATCAACAATCTATATCCTATAACTTAGCTTGTAAGAACACCATATACTCCATAACTAGCCTCATTCGCACTTAGAAACTCAAGGGTACAATCTAAGTGCACACACTTTAAAAACATAGAAATAATACAATCCTATATCACCTTGGGCACCCCCCTAAAACACACCCACACCATCATACTTAATTTCAAATCAATAAACTTAAATTCTTGCATGCACTGTTTCAAGCCTACTGGTTCACCTTTCATACAACTAGCCCCGTGGATACATAATCTACTAAATTCAGATAACACTATCCTAACTCTAATACCGCTAAACTTTTGGTTTCATGCTTCTAACTCTAGGTCACAGGATTTCATAGGATTCTGAGAAGGGATATGAGGGCAGATATGACTTCGGATCAATGCATGATTTATCATGATCATGAATAAAGTCGTTCATACTTTGGAACATAAAGGCACTGGTTGGATACTTTATAGGCCACATGCAATTCCATAGCTGTCTGTGGGGACTGTCTGAGAAAACTCTATCTGTAAGGATTTAAGCTTAACTATTTCTGTTACATCAAGAATAAGGCAGAGTTGTCATGAATGGAGCATTATGAGAATCTGTATGAATTTCTCAGAGAATATCTCTACAACACGATCTGAGATATAAAAGAAGAGAAATATTTCCTAAATGCCCTGTAGCCGCTCAAAGAAAAGTACAGACATCTCCGTACCATTTTGAAAGACTCTACTAGACATGGTTTCATAGACACCCTAGGACACTTGAACCTTATGCTCTAAGACCAAGTTTTTCATGACCCGAGGCTACCCCTAGTTGTAACATGGTGCTTAGAATCACAAATGATCCCAAGCTAACCTATGTACTGGCATACTACTAGAGCAACTGATTTAAATTGTATAAAAACTAGATTTACTAAGAAAAAATATGATCATGAGAAAGTTTGAATAAAAGTAATACTGCTAAAGTTTACATCATGATAAACTGTAGAAAGAAACTTCAATTACATGTAATAACTCTAATGGACTATGTATGAAGTCTCTACTATACTGACTATAGATAGCTGGGACATACCTCCAACTACCACTAATCAATACATATGAATAATAATAATATAATACATGAACTACAACTGACTGGAGTCCCCGAAACAAGAGAACTCATCACTTGCTGGATGGAAGCTGCAAACTATCTAATTATGATGTGTAGGCTACAACTGGAACCTACATTATGAAATAATGTAGCCACACAGATGTATATGTGGGCATTACTTTTGGAATATGCTGAGTAAGTAAGGGTGAATGCAATAAGTAAAACTGAATAGATACATAATCTTAAAATATGCATGCTAAGTGTAGGTAGACTCACCAAAAGACTAAAATCAACTGAAAGCTGAAGTATCTTAAAACATGAGTAACAAACATAATCTGATAAGCTGGTGAATCACTAAACATAGTTTCTTAAATCTTTACTTTTGTAGAATAAGTAAAACTAAAGTTGGGAAGCGGTACAACATGAATACTGTATGTAAATCTCATGTAAAGTTGAACATGCTATAAAACTTAACTAAGGATCATATATGGATACTGATCATGAAAACATGAACATGTAAAACTAAGAATACAAGACCAAGCTTAAACATGTACTGACATGATTTAAATAATTGATATCTGAATAACTGATGTCTAAATACTTGGTTATGCAAATCATAACTGACACACTATGAATACTGTACTGAGATTATGGGAGCTAACTACAACTAACATGTCCTAATCAAAGCTATCAGGGTCCAACCTATAACCCCAGTTGGAAGGATGTTGGTATCTTGCCAGGGGTACCAATACATAAATGACGATGTGGATCCATAAGGCTGATGTCCCGAAGGATGAGGGTGTCAGAACTCTACTAATGGGGGACCCCTCTTAATCTATGGTAGTGCCATAGTCCTGGAACTTAGGGACCTCTACTAATGACTCATGCCTCTACTGGTGGGAGATTCTCCATCCCTACATTCACTTAGTGCTAAATGTTACTCCCAACTGAATGACATTGGTGTTATTGGTTGTTTAACATGGCATGGTACTATACTTGTAAGTGCTCAACATGAACATGATGTTCTAATTATGATAATAAAACCATGGTCTGATTGACTTGTTACTTGAAAACATAAATAATGTACAACACATAGGTATCGGGTGTTTATAACCCACTGGCACTGAAAGATCACAAAAATACGATAATAATTCTTAAAATGGTGGCATAGAATCATAGTTCCAAGACCCACAACTTAAGACATTTCAATACATGAGTATAATACATGGATTTAAGCATGGGGTTGTGTTAAACTTAGGAGAATAACGATTTCTCATCAAAATAACAAAATTCAAGACTAAACATCAAACTTATAGATTAAAACATGAATAAGTTCAACTCTTACACACTTTAGTCCTTTAGATCATAGGGTAATACTATGTTATCAACACATGAGGATTTGGGAATAAACCCTAACTTAAAACATGTAAATTCAACTTGAAAATCATAAATTTAGACACAAGGATGAAAGATTAACCTTGTTCAAAACCCTACATACCTTAATTTAATGAATTCATGAAGAAATATTTAAATTGAATCTTGAATCATTGAATTTTTAGAGAGAAAGGTTGAATTTTGTTTTTTGGAAGAGGGGAAAGGGTTTTGAATAGTGTACTAAATGTTTAAGGTAAAGTGAGTGGAAATATCATGATTTAAAACCCCTTAAATCATTTAAGAATGATTAGAAATGAGTTAGGGGTGTTAAAAAAACTCAACACCTTTAAACTAATTCAAAACTGAGCAATTTTTGGTACTGTGCTATTTGTAATACCCGTGCTTTTTCTTAGCTTGAAAATCATCTCAAGGATGTTAGAACTTTCTTTAAAATAAGAATTCATTATTATACAAATGGTATTTCCATAATTTTCACTTCCTATCATGTAGAAAATTGAATAAGCTTTCCATCGATATATAATTCGTCCAAATCCGACACCCGGGCGAAGAGTTAGAGCCTTTTTAGTGAGACAGTGTTTGACCTGAGCCTTCAGCGCGTCGCGGAGATAGCTCAAATGGCGATTGTCAAATTCTAGTGTTGCTCTGTGATACTGGTGCGTCGCACCAAACTTCCAGGTTATAGACAAGGTGGCAACGTGATAGCTCCGCATCGCACCACCGTGCAGTTTCCCAATTATCAAGTTCCAGTGACACGGCGCGATAACGCTGTGTCGCGCCAAGGGCCCAACTCAGGAAATTTTACTAAAAATTTAATGACGTGTCCAGGGTTAAAAGGGTCAACTTCCTACCCCTATATAATCCCGTTAACATGTGATTCAGCCACTTTTCACCCAAAATATATTAGTTTCTCTCAAGTTTATCTCAAGAACAAACTAGGGTTTCTATTGAGGATTCAAATTCAGGAAGGTTTCACCATCAATCTTCACGAAATCATTATCTAAGGTATGCATAGTGTTCATTCATGGACTCCTTTCGTCCATGAAGTCCAAGAATCCTTTTTAACTACAAGTTATGGATTTTCTTCATGTTTTCATACTTTGTATGTTCTCTTTCATGTTGATAAATAAGGAATTGATTTCTATTCCATAATTTGATCATAAATTTCATATAGGTTGATTAGTATAGATAAAGATTTATGAAATCTCATGACTAAAACCTTGTATGATGGAATTGGAATTGAAGCATGATGTTTAATTGTTGTATAATGTGATTTACATGTACTATGCCTACATTATGTTTGATTAAATGCCTAGATGAAGGAAAATTGTCTAACTAGCATGATATCATGAAATCCCCATGTATGTACTAGTTTATGCCTATTACATGTTTGATGAAAGGCTCCTATGAATGTAGTATGTATTATGATGTTAGTCAAGTCTTCAAGTAAATCATGCTATGTCAGTTTCCTTCTATCGAGTCCTGGGGGTACTTGTACCCTAAATATTAACTGTATGCCTAGAGCCACATCATGTTTTTCACGATACTCTCAGTCAAGTTATGAACTCTTAGATTTCAGATAGTCTTATGACTCAGGAAAATCTCCATGATCTCATGACTCAGTCAGTTGTCAGATATCAGTAGTATTCTGTCAGCCACGAAAATTCAGTAACTCGGTTCATGCTCAGTTCAGTTCAGTAAATCATGTTCAGTGTCTATTCATATGGGAGTAGGAATTATCACCGAGTAAACCCAAGGATGGGAACTCACCTGTTATATAAGGGTGTGATTCCTAGAACCAATCCTTGTATTCCAGAACTATGTAGCCAACATAGGTTGAGACATCGTAGCCTGCTATATGAGGGTAGATTAGGTGTATTAACCTGTTATGTGAGGGTTCCCACCGTTCTAGCTAGATTTACCTGTTATATAAGGGTTACTCACATGTTGTCCTTACCAGTGGTGCGGTATTGACACCCTTACAATCAGGGCATAGATTGGACCCCAGCTCAGCTATCATAGCATCTTTGGGGCATGTCGGTTAGATACTACTTCCCACAGTTTCATGTTACAGAATCAAGACTGTCAGATACAGTCAATCAGTCTCAGTAATAGAACTCAAATAGTTCTTCAGATTTTAGGACTTTCAGACACAGTCAACTCAGATACAGTATGGAACTCAGATAGTTCCATCAGATTTAGGATTGTCAGCTACAGTCACCCACATTATCAGTTATACTCAGATACAGTCATCCATGTTATCAGCATTATTCAGATATAGTCCTTCATGTTGTCAGTCATATAAGTTACTAGCATGTCACGTTATCAATAGACAGACTCATAAATCATGAAATAACATTGTCAGTTACAGTTACGTATTTATGCATGTATTCTCATGTTCATGTTAGACAATCAGTTAGCATTATTCATGCATGCAAACCCTTCCATATATCCTACCTCATATGTATACTTAATACATATGTACTAACGCATTTGCGCTATGGTGCTTTTTTTTATGTTACACAATAGGTTCAGAGACACGAGTTCCAGATCAGCAGTAGATTCTATATTTAGCAGTCAGAGTAGAAGTGAGTCCTCATCCTTTGAGGACATAATGATTTTCTAGTATCTCATTGATTAGCTTACTAGTTAGAGTTAGTTGGGGACATGTCTCATCAACTCTTTATTCAGATTCTTCAGACAGTAGAGGCTTCCAGACGAGATGCAAACTAGATACAGACTATCATGTTTGAGACTTTAGTTTTGTTTTGGGTATTCTATTACCCCACACAAATGTTACGTGATTCAGTTATGTTCATAATCGAACCTTATGGCCTTTCAATGCATGTTTCCGCATTATAATGTTATCTTATGTAGTATACAGGTACAAATATCAGTCATGGGTTATCTTGTGGCTCTTCAGGGTCATGATCACCGTGTAGAATTCTGGTTCAGCAAATCGGGTCGTTACAAACTTAGTATCAGAGCCTAAGGTTCAATAGAGTCCTAGGAAGTCTGAAAGCCTCATCTAGTAGAGTCTTGTACATGGGTGTGTTGCGCGCCACATTTATGTGCAAGAGGCTATGAGATGTTTAAGAACAGTTTCCTTTCTTTCAGTATTCATGTCGTGCCAGTGAGCATAATCACAAGTCAGTCTCTCAGTATAATCCGCTTCTTCTCTTTATTTCAGAATATGCCTCCTAAGAGAAGAAATCAGTCAGCCCATCATCCCGAAGAACCTTTGGGCGATCATGTTTCTCATGCGGAGTTTAGGACCATATTTACCACTCTTGCTCAATCAGTCGCTTCTCATAATGAATGGCCAACAGTTGTTCCGGACAACCCAGTGGCCAACTCAGCTGCAACGAGGATTCGGGACTTCACCCGAATGAATCCTCCTACCTTTCTCGGGTCTAAGGTAGATGAAGACCCTCAGGAATTCTTAGATCAAGTTCAAAAAGTGACAGACGCCATGGGGGTGACTACTGTTAAGAGTGCTAAGCTAGCTACATACCAGTTGCAGGATGTGGCTTATGCTTGGTTCAAACAGTAGAAGTCCAAAAGATCAGATGATGCAGGTCCTATAGAATGGGAGGAGTTTGTCACTGCATTCTTAGACAGATTCTTTCCCCAAGAGCTTAGAAAAGCCAAGTTGCTAGAGTTCATCAACCTCAGGCAGGGCAATATGACAGTGAAAGAGTATTCTTTTAAGTTTACTGAATTATCTAGGTATGCCCCTCATATGGTTGCAAACAATAGATCCAAGATGAGTAAGTTTGCTTCAGGGGTGAACGGCGGCATGGTTAATGAGTGCAGATCCACCATGCTAAATAGTGACATGACCTTAGCTAGACTTATGACCCATGCTCAGCAGATAGAAGAGCAGAAAATTAAGCAGAGGAAAAAGCAGAATAAGAAAGCTAGGACAGGTAGTTTTAATTTTAGTCAGCCTAAATCCGAAGGAGGAAACCGTTCCAAGTTTCATTCTAAGTCATCAGTTCCAGCTCCCTCTACATCCATTGCTCTAGTTCCTAAGTTCAAAGAGGGTAACAAAGATAGAGCGCTAGGCTTTAAGACCTTGGGAAGTGTTAGTAGTGCCCGCATCTATCCTCTTTGCCAGACTTATGGTAAGCACCATAAGGGTATGTGTAGAGAGGGTAGTGGCATTTGTTTTGGTTGTGGTAAGCCAGGCCATAGAGTTAGATACTGTCCATAGCCAGGTCCTCAGGGATAACAAAATAGCTCCTCAGCTCAATCTGGTCGCCTAAATCAGCAGGGTGCCACTTCCATTGCTATTAGCGGGAAACGCCCAAATCGTCTTTATGCTCTTCAGACTCAACAAAATTAGGAAAGTTCTCCTGATGTAGTTACTGGTACATTACAGATCTTTCATGTACATGTTTACGCTTTGCTAGATCTAAGAGCTTCCTTGTCTTTTGTTACTCCTTATATAGTAGTTGATTTTGGAATCAGTCCCAAAATTCTATTCGAGCCTTTCTCAGTATCTACCCCAGTGGGTAAAACTATCATAGCCCAGCGGGTATACAGGAACTGCCCGGTTATGATATTTTAGAAAGTCACTTCAGTAGACTTAGTCGAAATAGAGATGACTGATTTTGATGTCATTCTCGGCATGGATTGGCTTCATTCCTTCTATGCCACAGTCGACTACAGAAATAGAATAGTTTAGTTTCAGTTCCCGAATGAACCCATCCTAGAGTGGAAGGGTAGTGTATCCATTTTCAGGAGTCAACTTATTTCCTACCTTCGGGCAAGTAAATTGATATCTAAGGGATGTGTTTATCATCTAGTTCATGTTAGAGATTCCATTTCTGAGGATCCCAGTCTTGAATCAGTCCGAGTAGTGAATGAATAGTCAGATGTCTTTCCCGAAGATCTTCTGGAATTCCTCCCAAAAGGGAAAATAGACTTCGATATTGATCTTCTTTCAGACACTCAGCCTATCACTATTTCGCCATATAGAATGGCACCAGCAGAACTCAAGGAACTGAAAGAACAGTTGAAGGATTTCTTAGATAAGGGATTCATCAGACCCAACATTTCCCCGTGGGGAGCACCAGTCTTATTCATGTGCAAAAAAGATGGTTCTCTCAGAATATGCATTGATTACCATCAATTCAATAAGGTCACGGTCAAGAACAAGTATCCTCTTCCCATAATCGATGACTTGTTTGACCAATTTTAGGGTGCCATTTATTTCTCTAAGATAGACCTCAGATCTGGCTATCATCAGCTCAAAGATAGAGAATATGACATCCCGAAGACAACTTTCCGTATGCGGTATGGTCACTTTGAATTTCTAGTCATGTCATTTGGTCTTACCAATGCCCCAGCCTCTTTCATGGACTTGATGAACCGTGTGTTCAAGTAGTACTTGGATATGTTCGTCATAGTCTTCATAGATGATATTCTGGTCTATTCCTGCACTGAGCGAGATCATGCAGACCATCTCAGAATAGTACTCCAGACTCTCAAAAATCATTAGTTACTCTCCAAATTCAGTAAGTGTGAATTTTGGCTAAGAACAGTAGCATTTCTTGGCCATATTGTTTCTAGTGATGGCATTAGAGTATATCATTAAAAGACCAAAGCAGTAAGAAACTAGCCTCGCCCTATTTCTCCATCAGATATCAAGAGTTTCTTGGGTTTGGCTGGCTATTACAGATGGTTTGTTGAGAATTTTCTTCTATTGCATCTTCTATGTCCAGATTGACTCAGAAGAAAGTCAAGTTCCAGTGGTCAGATTCATACGAGAAGAGTTTTCAGGAATTGAAGACTCGACTCACCTCAGCTCCAGTTCTAGCTCTTCCAGATGGTTTAGACGATTTTGTAATTTATTGTGATGCATCTAGAGTGGGTTTAGGTTGTGTCCTCATGCAGCATGGTAAGGTCATAGTCTATGCCTCCAGATAGCTTAAACCCCATGAGAAGAATTATCCTACTCATGATCTTGAGTTAGCAGCGGTAGTATTTGCCTTAAAGATTTGGAGGCATTATCTCTACGGAGTTCATGTAGATGTCTTCACAAATCATAAAAGCCTTCAGTATGTCTTTTCTTAAAAATATGTCAATCTTCATCAGAGAAGGTGGTTAGATATTTTAAAAGATTATGATATGTGTATCCTCTATCATCCAGGTAAGGCCAACGTAGTGGTCGACGCTCTCAGTAGACTGTCCATGGGTAGTATTTCTCATGTTGATAATAGTAAGAAAATGTTAGCCCAGGAAGTCCACCAGCTTTCCAGACTAGATGTTCTCTTAGTTGACTCTTTAGAGGGCGGTGTATGTGTTCAGGTAGTTCAGAATCATCTCTAGTTTCTGTGGTGAAAGAAAAGAAAGATAAGGATCCTAGCCTTGTCAAGCTAAAAGAGTCAGTTCAGAATCAGAAAATAGAGGTTTTCTCCCAAGGGTAAGATGGTGTTCTTCATTGTCAGGGTCATCTTTGTTTTCCAGGCATAGATGACATAAGGCAGCAAATTCTTGCTAAAATTCATGGTGCACGCTACTCTATTCATCCAGGGGCCATAAAGATGTACCGCTACTTGCGGGAAATCTATTGGGGGAGTGGGATGAAAAGAGATGTTGCAGAGTTTGTGGCTAAGTGCTCTACATGCCAGCAAGTTAAGATAGAGCATCAGAAGCCTAGTGGTCCTTTACAGGAGTTCAGTATTCCTACTTGGAAGTGGGAAGTTGTGAACATGGACTTCATGACGGGATTGGCTCGAACTCATCGTCAGTATGATTCAGTCTGGGTCATTGTAGACAGAATGACCAAATCAACTCTTTTTCTTCCAGTTCATACCTCTTATTCAGCCGAGGATTATGCCAAGCTCTACATTAAGGAGCTGGTTAGATTGCACGGTGTTCCGTTGACTATTATCTTAGACAGAGGTACCCAATTCACCTCTCATTTTAGGAAAGCATTCCAAAAGGGTCTTGGTACCCAAGTTCATCTCAATACAGCCTTTCATCTTCAGACAGATGGTCAAGTAGAAAGGACCATTCAAACTTTGGAGGATATGCTAAGGATGTGTGTAATTGATTTCAAGGGTAGTTGGGATGACCACTTGCCTTTGATTGAATTTGCATACAACAATAGCTATCATTCCAGTATTCAGATATCTCCATTCGAAGCTCTCTATGGTAGGAGATGTAGATCTCCAATTGGTTGGTTTGAAGTTAGTAAGGCCTCAGTCATAGGTCCTGACTTAGTATTCGACACCTTAGAGAAAGTTCAGTTAATTAGAGAAATACTCCGGGCTTCTCAGAGCCGACAGAAGTCTTATGCAAATGTTCATAGAAAGAATCTCGAGTTTAAGATTGGTGATCATGTCTACCTCAATATATCTCCTATGAAGGGAGTGAAGAGATTCGGCAAGAAGGGAAAGCTCAGTCCCCGATATGTCAGTCCCTTCAAGATTCTCAGTCATTTTGGCAAGGTAGCTTATGAGCTCAAATTACCTTCAAATCTAGCCTCAGTTCATCCAGTCTTTCATGTTTCTTTGCTCAAGAAGAGTATAGGTGACCCATCATTTGTAGTCCCTATTCAGAGCATAGATGTTTAGAATAGCCTCTCGTATAAAGAGATTCCAGTTGAAATCCTAAACTATCATACTCGTAGATTGAGTAACAAAGAAGTTTCTCTAGTTAAAGTTCTTTGGAGAAATCAGTCCATCGAGGAAGCTACTTGGGAAGAAGAAGAAGATATGCATACCAAGTATCCTCACCTCTTTCGCGCCAACTCAGATCAAGCTCAAGGTAATAGTTCTCTTTAAGCTTACTCAGTTTCATGATTAGTGTGAATCGCTAACTTAGTATTCAGTCTCATGTTCATGTTCCCATGATAATCTTGGTATCAAGTACCACCGCATATTTAGTCATGCATTCATATATTGGATCAGTTATATAGTTATGCATCAGACATGCATTCTCATTGTGAGAAAATTTAGTTCTTCAGAACTTTCTGTTATGCATTTATGAATCAGTTACGCATGCATCAGATATGCATGTTCAGTATATTATATTTAGCTTGTCAGTCATATCCATTATGAGATCATGTTCTAATTATTTATGTTCAGTTTATTGTTTCCCCTCTCAGTCAGTCTCATTTGAGGACGAATGTTCTCAAGGGGGAGATATTGTAATATCCGTTCTTTTTCTTAGCTTAAAAATCATCTCAAGGATGTTAGAACTTGCTTTGAAATAAGAATTCATTCTTATACACGTGGTATTTCCAAAATTTTCAATTCCTATCACGTTGGAAATTGAATAAGCTTTCCATCGATATATAATTTTCCCAAATCCGACACCGGCCGAAGAGTTAGAGCTTTTTTAGTGAGACAGTGTTTGACCTGAGCCTTCAGCGAATCGCGGAGATATCTCAAATAGCAATTATCAAATTCCAGTGTTGCTCCACAATACTGGCATATCGCGCTAATATTCCAGGATGTAGACAAGGTGGCAACGCGATAGCTCCACATCGCCCCACCATGCAGTTTCTCAATTATCAATTTCCAGTGACACGATGCGATAACGCCGCGTCGCGCCAAGGGCCCAACTCTAGAAATTTTACTGAAAATTTAATGATGTTTCCAGGGTTAAAAGGGTCAACTTCCTAACCCTATATAATCACTTTAACACGTGATTCAGCCACTTTTCACCCAAAACATATTAGTTTCTCTCAAGAATAAACTAGGGTTTCTATTGGGGATTCAAATTCAGGAAGGTTTCACCATCAATCTTCATAAAATCACAATCTAAGGTATGCATAGTGTTCATTCATGGACTCCTTTCATCCATGAAGTACAAGAATCCTTTTTAACTATAATTTATGGATTTTCTTCATGTTTTCATGTTTTGTATGTTCTCTTTCATATTGATAAATGAGGAATTGATTTCTATTCCATGATTTGATGATAAATTCCATGTGGGTTGATTAGTATAGATAAAGATTTACGAAATCTCATGACTAAAATCTTGTATGATGGAATTGGAATTGAAGCATGATGTTTAATTGTTGTATAATGTGATTTACATGTACTATGCCTACAATATGTTTGATTAAATGCATAGATGAAGGAAAATTGTCTAACTAGCATGATATCATGAAATTCCCATGTATGTACAAGTTTTTTCCTATTACATGTTTGATGAAAGGATCCTATGAATGTAGTATGTATTATGATGTTAATCAAGTCTTCAAGTAAATCATGCTATGTCAGTTTCCTTCTATCGAGTCCTGGGGTTACTTGTACCCAAAATATTAGCTGTGTGCCTAGAGCCACATCATGTTTTTCATGATAATCTCAGTCAAGTTATAAACTCTTAGACTTCAGATAGTCTTATGACTCAGGAAAAATCTCCATGATCTCATGACTCAGTCAGTTATCAGATATCAGTAGTATTCCATCAACCACGGAAATTTAGTAACTCAGTTCATGCTCAGTTCAGTTCAGTAAATCATGTTCAGTATCTATTCAGATGGGAGTAGGAATTAGCACCAAGTGAACCCAAGGATGGGAACTCACCTGTTATATGAGGGCATGATTCCTAGAAGCAATCCTTGTGTTCCAGAACTATGTAGCCAGCATAGGTTGAGACATCGTAGCCTGCTATATGAGGGTAGTTGATATGGATTAACCTGTCATGTGAGGGTTCCCACAGTTCTCGCTAGAGGTACCTATTATATAAGGGTTACTCACATGTTATCCTTACCAGTGGTACGGTATTGACACCCTTCTAATGAGGGCATAGATTGGACCCCAGCTCAGCTATCATAGCACCTTTGGGGCATGTTGGTTAGATACTACTTCCAATAGTTTCATGTTACAGAATAAGGACTGTTAGATATAGTCAATCAGTCTCGGTAATAAAACCCAGATAGTTCTTCAGATTTCAGGACTATCAGACACAGTCAACTCAGATACAGTACGAAACTCAGATAGTTCCATCAGATTCAGGATTGTCAGCTACAGTCACCCACGTTATCAGTTATACTCAGATACAGTCACCCATGTTATCATCTTTATTCAGATATAGTCCTTCATACTATCAGTCATATTAGTTACTAGCATATCACGTTATCAGTATACAGACTCAGAAATTATGAAATCACATTGTCAGTTACAGTTACGTATTTATGCATGTATTCTCACGTTCATGTTAGACAGTCAGTTAGCATTATTCATGCATGCAAACCCTTGCATATATCCTACCTCACACGTATACTTGGTACATATGTACTGACGCATTTGCTCTATAGTTTTTTTTATGTTACACCATAGGTTCAGAGACACGAGTTCCAGATCAGCAGTAGATTCCATATTTAGCAGTCAGAGTAGAAGTGAGTACTCATCCTTCGAGGACATAATAATTTTCTAGTATATCATTGATTAGATTATTAGTTGGAGTTAGTTGGGGACATGTCCCATCAACTCTTTATTCAGATTCTTCATACAGTAGAGGCTTCCAGACGAGATGCAGACTAGATATAGACTATCGTGTTTGAGACTTCAGTTTTGTTTTGGGTATTCTATTACCCCACACAATTGTTATGTTATTTAGTTATGTTCATGATCAAACCTTAGGGCCTTTCAGTGCATGTTTCTGTATTATTATGTTATCTTATGCAGTATACAGGTACAAATATCAGTCATGGGTTAGCTTGTGGTCCTTCGGGGTCATGAGCACCGGGTAGCATTCCGGTTCAGTAAATCGGGTCGTTACACTATTATTGGGAGGCGTTCACCTGAGGTTTTGCGGTTCATGCCAATAGCATACCTCACCCAGTGGTTGTTTGCGATAGTCATGTGACGCACGACCTTAGCATGGTCATAACGTTTCCATCAAGTAGCGGATTAAGGAAAAATTGGTATTGTTGGAAATCTAATTCAATTATCTACAATTTGGTGGGTCTTGATATGAAAAATTCCATATATGTATAAAGTTATACATGTTCAAAGATGACCTTTATTGAATCGAATGCCAAGATTTGGCCGAATCAATGGCTACAAGCTCAACTTTGCTCTAAGTGATTCCTATGAATATTTTTCACCTCAAAAGCATTCTTAACACTAGGATAATGATCATGACACATGTATTAAAGTATAAATCATGGGATTAGGAATGACAGGGTGTCAAAATATGAGGTGTTACACGTAACCATTGGGTACGACTCATCATACGAGTCATAAGGTAGACATAAGATGAGTTAGTGTTTATGGTCATGTTATGAGTCCTCCTGAAAAGTCGTATGGTCAATTTAAGACTCGTCACTATATTTTGTAAGCACTCCAGTCATTATAACTTCAGAATATGAGTCGTAGGGATTGATTACGACTTGTATAGTTGAGTCGTAATGATACCAGAACCCATTCTCTTCTAATCCTCCATATTGTCAAAGGTTATGAGCCTTGTAACAACTCGTTATATGTCTTTGCGAGTTGTTAGAAGTCCCGTATCCATTGTAAAATGGGGGTTTAGCTTGAGTTGGTTCCAATATTCAAATGCATCATTAAATTTTCATTTAATATTATTCCAACATTTCATGCATTCATCCCCTAAGCAGTTTATTCCCAAACATAATGTTTAATTTCTTTCTTTTCCATTTAACAATATTTTTTATGATTAGGGCTCGCATGAAATTTTCATCAAGAAATCCAAGAATTTTCACATAATTTAGGAACAATATTTCTAAATAAAACATCAAATCACAAAGCTCAAGTTACTTACTTGTTTTGCTTAAGACTTGGACTTCTTGACTTCAAATAGGTTTAAGCTCTATTTTTTTCTAATTTCATATTTTGGGAGAAATAAACTTAGTTGATATTGCATTGTTAGATGAATGTGGATCGTTTGTGAGTGTGTTGGTCTTTGAAAATGGAGGGAGTTCGTGATTTTGAGTGATTCGGGTGACCCTTTTGGTTGCCTTTTTATTTTAAACCATGGTTTGGGGTCGGGTTAACCCGCGACCCCTGATCTTTCAATCTTGGTTATGAGTCATGATTACAACTCATAACCATTTAATACGGGTCACATACTCCCTCCGCAAAGACTTGGAACCTTACCTGTGTCTGGAGTCATTAGGACTCAAGGTGACGAGTCGTAACTAAACATTATCACTCATTCTGATAGTCAAAATGAATCCAAAAACCAATTACCTAGAAGTGGTCTAGGTTTTAGGTCCTTACAACTTCTGCTCATGAGTCGTAATGTTTGTTTACAACCCGTAAATAACCCGTACAACCTGATTTCTGTAAATTTCTGGCTAACTTCTGCAATCTTCAGTCCTGAACACTGAACACACATATTACCCTATAATTTATTAAGTACAAAAATTGGGTTGCCTCCCACGCAGCTCTTGATTTAACATCATGGAACGACATGGATAAGTTGGATACTTAGACTTCACCAACTAGCCCCATTGGTTTTTTCCCATGTAGCACTTGATTTAATGTCGCAACACTACGCAGTTGCCTTGGTTTCTCAGACTTCACCAAGGTCCATTTCAAGAACCACTTTAAACTCCTTAGTGTTACCCATATAGTGCTTTACCCTTTGCCTATTTAATTAAATGGATTTTCACCATCATACTTCAATTCTAAAGCACCATATAGAAACACTCTCACCACAATAAATAGCATATACCACCTAGACTTCAACTTATCTAAAAATAAGCAAATCTTTAAGTTGTATAGCAATACCTAGTCACCTTATTCAAATATTTTTTTCTAGATTTTGCAATCATGATGCAACTTCATCTTCACTTTGCAAAGTTCAAAACTCTTATAAGCCCGTAGTCTGAATTCATCCTACTCATGCATCTTACTCATTCTTGCCTTTGATTTGTCTTGCCAATCAAAATTCAACTTCTTCAATGCTTATAGTGCTTTGTGTTCAAGTTCTACAGACAAGTGACATGCCTTTCCATACACCAACTGATATGGGGAAGCACCTATAGGAGTCTTAAAAGTTGTTCGGTAGGCCCATAATACATCATCTAGCTTTCTCGACCAATTAGTCCTATTGGCATTCACAGTCTTTGCCAAAATAGACTTTCTCTCTCTATTAGATACCTCAACCTATCCACTAGTTTGCGGATGGTAAGGCATTTCCACCTTATGCTTCACTCCATACTTCTCAAGAAGACTCTTAAATAGGCAATTATAGAAATGCGACCCACTATCACTAATGATTGCACGCGGTATGCCAAATCAAGAAAAGATATACTTCTTCAAGAAGGCAATGAAACTTTTTTCTTTATTATTGGGGAGCGCAACCTCTTTCACCCCTTTAGATACATAATCTACTACCAAAAGAATGTATTTCATACCAAAAAAGCTCACAAATGATCTGATAAAGTCCACACCCCATACATAAAACAACTTAAATTCTAAAATAGGATTCATGAAAGTTTATGGCACCTAATGATATTACCTTGATGCTGGCATTGGTCACAGGCTGAAGCAAGGTCATGAGCATCCTTGTATATCGTAGGTTAATAGTACCCACATTGTATGATCTTGTGGGTTGTGCAGGTTCCTCCATGGTGACCCCAAACTATTAAAGAATAACAATCCTCAAAGATGCTCATCATCTCCACTTCAGAGATGCAACTACGAATAACCCCATCCACACATATTTAAAATAAGTAAGGTTCATCCTAGAAAAACTTCCTTAACTCAGGCATAAGTCACTTTCTCTACTGGACGGACAGATTTTCTGGGACTAGGTCACTTGCCAGGTAATTTGTGAAGTCAGCATACCAGGAAATTAGGTCTTGCGATGTTTACAAAATCTTATCATCAGGAAAAGTATCATCAATTTCAATCCCATTCCCTACTTTCTGCATTTCTTCATCCTCGAGTTTGGGCAAATGATCAACAACTTGATTCTCTGTAAACTTTTGGTCTTTTACCTCAAAATTGAACTCTTGCATCAAGAGAACCCAACATATCAATCTTGGCTATTCATATTTCTTCACAATCAAGTATCTTAAGGGTCATGATCAGTATTCACCACAACCTTAGTGCCAATTAGATAAGACCAAAATTTCTCAAAGGCAAAAACCACTGGTAATAGCTCTTGTTCAGTCAAAGTATAATTCTTTTGAGTAGGGTTCAATGCCTTGCTAGAATAATAGATAGGGTTAGAATCTTCTTTCACCTTTGGCCTAGGAAAACCCCTAGATCTACTTCACTTGCATCTCACATAATCTCGAATGGAAAGGACCAGTCAGGGGACACAATGATAAGAGAAGACACCAACCGTTCCTTTAAGCACTCAAAACCTTTTAGACATGCCTCATCAAAATCAAACTTCACCTCTTTTTCAAGAAGTTTGCATAAGTGATTTGCAATCTTTGAGAAATACTTGATGAATCGCCTGTAGAAACCTATATGGCCCAAAAAGCTTCCAATTCCCTTAACCAAAATAGGTGGTGAAAACTTCTCAATCACTTCAATTTCACTTTGTCAACCTCTATGCCTCTTTTTGATATCTTGTAATTAAGAACATTTCCTTATTTCACCATAAATGGCACTTCTCCCAATTAAGTACCAAGTTGCACTTCTCACATCGATACAGAGCATTGTCCAATTGAATCAAGCAGTCATCAAAAGAATCACTAACTAAAGAAAAATCACCCATAAATACTTCAATGGTGTCTTCTACCATATCAGAGAAGATATATATCATGCATCTCTAAAATGTCACTGGAGGATTACATAACCTAAATGGCATTCTCTTGAATGCAAATATCCCATATGGGTAGGTAAAAGTTTTCTTCTCCTAATCTTCGAGAGCAACCATAATTTTATTTTACCCTGAATAAACATTAAAAAAAATACTAGCCCATTGCCGCAAGTCTATCCAGCATCTAGTCCATGAAGGGCATCAGGAAGTGGTCCTTCAGGGTGTATGTGTTCAACTTTCTATGGTCCATGCACACCATCTATCCCATGACTGGTCTCGTTGGCACTATCTCATCCTTCTCATTTGACACTACTAAAATGCCACCTTTCTTCTGTACACGTTGAAGTGGACTAACCCACTTACTATCAGCAATAGGATAAACAACACCAGCGTTCAACTATTTAATGATCTCTTTCTTGACTACCACCTATATAGAAGGATTCAATCATTGTTGATGTTCAATAGTCAAAATATAGTCTGGTTCAAGTTTGATCTTGTGAGTGTAAATTCCTTGTAGAATACCTACAATATCCGTAATAGTCCAACCTATACCTCATTTGAACTTCTGCAATACAGACAATAATGCCTCTACCTCAATCTCTATCAAATCTGCAATAATGATCACTAGCAGTATATTGTTAGGCTCTAAAAAAGCATAGCACAAATAAAATGGGAGGGCATTCAACCCCAATACTGGTGGCTTTTCAATCGATGGATGAGCTGTAAGAGTGATTCAATTCTTTAGATCCAGATCAAGCTTCTTCGGAGTATATGTATAAACCTCTCCTATTTAGAGAACCAAATATCTCATCGTACTCCTCAATTCCATCACTGTCGAAATTCATAATCATTATTGTTAGTGCTTCAACACTAAGACTCTCTTTAATGGGATAGTCAGTGCCTCAATTGCATCATCAAAGGTGTCTATCATAGACAAATATCTCATATCATCCAGTTGCCACATTGAGTGGCATACATTGAAGATTATCTATTCATTGTTGAGTCTGAATCTCAACTGTCCAAACTCCATATAAACTAATGCCCTACTCATAGCTAAGAAGGGTCTGCCTAAGATAATAGGGACCTGAAAGTCCACCTCATAATAAAGTATCACAAAATTGGCTGGGAGGATAAAAGATACCACTTTTACCAATATATCACATAGAATACCAACTAGTTTTTTCACAGTTCAGTCAAACATCAACAATCTCATTGATGTTGGTTTGGGTAATCCTAACCTAACTATTTAAACACAACCAGCGATATGAGATAAATACTGGCTCCTAGATCATAAAAAGCACGAGCAAAGTTAAAAGACCAAATAGTGCATAGAATGGCGAAGTCTCCAAGGTCTTCTTTCTTCTTTGCTAACAATCTAGAGGCAACAATGCCACTATGATGAACATTGTTCGCAGGCTCATAGCTCACATTCCTCTATCTGGTAACCAAATATTTCATGAATTTTGCATAGCCTGGCATTTTCTCCAATGCCTCAACTAATGGAATGTTTACAGACAACTCTTCAACATAGACAGGAACTTCTAATATTTGCTCTCTTCCTACTTTTTTTTCAATCTATAAGGTTAAGGTAGTAAAGGTCTAGGGATGATTTTTAGAACAGGTTCCTCAACCTTACCCTTACCTTTGTCTCCCATACTACTATCCTCAACCTCTAACGATTACTCTACTTCTACATTAGGTGTTTTATCAACAACAACAAGATCAACATCATTCTGTGGCTTAATTACAATGGACACAGGCGGATCCATGTGTGTTTAACCACTCCAAGTGGTAATGGTATGACAATGTGTATCATTCTTCGGGTTCTACTTTGTATTACTAGGAAGAGTGGCAGGCTGTCTTTGATTTAATGTGGTCGACATCTAGCTGAACTGTTGCTCCAGTTGTTTGATCACAATAGCATACGACTCAACCTTCTAATTCATCTTTGATAAATCTTCCTTTATCTCTTTAAGACAAGTCTCATAACTTTCTTGGACTTTTACTAATTTTGACAATATTGTTTCCATTCTAGACTTGGTATCTCAGATGACTGGTGGACCATATCTATCACTCTTCTCTTTGTAGGCATCCTTATGCCTCTAATCACCATCTTACTCTCTACTCCTTTCTTGGTACCTATCACCATAATAGTTATGACCTTGATTTCCTTGCCTTTTAGCATGGTAACATACCACTTTATGATCCAATTACTTTGCTTCCTCATCTGTATCAGACTCATAAGTTTTAGAAGTAGATCCTTGTTCCCCCACAACATTCACCTTTGCAGCTGTCATAGATACAAATTGTGTTAAAAGCATCCCAATATTAGTTCTAAGTTATGCAACTTCTTATGCTACTGTATCATCACTAGCTCTGTAGTCACTGTAGCCCCAAAACATATGTACCAGTTCCTCTATTATCCTCCCAAGTATGCCATTCTCAGTTAGTGACAAAAATCTCTTCTAGCATTTCTTGGGCCATCTCCCAACATAGACGCATAAGTGTATCTCCAGATATTGTGTCTGTCATTGCTCTAGAGATGACATTCAAAGATCTATAGAATATCTCCAACAGGTTGGATCCTGGAATCCTCTGATGGGGTTCCATGCTCAACTTCTTTTTGAATTGGAACCACACTTCATATATAGACTTTATAGGTAACTTTCAAAAATTATAAATCTCATCTTTTAACTGCAACATCTAGGCAGAAGGGAAAATTAATTTAAAAACTATCTACGCAGATCATGCCAAGTTGTGATCGAGCATCTAGAGAGTTCTCCTATCCATAATGAAGCTTCATCTATTAGTGAATAAGGGAACAACAGTAACCTCAATGCTTCCTGATCTAACCCAGGGATAGTATAAAGTACATATCATAGTGAAATTGGCTAGGTGCATGTTTGCATCGTCTGTTGTTGTCCCCAAAAATACATTTTTTAAATTCAGTAGATAAATCATTACACTGGTAATAGAGAGCTTCATATTTGGGGGTAAGGCAGGTGGAACAATGGCTCCAGTTTTGAAAGGTTCCACATTCCCAATGTATTCATCCTTATCATATGGAGGTAGAAATATATATGTAGGTACAACTCAAGCTCTGAAACCCCTAGATATCTCCTAGCCATCATCGACAGTTGTAAATTAATCAACTATTGGTCTTGGCTTGGATAGTTGTGCTTGCTGAGCTAACTTTCTCAACCACTCTTCTCTCTTCAGTTATCTCTGCTAAAAATTGCACCATCTGTCTATTTGCAATATTCTATGGATCAGCAGGTTGAGGAGAAGGTAAATCTAATAGTCTCGAATCCCAGAAGGAACACCATCGCAAACTTGCTCTGACATACTTTATGGTGTTTGTAAAATTCTCTCCAGTTCAGGATCAATGAGGAGTAAGGGATTGCCTTGACTCTTGGTGCTAGGAATACATTGGCGTATACCTAACTAAAAATAGAAAATAAAGACTCACGAACTTCACCAACTTAAATCTATAATTCACACTGTCTTCCCTTGCGATGACACAAAAATTTGATAACGCCCAAACGACCCCTCCTTAGAAGTATGCTCTGATGTTACCAAACATAGTAACCCAACTAAGTTTGGGGTCGAACCCACAGGGAAAATGTTAAATAGTATCTCAAATTTTACAATATCCACAAGCAGTGTGGCAAAGTAAATGGAGGGAATTTGAAGTAATAGTAAGTAACTAAACTTGGATGCTTGAGTTTGTAAATAATAGAAGATGAACACTAGGACTATGTCCCCTCTGGCTTCACAACTACGTAAGATTCCCATGTTCAATCCACCTAACCTTCTGCTCTATATTCAAAGTGTATAAGCTATGTACTATCAACCATCTTATGAATGGAGTGATAAATTTTTCCCTTTAACTTGTAAGTCTCAAGGTGTTGGCTTGCTACCTCTTGTCAATAACCTCAGTACAATTCTCACCTTTTGAGTCTCGAGTTGATTAAACGAGGGCTGATAGCCTCAAATTTGTAACCTCTTTTTCCCAATTGCAAACTTCCTTGTGTGGATGTTCTCAAATATAAGAAATTCCCAAGCTTCTGCAGTAGCTTGGGTTTAATAAATATGAAGAAGGTTATAATACATTCAACTATAGTAGAATAGATGAATCTCCCACTTCCCTTATGTAGCTAATTCACCAGGGTTCCCACAACCCTAGTCAAGGAAATTAATTACTCATGTTGATACAATAATCCATGATAATTAATAAAGAACACATGTAATTAATTGCACAATGATAAAAGAGTAAAATCCAAAATCTCTAATTGAATACGAAACCAAAAATCCAAGACAATGGTATCAATCCTTAAAGTATGTGAAATTATCTCAAAAAGTAGTAAAAGTACGTAACCTAGTAAAAGAATAACCCTAAGGTATTTATAGTATCCCAAAATAATCAAGAAATCCTAATAAAAATGGAATAGGAAAATTAAGTCAGCAATCATTACAACTTGTAAGGTCTCCTTATGAGTCGTGTGTTGTTAGTCGTAGGCATTCTAGTGAATTCTCATCTTCCAGGATCCAAGTTTTTTTTGTCATTACGATTCATCACCATGAGTTGTAGTGAGTCCTTAGGACTTGTGACCTTCACAAATATCACGTGTGGCTTCAACTTTAGGGTTTTGAACTTTAGTTTCTTTTCGATTGCCCACTATGAGTCGTAGTCAGAGCTTATGACTCGTAGTCTTCAATAACTTCACCTATGGACTTTGGATTTACTTATGCTCACTTTATGATTGTTCTCAATGACTCACAGCTACTTTTTATGAGTCGTAGACACTAGTTGTGGTCACTCTTTACTTAGTTTCTCCGATTCACTCTTACTTCTGGTATCCTGACAAGTATGGCTACAAGTCGTATAGTGTTTTGACAACTCTTAGCCTAACCAGTTCATTAGCTTTTTCAGAATTGTCTTCTATTTTTTAGTCCAACACCAATCTTAACCTATTTTATATGCAATAACACACAAAACCACATCATATCTAACAAGGTAACCTAAGTCCAAGAATAAATTCCTTGTTTTAAGAATCGAATGTTCCAATTTTCCATACAACATCAAAATATTATAAAAATCTTAGGTTTATTCCTCTTTTAGGTTATGCACTTTGTACTAACTTTTACGTTACTCTTGATACTTTTTGGTTTCATAATCAATTAGAGATTTTGGCTTATACTCTTTTATCATTGTGCAATTAATTACATGTCTTCCTTATTTATCATTATGGGTTGTTGCATTAGCATGAGCGGCTAATTTTGTTGACTAGGGTTATGGGAACCTTATTAGATTAGCTACATAGGGGAAGTGGGAGATTTATCTATTTTACTGCAATAATGTGTATTGCAATCTTCTTCATACTAATTGGACCCAATATACTACAGAAGCTTGGGAATCACTTGTATTTGAGAACACTCTTACAAGGGAGTTTAAGATGGGAAAAAAGGTTACAACGGTGATTCGAGGCTATCAACCCTTATCTAATAAACTCGAGACACAAAAGGTGAGAGCTGAACTGAGGTTATAGACAAGGGACACTAAGGCTACACCCTGAGACTTACAAGGTAAAGGGTAAAATCTATCTACGCGTTCATAAGCTAGTTGATAGTATAGATATTGTCAACTTTGCATGCATAAAACTAGGATAGGTAGGTTGAACACGAGAATCTTATGTAGTTTTGAAGCTAGGGGGAGAACAATCCTAGTGTTCATCTTCTATTATTTACAGACTCAGGCATTCAAGTTTGGTAATTTATTACTATTGACTTTTAATCACCCCATTTACTTTTTTGCACTGCTCATGGATTCAATAAAATTCCTTGTAGGCTCGACCCCAACCTGAGTTGGGTTACTATATTTAGCATCAACCGCAACATACTTCTTAGGAGGTTAGTTTTGTGTGATATCAAATTTTTGGCGCCATTGTCGGGGAGTTACGGTATGAATTATTGACTAAAATTGGTGGAGTTTGCAAATTTTTATTTTCTATTTTAAGTTGGGTATATGATGATAATGACTAGCACTAAGAGACAAGGCAATCCCTTACTCCCTATTGATCCTAAACCGCAGAGAATTTTATAAACACCACAACGAATATCAGAGCAAGTTCTTGATGGTGTTTTTATTGGGCTCTGAGATCCTCAGAATGTACCTCCAACTCTGCCTGCTAATCCATAAAATATTGTAGATGAACAGATGAAGCAATTTTTAGTAGAGGTAGCTAAAGAGAGAAGAGTGGTTGGGGAAGCCAGGTAACTCAACAAGCAGAGATAGCTAGGCCAAGACTAATAGCCAATCAGCATGCAGTAGTCGATGGCAGTCAGGAGAGAGATAGGGGTGGCGTAGCACGAGTTATACCTATATATCAATTTCTACAACCATATGATGAGGATAAAGACATGGGTTATGTAGATCCTATTGAGATTGGAGCCATTGTTCCACCTTCTTTACCTTCTAATGTGAAGTTTAATATTACTAGTGCAATGATCCAACTGGTGAATCTAAAGGGTGTATTCTCATGACAACAACAGATGATGTAAACATGCACCTAGAAAATTTTATTGGGATATGCACCTCATATACTATCCCTTGGGTGGATCAGAAAACATTGAGGTTAAGGTTGTTCCCTTTTTTCACTAATAGGTGAAGCATCATTGTGGTTGAGGGAACTTCATAGAGGCTCAATCACGACTTGGCATGAGCTATGCAGATAGTTTTTGAACAAATTTTTCCCTCCTTCTAGGATGCTGCAGTTAAAAGATGAGATATATAATTTTTGACAGTTACCTGCAGAGTCTATGTATGAAGCATGGTTTTGGTTTAAAAATAAGTTGAGCATGGTACCCCATCATAGGATTCCATGATCAAATTTGTTGAAGATATTCTATAGATCCTTGAATATTCCCTCTAGGGCAATGGCAGGCATAATATCTGGAGGTCCACTTATGTATCTACATTGGGAAATGGCCCAAGAGATGTTTGATAAGATTTTTGTCACTAACCTAGGATGGCATACTCGGAAAGCTGATATAAGGACCGGTATATATGCTATTGGAGCTGCTAGTGACTATAGAGCTAATGATAATATAGTGGCACAATAAGTTGCACAGCTCAGAACTAATATTGGGTTGCTTTTAAAATAATTTACTACAATGACGGCTAAAAAAATGAATGTAGTAAGGGCACTGTGATCTACTTTCAGAGCTTATTAGTCTGATACATATGAGGAATCAAAGTATTTAGATTGCGAAGTAGAAGGTATCCGATCCAAATGGCAAGAGAACTAAGGTCGGAACTATTATGGTGATAGGTACCCAAAAAGGAGCAGAGAATAAGATAGTGATTGTAGGTACAAAGATGACTACAAAGAAAAGTGTGATAGATATGTTCCACCAGGAAGCCGAGATACTGAGTCTAGAATGGAAGCAATGTTGGCAAAAGTAGTAAAAGGCTAAGAAATTCAAGTGAGCTATCTTAAAGAGATGAAGGAAGATCTATCAGGATTGAATCAAAAAATTAAGTTGCATGCTACTGCGATCAAACACTTCGAGCAACAATTTGGCTAGATGTTAGCTACGTTGAATCAATGACAACCTATCACTCTTCCTAGTAATACAGTGCAGAACCCAGAGAATGATAGTCATTGTCATTCCATTACTACTCAAAGTGGTAAAACCACCATATATCTACCCGTTCCCACTATGAATGAGTCAAATAATGATGTTGATCCTGTTGCTTCTAAGGAAGCACCTGATGTAGAAGTAGAGAAATGGTTTGATGTTTATGATAATAGTATGGATGAAAAACATAAGGGTAAAGTTGAGGACCCTATTCTGAAAACTATTCAAGACCTCACCGACCTTATCCTTAGAGGTTGAAAAAGAAGTAGGAAGAAGGCAAATATTAGAAGTTCCTATCTATGTTGAAGGAGTTGTCTGTAAATATCCCATTAGTTGAGGCATTGGAGCAAATGCCAGGCTATGCGAAATTCATGAAAGATCTGGTCACTAGAAAACAAGTTGTGAGCTATGATCCTACTGAAAATTTTCATCATAGTAGTGTTATTACCTCTATATTATTAGTAGAGAAGAAAGAGGATCCTAAAGCCTTCACCATTCCATGCGCTATTGGGTCTTTCAACTTTTCTCGGGATTTATATAATCTAGGAGCAAGCATTAATCTCATGCCGCTAGTTGTGTTCAATCATTTGGGGTTATAAAAACCTAAACCAACATCGATGAGACTATAGATGGATGACCAAACCATGAAAAAATCTATTGGTATCCTGTTTAATGTGTTGGTAAAGGTGACATCTTTCATCTTCCCAGCCGATTTTGTGATACTTGATTGTGAGGTGGACTTCCAAATTATTATCATATTAGGTAGACCTTACCTTGCTACAGGTAGGGAACTAGTTGATACAAAATTAGGACAGATGAGGTTTAGACTTAATGATGAACAGGTAATCTTCAATATATGCCAGTCAATGCAAAAATTAGATAATATAAGAGTTGTGTCTGTAATAGACACCATGGATGACAAAGATAATACAGTGACTGTTCTAATTGAAGAGAGGATTGGTGTTGAAGCATTAGCAGCAATGATTATGAATTTTGATAGTGATGGAATTAAGGAGTATGATGAGATAGTTGGTGCTATGTATGGGAGAGGTTATTATACTAAATCTCTAAGGAAGCTTGATTTGGATCTGAAGAATAGAACCACACTCACCGCTCGTCCATCGATTGAACAACCACTAATATTGGAGTTGAAGGCCCATATCCCATTTACGCTATGCTTTCCTAGGGTCCACTAATACATTGCTAGTAATTGTTCTTGTAGACTTTATGGAAACTGAGGTAGAGGAATTGTTGTCTATATTGCAAAAGTTCATAAGAGCTATAGGATGGCCAATTACGAATATTGTGGGTATTCAACCAGTAATCTGTACTCAAAAAATTCAACTTGAACTGAATTATATACCGACTATTGAGCAATAATAATGATTGAATCCTTCTATATAAGAGGTAGTTGAGAAAGAGATCATTAAGTTGTTAGATGTTGGTGTCATTTATCCCATTGTTGATAGAAAGTGGGTGAGTCCTATTGAATACATCCCAAAGAAAGGCAAAATTATAGTAGTGACAAATGAAAAGAATGAGCTAGTGCCATCGAGACCAGTCACAGGCTAGAGAGTGTGCATGGACAATAGAAAGTTGAACACATAGACCCAAAAAAACACTTCCCAATTCCCTTCATGGATCAGATATTGGATAGACTTATGAGAAGTGGATGGTATTGTTTTCTGGATGGATATTCAGGGTGTAATCAAATCACAATTGCTCTTGAAGATCAGGAGAAGACAACCTTTACCTTCCCATATAGGACATTTGCATTCAATAGAATGGCATTTGGGTTGAGCAGCGCTCTATCGAAATTTCAGAGATACATGATATCCTTCTTCTCTGACATGGTAGAAGACACCATTAAAGTATTCATGTATGATTTTTCTATAGTTGGTGACTCTTTAATTCACTTGGAAAATGCCCTGCGGGGATGTGAGGAATGAAACTTAGTACTGAAATAAGAGAAGTGACACTTTATGGTGAAAGAAGGAATTGTGCTTGGGCATAAGATTTCAAAAGAGGCATAAAGGTTGACAAGGAAAAAATTGAAGTGATTCAAAAGCTGCCACCGTCAATTTCAGCTAAGGGAATTTGAAGCTTTTTGGGACATACAGGTTTTTACATGAGATTAATTAAACATTACTAATCATTTATGCAAGTTTCTTGAGAAAGAGGTGAAGTTTGATTTTGATGAAGCATGTCTGAAAGTTTTTGAATGCTTAGAAAAGCATTTAGTGTCAACTCCTATCATTGTGTCTCCTGACTGGTCTATGCTATTTGAGATCATGTGTGATGTAAGTGGTGTGGCTCTAGTTTTTGTCCTAGTCCAAAGGAGAGAAAATATTTTGCACCCTATCTACTATGCCCACAAGGCATTTAACCTTGCCCAGAAGAATTATATTGTTACTAAACAAGAGTTACTAGTAGTGGTTTTTGCCTTTGAGAAATTTTAGTCTTATATGATTAGAACTAAGGTTGTTATATATACAGATCATACAGCTTTGAGATATTTGATGGCAAAGAAAGATGAAAAGCCTAGATTGATCTGTTGGGTTCTTATGTTGTAAGAGTTTAATTTTGAGGTAAAAGATTGAAAGGGTAAAGAAAATCAAGTTGCTGATCATTTGTCCAGGCTTGAGGATGAAGCAATACAGAAAGTATAGCATGGGCTTAAAATCGATGATACTTTTCCAGATGAGCATATTTTGGCAGCATCACAAGACCTAATTCCCTATTTGTTTATTTCATAAATTACCTGGCTAGTGATATCATTCCAGAAGATCTATCCTTCCAGCAAAGAAAGAGATTTATGCATGAGGTAAGGAAGTTTTTTGGGATGAATCTTACTTATTCCAAATCTATGTGGATAGATTTATTCTTAGATGCATTCCTGAAGTGGAAATGATAAGCATTCTTGAAGCTTTTCATGATTCACCAGTTGGAGGTCACCATGGAGGAACCTACACAACACACAAGATCTTGCAATATGGGTACTACTGGCCTATGTTACACAAGGATGCTTATGACTTCGCTTCAGCCTGTGACCAATGCCACCGTCAAGGAAATATCTTTAGACACCATGAACTCCCCATGACACCATTCTAGAGTTAGAATTATTTGATGTATGGGGAATCTACTTTATGGGTCCATTTATGAGCTCATTTGGTATGAAGTACATTCTTATAGCGGTGGACTATGTGCCTAAATAGGTGGAAGCGGTTGTTCTCCCTAATAATAAAGGAAAAAGTGTCACCGCCTTTCTAAAGAAATATATCTTATCTTAATTTGGCATGCCACATGCAATCATTAGTGATGGTGGGTCACACTTTTATAATTGCATGTTCAAAAATTTACTTGAGCAGTATGGTGTAAAGCATAAGGTGGCAACACTTTATCATCCTCAGACTAGCAGACAGGTTTAAGTGTCCAACAGAGAGATAAAGTCTATTTTGGCAAAACCTATAAATGCCAATAAGACTGATTGGTAAAGGAAGCTCGATGATGCTTTATAGGCCTACCGAACAGCTTTCAAGACACTTATAGGTGATTATCCATATCAGTTGGTGTATGGTAAGGCATGTAACTTTCCTGTTGAACTTGAGCACAAAGCAATATAGGTGTTGAAGAAGTAGAACTTTGAGTGGCATAATACAGTAAATACGAGACTAAGTAAGGTAAATGAATTGGACGAATTTTGACTCTTTTCTTATGAGAGTTCTACACTGTACAAGGAGAAGATGAAGTTGTATTATGATATAAAAATCAAGAAAAGTGTATTTGAGCCAGGTGACCAGATACTGTTGTTTAATTCAAGACTTCACCTTTTTCCAGGCAAATTTAAGTCTAGATGGTATGGATCATTTATTGTGGTAAGAGTATTTCCATATAGTGCTTTAGAATTGAAACATGATGGTGAATCCCGATTCAAAGTAAATAGGCAAAGGGTAAAGCACTATATGGGCAACACATAAGAAGTTAAGGTTATTGAGGATTTGAGCCTTGGTAAGTCTGAGTAACCAAGGCAACTGAGTCGTACCGTGATGGTCAATCAAGCGCTGCATGGGAGGAAACCCATAAGGTTGGTTAGTGAAGTCTGGGTATCCAACCTATCCACGTCATTCCACGACATTAAATCAAGCTCTTCATGGGAGGCAACCCATGTTTTGTACTTATTAAAATCTAGTGTAACGTATGTGTTCAGTGTGCAGGAGCGGATTTTGCATGATTCATCCAGAAAAGTTGGTGATATCAGGACATACCAACTTTTTATGATTCATAGCCAAACACCATAACTCATAAGCAAGAATAGTATAGACTTGGAACTCGTACCACTTAGGTATTTGGTCTCTGGAGTCATTACGACTCTTAGAACGAGTCGTAGCCTCTAGTTACAACTCGTCACTTTGAGTAGTAATGACTAGGGGACCCAGGTAAGGCTCCAACCATTTACGGAGGGAGTTAAAAACTCATAAGCAATGGTTATGAGTCATAATAAAGACTCGTAACCAAGCTTGACAGTTCAGGCATCGCAGGTTAACCGGCCCTAAATCGCATACTAAAATAAAAGGGCACCTGAATTGCAAATTCCCAAATTCACTCCATTTCTCTTAACTAGAAAAGTTAAAAAAACACTTAACATTCACTCCAGAAACACAAAATAGATCAATTCCAATCTTCCCAAAGTATGAAAATCACAAAGATTAGGGCTTAGCATTGTTTGAAGTTAAGAAATCTGGTTTTTAGAAAACAAGTAAGTGATTTATGATTTGATGCTATATTTATTAAACTTGTTCATTGAGTATGCATGTGTACTTGGGTTTCTTAATGAAATTTTTTCGACATGATAGTGTGCTAAGTCCCTATTCGTGCCAATGTTAGTAAAAAGCTAATAATGGGAATGGAAATTTGGACTTGTTCTTTGAAATTTAGTTAGGAGTAAATGTATAAAGTGTTAGAATGATTCTAAAATTATTAATGTTGTGTTGGGATTGATAATTGGAACTAACTAGTCTAAACATAAAATAGATCAAGTCCAATCTTCCCAAAGTACGAAATTTACAAAGATTAGGGCTTAGCTTTGTTTGATGTTAAGAAATCCAGTTTTTAGAAAACAAGTAAGTGATTTATGCTTTGATGCTATATATTTTAAACTTGTTCATTGAGTATGTATGTGTGCTTGGGTTTCCTAATGAATTTTTTTTACATGAAAGTATGCTAAAGCCCTATTCAGTTGGTAAAAAGGTGATATTGGGAATAGAAATTTGGACTTGTACTTTGAAATTTAGTTAGGAGTGAATGTATATAAAGTGTTAGAATGAATACAAAAATCTTAATGTTGTGTTGGGATTGATATTTGGAACTAACTAGTCTAAGCTTCCATGTTAGAGTTAGTACGGGATTCCTTATGACTCATAAGGACACTTAATGAGTCGTTACGAGACTCATAACCACTGATAACATGGAGGATTAGAAGAGTGGGGATTCTAGTGACATTACACTCACCTAAACAAGTCATAATCAACCCTTACGACTCATAGATAGGAGTCATAGTGACTAAAGAAATTTATGCATAATATGACATGTTTCTGGTCAGCTTATGAGTGTTTGTGATGAGTCATAAACTAACATTACGACTAGTTAGAAGGACTCATAACCTGACCAGCAAACAATGATTTGTCCACTGTCAATCTTATGACTCGTCTAAATGAGTAGTATCCTGTGCTTATGACTTGTGCCCCTCAGTTGTAATAAGTCAGTATAGTCATAATGACACCAAATTTTCTTGTTTTTCTTTCCACTTCATAGAATTCACTACTTGATTTTATACAAACAGGTTCAAATGGCTCTAAAGGGTGATTCATCATCAAAGCAAACATCAAAGAATATTACCAAGAACAAACCAGTCCTAAATTCCGATTACCACTTGAGGAATCAGGAAACCGATAAATCAAGAAATGGCCTCATAGAATACCTAATGAAGAAGAAGACAGATCCAAGAGAGAGACGACCTCGGGGAAAAAAAGTAGCTACCAAGGAAGACACACCTCCAAAAGGGACAAGAAGGAAGAATCCCCTCACCTCACCACACCATTCAATGTCCCAGTCTGAAGATGACAGTGACAATGATGATGAAGACATCGAATCTAGCTCGATAATGGTAACAACGAAGAGGTTGACTTTAGCTCTAGGGAAGAAATTGATAAGAGTGACAGTGAAGAGCATGTGACTATGATTGATATTCAGCCACCACCACCACAACCTCAAATCCTATTATTTATTGAATCCACTCCAATGTCCTTGGTTGAATAGTGGGGGTACCTCAAAATGTAGGATACTTATAATAAGGGATTGGTAGTAAACCTAACCATAGGTAACCCTAAGATGGGGATATATCTGGAGAAAAGATTAACTACAACAAGCATGTCTAAGATGCTTTAGTTCACGGCTCAGTTTCATCAATATGGGTTTCAGTGTATGACCACAACTCCTGGGAGATTCAGCCCTGCATTAGTGCGGGACTTCTATGCGGCCTATAGAGGGGCGCTGAAGAGATAATATCCACAGGGCAAATTGTGGAAGGGTGGTGAGCTAATCACTTCATTAATAATTTGGGGAGTTTAGGAAAACATATTCTCAAGGACTATTTTAAGATTTTTTCACAGACCTGATTTCCAACCACCAGTGAATACAACTGAAATTGCATACCGTATGGATGAAATATGCAAAATAACAAGGAAACAAATGGGTACGACAAATAAGATGGTGAATTTTTGGTGGATAGCAAACATTATTGCTATAAATGGAGAAGAAACGAGTTGGTTAGTTGGTGTTCAGGTAATGAATTTGCAATAGATTGTCAAGCACATGTTGCACTTTGAGGCAACGGTGTGGTGGACTCTTGCTCGGCATAGACAATTCCCTATAAATGGTAACAATGTTATTAATCCATTCCGCGTAGCATTGATAGCAAGACTCATGTCTGGGTATGAGTTCAATATGGCGTAATTCATTTTTAGAGAAATACATGACCAAGCAATGGGCAATGAGAAAGTGATTATGGCATTCCCATGCTTGTTGATAGAGATATGCTTGGAGGTAGGGGTGTCATAACTTCTAGTAATAGAATAATACATTGAGCCAAAGAACACCATTAACTTAGGGTTGATTAGGGATGCAGTGAACCCTATGACTACGGAGCCAAAGCAAGGATCAGCATTACTAGCTAAGGCTCTTCGAAACATGGATGCAAGTACTGTGGATGCTAGATTCACCGAGGATACTCCTATTAAGTGGGGCGGTCTAAGACCCATCCTTCTAATGTAGCTAGTACATCCAGTACTCCTACTCCCCCACAGACTGCATCACCATATCCATCCATATCCATATTAGTTCCGATAGGTTATGTCATAGGTTATGTCAAATTACCTTATAAAAAGATTGAGAACCTTGGAGAAAAAGGTATAGTTGATGGAAATGGGAGTAAAACCTTGGGTTGATAAAAGACTCGATAAGTAAAACACAAGGGTACAGAGGAGGTTCGATGCTTTTGAACTGAGACTCACTCGCCAGCTTGGAGGTGCTCAAGCTCTTGATTTAGTAGGAGTTAAGACTAAAATAACCAAGTCGCGAAAGTTGGTGAATGAGTTACACAAGAGTCTAGTATTCCCCATGTCAATTATTATGGAGATACAGTCATAAGAAGAGGTAAAAAATATTTGGAGTTCCAAAATTGAAGAAGAAGGACAAAAGAAAAATAAGAGCAATAAAAGTAACAAGTTGAGTACAGAAGAGGAAAACATTAAGAAAGCAGTGTAATAGAAAATAGTGTGTGAAGGACCGAAAGGTGAGGGTCCAGGATATGGTGGCAGGGGCTAGCAGTTCCAGACCCGCTGATGATGCTGAGAGACACAATGATTCAGTTCTACTACCCGATCTATCATTGAGAGTACCGACCACAACTGGTGCCATGACTACGGAAATGGTCTTGACAGCTGATGGGAGTACTGTTGAGCAAAGTGGGGCCCTATCTTAGGGTACTCGTGATGATATGGTATGAGCTATCACCTAGGGCACCCAGGTATGTTCTCAATCCATGATTGGCATTGCTACATGCACTGGGGAAAGTGCATAAGTTTTAGTTGGGGGTGTGGGTGTACCATAGTCGCCACGAGTTATAGTTGTCGTGTTTCAAAACCCATAGGCCATAGTCTGAATAATGAACAGGCATGTATATGTATGTATTGATTATGGGATGCTTAAATAAGGAGAACTATGTGCATAGGTAGTCGATAATTTTATACTAGTTTGTGGTAATTGACTTTGGTTGAAAAAATTATAACCCCCCCTCAAAAAAAATTGTGATAAACTGTGTGATGTGTGTGCATGTACAACTACTGACAATCCCTTAATGGCATTACAATTAGGAATGAAATAACTATGGCATGTAGGTGCATGAACTAGATAGTTGGTAACTGACAATGTTACCCTGTACAAAGTGATTGTGAGACGTTACTTAGTTACCAGTATGTATGGAGTCCATAACTTGCCCGGTTGATTTTGCCTAGAATGTAGGATGGTTGGGGTAGGAAATGAGCATTAGCCATTTTTCTGATTAGTTCACTCGATCCTAAAATGCCAAACCAAATGAAATAGGAATCCCTTGATCTTGAATTTGAGCGTAATTGACCGACTTTTATTGTTTACACCAATTTCACCTTCCTACTTGACAACAATGAACCTGTTTTTTCCCTGATCCTCCTTGGACATTTTGCTCCTTAACTCAGGCAAATCGCCTAAGTTGAGAGTGACTATCATAGGGGTGCATAGTAAAAAGTGAGTACGAAGAAAGAGGTGTAGGTAGAAAATAAATAAGGGCTGGTGTGGTAAATTAAAAATGAAAAAGAAAAAGAAATATAAAGGGAAAAAATAAAGAAAAAGAGAACTACACCGGCCTAAGAATAGGCATGAAAAAAAATAAAAAGGGGAGAAATAAGGGCGGAGTAAATAAAAAGATAGTAGAAAAAAATTGGACCCCAAAGAAATCATAGTGCCAAGGAGGTTGAGTCACTTAAAAATTCCCATATATATATACATATCATAACCAACCCCAAGCCTGCATTACAAGACTAACAGTCCTATAGTGATCCTAGGCTGATCATCTAGAAATTTAGGTAAAAAGCATAAGGGCAAACTTATGGCATTCTGTGTACACTAATTGGAACTTCTTTGAGAGTGTGAGCGTATTTAGACCATCCCTAAAATAGTAGTATGAATCAAAATGAGTGATAGGGACTTCTTTGACTGTGAGGGTGCATGGTTTGCAATGTTAGGTTATGTATTTTTTTGGGTAGTGTACATTGCTTAGGCCTAGTTGTTCGTCGCTAATGTAATAACATCATTGGATTCCAGTAGGTCGCACTATGGTACTGAATCAGTATACATAGTAGCATTTAAAATAGTGAAATAGGAGGGGGATACAAGTGCTCTTAAGCAAATTGATAAATTGACTACCAAATGTGTCACAAGACTCTTCGAAGTTAAGTATCGTATTTTTGTGGGTTTGATCTCTATTTTTCCTAAGGACACACAAACATTCTAAGTTGAGGGTGTTGATTTGTTGAAACTTAGCAGCATACTTAATGCATAAAACAAGGGATTTATGCTTGAACTTAGGCTATCTAGTTGGATATGATATGGTTTTGTGTATTGTTGCAGGTGAAATAGGATGACATTGGTGTTGGACTAAAAGGATTGAAGAAAAGTCTTAAAAATCTAATGAACTGGTTAGGCTATGAGTCGTCAAGACACTATACGACTCGTAGCCAAACTAGTAAGGATGGCAGTGGCTAAGGCTAAGCTGGAGGATCTAAGTATCAGATGATAATGACTCGTAAAGAGTGAATACAAGTCATAGCATAAAGTCGTAAAGAGAATAGAGAGCTAGGATGAAGTCCAGAAGTGAAGTGATAGAAGACTACGAGTCGTAAGGTCTTACTACGGCTCGTAGTGAGAAATCATAAAGATACCAGTGTTTAAAGTCCTAAAGTTTAAGGAACAAGTGGCAACGAGTGAAGACAACGAGTATTAAGGACTCATTATGACTCGTGGTGATGAATCGTAATGATAGCAGAAGCTTAGAGCCTGGAAGATGAAATCACACTAGAATGGCAAAACTAGCAAACCTACGACTCGTAAAGAGACCTTACAAGTCGTAAGGATTGCCGACTTACTTTTCCTATTCCATTTTTATTAGGATTTATTTATTATTTTGAGATACTATAAAAACCTTAGGGTTATTCCTTTATTAGGTTATGCACTATAGACGCACTTTTACATTACTCTTGATACTTTTTGGTTTTGTAATCAATTAAAGATTTTTTATTTCACTCTTTCATCATTGTACAATTAATTACATGTATTCTTCATTGATCATCATGAGTTATTGCATAAGCATGAGCGTCTAATTTCCATGAATAAGGTTGTGGGAACCCTGGTAGATTAGCTACGTAGGGTAAGTGGGAAATTTATCTATTCTACTACAATTGCATGTATTGCAATCATCTTCATACTAATTAGACCTAAGCTACTTCAGAAGCTTGGGAATTGCCTGTTTCGAGAACGTCCTTACAAGGGAGTTTAATATTGGGAAAAAGAGGTTACGATGGTGAGTCAAGGCTATCAACCTTCATCTAATCAACTCGAGACTTAAAAGGTGAGAGTTAAACTGAGGTTATAGACAAAAGACACCAAGGCAACACCCTGAGACTTACAAGGTAAAGGGTGAAATCTATCTACACGTTCACAAGACAGTTAATAGTACAGAGCTTGTCAACTTTGCATGCATAAAAGTATGATAGGTGGGTTGAACATGAGAATCTTACGTAGTTGTGAAGACAAGGGGAACACAATCCTAGTGTTCGTCTTCTATTGTTTATAGATTGAAGCATTCAAGTTTGGCTATTTATTACTATTGACTTTCAATCCCCCCATTTACTTTTCCGCACTGCTCGTGGATTTTGTCAAGTTTGAGATACTGTTTAATGCAATTCCTTGTGGGTTCGACCCCAACCTTAGTATGGTTACTATATTTGGCATCGAATGCAGCATACTTCTTAGAAGGTTAGTTTTTTGCAAGATCAATAAGCTCCCCATGGACAACCTACTAAGAGCATCAACGACAACATTAGCTTTACCTGGATGGTAGCGAAGACTCATGTCGTAATCCTTAAGAAATTTGAGCCATCACCTCCTCCTAAGGTTCAATTTCTTCTGCATAAACACATACTACAAGATCTTATGGTCTGAATATATATCCATATGCACTCCATAAGATAATGGTGCAAAATCTTCAAAGAAAATACCAGAACTGCCAACTCTAGATCGTGAGTCGAATAGTTCCTCTTGTGAACCTTAAGCTTCCTGGAAGCATAGGCTACAACCTCACCATGTTGCAGCAAAACACAACCCAGTCCCATGCAAGACTCATCATAAAACACAACAAAACCATCAATCCCATCGGGAAGGGTCAAAACTGGTGCAGGAGTCAACTTATCCTTCAACTTCTCAAAACTACCCTCACAAGCATCGAACCACAAAAACTTAACCTTATTCTGAGTTAACTTCATCAACGGAGCAACAATAGATGAGAAACTCTCCACAAATCTCCTATAATACCCATCTATGCCCAAGAAGCTCCTAATGTCGGTTGGAGTTGTGGGCCATTTCTCAACTGCCTCAACTTTTTGTGGATCCACCTTGATCCCCTCACTAGAAATAACATGCCCCAGAAAAGTCACAACACTTAAACAAAATTCACACTTAGAAAATTTTGCATATAACTTCTAGTCCTTAAGGGTCTGCAACACAATTTGAAAGTGATTGGCATGATCCTTCTCACTCTTAGAATACATCAAGTGTCATAAATAAAGACTATAACAAGTAAATCCAGAAACTGCTTGAAAACCCAATTCATAAGATCCATGAACGTAGTCGGAGCATTAGTCAACCCAAATAAAATAACCAAAAATTCATAGTGACCATACCAGGTTCAGAAAGTAGTGTTGGGAATATCAACCTCCCTAATTTTATACTATTGATAACCCGAATGAAGATCAATCTTAGAAAAATATCTAGCACCCTGAAGTTGGTCAAAAAGGTCATCAATCCTAGGAAGAGGGTACTTATTCTTCACTGTCACCTTATTCAATTGACGATAATCTATGCACATTTGAAGACTCCCATCTTTCTTTCACATGAAAAGTACAGGTGAAATCCACGAGGAAACACTAGGATGAATGAACCATTTATAAAGATGATCTTTCAATTTCTCTTTTAGCTCCTTTAATTTAGTCAGAGCAATCCTATAAGGAGGAATGTAAATAGGATGAGTACTCGGTAGAAGATCAATCCCAAAGTCTATTACCTTATCGGGAGGAATTCTGGGAAGATCATCAAGAAACACTTCAGGAAATTCATTAACCATAAGGAGAGATTGCAAAGAAGGTCTTTTAGAATTAGAATCCTTAACCAAACTAGATGATATAGACACCCTTTTAAAATTAATTTCTGAGCTCTAAGATAGGAAATAAACCTCTCTTTGGGCACTAAGGAACCCCCCCCCCCATTCAATTAAAAGTTCATTAGGTAAATGGAAACTGACCTTTCGGATCCTACAATCCGAAGAAGCATAGCATAAATGAAGCCAACCATCCCCAACATAACATCAAAATCCACCATATGCAACTCTATCAAATCCACCAATGTCTCCTTATGAAAGATGGACACCACACATGTCATGACCCAAATTAGGGTCTGACCGTGATGGGTATCTCAAGTCCAACAAGGACCGGAGACCACCCCCTGCACTTAGACAAACTTAACACAATACCCCAAACAATGGATGAATTTTAAATATATAACAAGATATCATAAGATAAGATCAAAGAATTTAAGACAGGTCTATAATCGATAATCGTTAACCAACCAACATCATCCAAGTCCACAGTAATATCCACAAACCCTTCTAACAAAATCAAAATCAACAAAGTGTCAGGACATGCCCCTGACTCTGACAATGATAATGTAACTATGAACTCTTCAATTCTAGTCTATGAAAGGAAACTAATGAAATGACCAAGTCTTCCAGAGAATGGAATCTCACCAATTCACCACCAACGATTGACAAACTGAGTTGATCCACCTAACACTGTGCAGGAAAAGTAGAAGTATCTCAGGAGCCTACATCGTGAGGGATACAGTATCTAGAGATGGTTAGTGGGTTGAGCACTAGAATGTAACTTAGGGGTAGGGGATAAAATAATGCCATAAACCACATTTTAAAAATCATTCAAGCTAGTGCACATAATCATATATATATATATATATATATATTTAAACATGTCATGCAGAGAAAGGGAACAAGTCTTAGCATGAAGTGAAACTTTATCCTGGAAGATATAGCTCAACCGTCATAAACAGGCACCCCACAGGCTATATGGATTTAGCTCCCTCTGATGAAAGGGCCGAAGTGCGTGTTAGCCATATGAATTGGAGGTATCAAGGAAAACTAAGGAATGCCCGACCCTATGTTAATCTAAGATACAATATATATCAATAGTATGAACCATGCACATAGATCATCAAGACTAAACCTCACGTCAGTAAACAGAAGTTTCCAGTATAAGTCATCCAAGAACCACACCTTCACGGCTTCACTACATAGCCCCCATTAAGCCCAATTTAAAACAAGTTTCACATAACCCATTTATTAACCAATGAACCATCTGTTAAGGTACACCATGGGTATCGTAATACCCTTACTTTTGAAAGCTTATCTCTAAGCCATAACAATCACCTTAACTTAGGGGAATGCCTCGACCCCCTTTGTTCATTAAATCAAATCATAGCCAAAAAGGATTTCAACATCCATGTTCACTATTTATTCTTTAATGAAATGCAATATCATAGGTGAGTAAGTTAAATCAATTGGCAATTTCACAATTAAAAGCCGTTCACACAAGTGGATTGAGGGGACACAATTATTCAAAATCAATTCCAATTTAAAAATACCAATTTTGGAGAAAACCATGACCCCTTAGTTTATTCACCATTCCCATGCACCCCATAAGTTGAAAACCACCAATAAAGCATAGAAAATGCATAATAAATCATAGGAAAACAATTTAAGAATCAACCATATCAATACCCTCAACTACATCAAAACCCATATTCAAAACCATCCAACTAAACCATTTAAATACATGTTTTTCCTAAACTGATAACTGGGTAAGAGTAACATGCCTGAAATATCAAGAGTTATGGAGGGAATTTGTCCTTGAGAGCTCTAATTGATGAACTTCTTGGAAACCTAAAGTATCTTGGTTGAGAGAATTTAGAGAGTTTGAGAGTGTTTTGATTGAGTTATGAATAAGAAATAATGACTTAAAGTGATTTATGGGCGTGGGGTCTAAGTAAGGGAAAAGGGTAATTGACCAGAAAGTCCTTAATGAAAAGACTAAAAAATCACCGCCAGTCGTTACGGGTGCCTTTAAAACTCTTAGGGTCAGCCTACAAATCTTATCGTTCAGTCGTAGGCTGGACAGTGTCTAGGATCCCCAACACTGACTTGGCTAAGAGTCGTACCATACGACTCGTACTTACTTATTATGACTCATTTGGTCCAGTCATTGTCAAAACAGAAACAATTTAAGCATCACACTGGTTTGGTTACGGAAGACACCGCATGACTTATTACGAGACCCTATGACTCATTTGGTCTAAGTCATAGTCAGGACAAAAACTCCAGGCCAATATACTAGCCAGGGTACGATTGGGTCCATAAGATCCGTCAAGACTCCCTATGACTCTAAGGGGAGTCGCAGTCTGGACAGTGAGAATAAAATTTTAGAAATTTTCGAGGAACCAAAAAATTTGGGGTGTTACATTCCCCCCCATTAGGATCATTTGTCCTTGAATGGTGAGACAAGGTATCCCTTAACACGATTTAACACAGAAACACACCCACTCTTACCTTTAACAAAGAAAAAAAATAAATATATCAAGGAATTCACAATTTTCTTTAATAAAGTCAGAAAACAAAGATACTATGGAATACACATACCTCTCGCACAATCATTTGGAGTGACAAATAAGAATGGGTATTTGGACTTCATGTCTTTTTCAGCTTCCCAAGTAGCTTCTTCACACTTTTGGTTCCTCTATAAAACCTTTATTAAATCCACGTCCTTCGCACATAACCAACAAACTTGTCGATCTAAGATTAAGATAGGTACTTTCTCATAGGATAAGGAATCTGAGACGCCCACACCATCCAAAGAAATGACCAAAGAAGAATCACCCACTTATTTCCTCAGCATCGACACATAAAAGACCGGATGAATAGAACCTAAACTTGAAGTAAATTACAATTCATAAGCCACATTGCCCACACGCCTCAAAATATAATATGGACAAACATAAGGAGGACTGAGATTCCCCTTCTTTCCAAACTGCATCACTCCCTTCATGGGAGACACCTTCAAGAACACTAAATCACCGTCATCAAACTCCAAATCCCTTCGCCTTACGCCAGCATAGGACTTTTGGCAACTTTAGGCGGTCTTAAACCTATCTAAAATCACCTTTACCTTTTCCATAGCTTGGTGAATCAAGTCAGGACAATACAACCTATTCTCACCAACCTCAAACCACCCAATAGAAGACCTACACTTCCTACCATACAAATTCTCAAATAGAGCCATCCTAATACTCGAGTGATAACTATTATAAGAAAACTCGATGAGAGGAAAATGGTTACCCCAAATACCATCAAAATTAATCACACAAGACCTTAGTATATCCTCCAAAGTCTATATTGTCCTTTCTGCTTGTCCATCTGTCTATGCGTGAAAGGCGGTGCTAAGGTTCACCTTAGTCCCCAAACCTTTTTGAAAAGAACACCAACAGTAAGATGAGAATTGAGTACCTCAATCAGATATGATGGTAACTAGAGCACCATGAAACTTTACGATCTCTTCAATAAAGAGCTTAGTGTAATCTTCAGCTTAATAATTAGTTTTCACTGGCAAAAGTAAGGAGATTTAGTTATCCTATCCATAATGACCCAAATGGAATCAAACTGACGGCGTGACCGCAAAAGTCTAGTAACAAAATCCATATTAATCATTTCCCACTTCCACACAAGTAACTTAATTTCTTGAAACAACCCACCAGTTCTCAAGTTTTCCACCTTCATTTGTTGACAAACCATGCACTTCACCACAAAAATGACCACATCCCTATTCAGGTTTTTCCACCAATAAATTTCTCTCAAATCATGTTACATCTTTGTCAAACTAGGATGAACAGTGTACCTCAACTTATGAGCCTCAGCTAAGATCCTCTCACACAGCCCATCAACATTGGGAACATACAAACTATCTTGGTACTTGAAGATACCATCACCACCAATCTCAAAGGCCATCACCTTCTGGTGACCCACATCATCCTTGATCCACATCAGGATAGGATCCAAAACTTGATTCTCTTTCACGCCATCACCAAAAGATGACTTCACTACCTCTTGCACAATTATACCACCATCCTCAGAGTCTAAGAGATGAACTTCAAGATTAGTAAAATGGTGAATATCCTTCACCAATTCTTGTTTCTCCTCATCCACATAAGACAAGCTTCACATGGACAACCTTCTAAGAGCATCAGCAACCATGTTAGCTTTACCTGGATGATAATGAAGTCTCAAGTCATATTCATTGAGCAACTCATGTTATCTCATTTGCTTGAGATTCAACTCCTTTTGGGTGAATACATACTGCAAAGTTTTATGGTCTAAGAAGATGTCAACATGAACCCCATACAAATAGTGATGCCAAATCTTCAATGCAAAGACCACAACCAATAATTTCAAATCATACACCAAATAGTTCTTCTCATGCACCTTCAACTGCCTAGAAGCATATGCAACCACCTTACCATGTTGCATCAACATACAACCCAGCCTCACCCAAGACGTATCAATATAAATAATAAATTCGTCGGTACCCTCAGGTAGGATCAAAATCAAAGTCAAAGTTAGATTTTCTTTCAACTTCTCAAAACTTCTTTCACAAGCATCGGACCATAAGATCCTTCTGAGTCACCTTAGTCAATGGGGCAGCAATAGAAGAGAAACTTTCCATAAACCTCCTATAATAATTGTCTAAACCCACGAAGCTCCAACTATCAGTTGGATTCGTAGGTCTAGGTAACTTCTTAGCCACAAAAACTTATTATGGATCCACCATAATCCCTTCACTAGAAACAACATGACCTAGATAGGTCATAACATTTAACAAGAACTCACATTTAGAGAACTTCACATACAATCACTGATCCTTCAAGGTTTGTAACACAAGGCAGAGGTGATCGGCATGATCTGCCTCACTTTTGGAATACACCAAAATATCATCAATAAATACAATAATGAACAAATCCAAGAACTGATGGAATACCTGGTTTATAAGATCTATGAACATTGTTGGGGCATTAGTCAAACCAAAAAGCATCACCAAAAACTCAAAATGGCCATATCAGGTTTGAAAAGCAATCTTAGAGATATCCACTTCCCTAATCCTCAACTGATGGTAGGACGACCGAAGATCAATCTTAGAAAAGTACTTAGCTCCCTAAAGTTGGTCAAATAAATCATCGATCCTTGGAAGTAGATACTTATTCTTCACAGTCACCCTATTCAATAGGTGGTAGTCTATAAACATCCTAAGGGACCCATCTTTCTTATGCATAAAAAGATTTAGAGCACCCTATGGATAAACACTAGGGTGGATAAAACACTTATATAAAAGATCTTTCAACTGCTCCTTAAGTTCTTTTAACTCAACTGGAGCCATTCGATAGGAAGGGATAGGGAAGGATGAGTGTCGGTAGAAGATCAATCCGAAAATCAATCTCCCTATTGGGATGAACACCAGGAAGTTCATTAGAAAATACCTCGGGAAACTCATAGACCATAGGGACCAAATGCAGGGAAGGATCTTCAGATCTAAAATCCTTAACCCAGACCAAGTGATAAAGATACCCCTTGGAAACCAATTTTCGATCTCCAAGATAAGAAATAAACATTCCCTTAGGCACTAGGGAACTACCTTCCCACTTAACCACTGGCTCATGCAAGAATCAAAAACTAACCCTTCGAGTTCTACAGTCAAGAGTCGCATAGCATGAGTGCAGCCAATCTATCGCCTAAATCATATCAAAGTCTAACATGTCTAATTCAATCAGGTCCACAAACATCTCTCTACCACGAATGGATACCATACAACCCCTATAGATTCTTCTAGCCATAATAGAGTTACCCACGAGGTTAGACACAGAAAAGGGATCAAGAATACACTCAAGATCAAAACCAAAATAAATAGCCACATAAGGGGTCATATAAAAAATAGTAGACTCAGGATCAAGTAGACAATATACATCACGAGAGAAGAGTTTTAGTGTACTAGTAACAACATCAAGAGATGCCTCAGAATCTTTATAAGTTGCAGGAGAATATATATGATTCTGACCAAGACTGGAGCTAGAAGTAGCACCTTTTGGTGCGAAGCAGAAGAAACAGCAATCGGGACCTTATTATCCCCCATAGCAATATCACCTGAAGGACATTTCCTCTGAATATAGCCAGGCTAATCACATATGAAACACTTATTCCTCTCCTCATCATAAAAGCTACTATGCACCTTACCAAAAAAACAACAAGGGGGATAAGATGGAGTCGACTTAGCCCTACTGGCTGAGATTAGGCACCTTATGCCTTAAATCTACTATTTCTCTAAAAACGGCGATTATCGGATGGCCTAGGATATGGAGCACTATCCATAAAATAGAAACCAGAATTCCCTCACTTCTTTTTAGACCATTTCCTACCATCTCTACCACTATGATATAGACCTCCACCCTGATTGAAATACCAAAACCTCCTACTCTGCCTTTCACTCACCTCTTGATGCTTCTTCTTTTTATCCTCCACTTGTTTCATATACACCACAAGCCAATAGATATTTATATCACTATTTAATAAGGCAGACTTACACTCTAGCACCAAGTCTTGAGACAAACCTATAGCAAATTTCTTCATCTTAGCCCTCATATTAGATACTAGTTTAGGAGCATAACGGGATAACTGATGAAACATCATGGAATACACATTCACAGCCATCTTGCCTTGCTTCAAATTCATGAACTCCTCAGACTTTGACTCCCTCAACTCATGAATAAAGAAGCAGTCAAGAAAAGCACTAGAGAAATCCTCCCATAAAGCCAACTTTGCATTATCTCCCCTAGACTGATCCCACTCCTCATACCATTGATACGTTATATCCTTCAGATGGTATGCAACAAACTCCACACCCTCAGAGTAAAAGACATACATCACATAGATAATTTTCCCTATCTCATCTACAAACCCTTAAGGATCTTCCTCAACCTTAGAACCAGTAAAGGTCAGAGGATTCAGCCTTATGAACTGGCAACTCTAATGGCCTAAAAACACTCACAACAACACCAATAGGACTTGACTAACATGACTGAGATATCACCAACTAGGTCAACAAATGGATGGAACTGTGAAACTCAGCATCAGTAATATCTCCTGGAGATGAACAAGCAGGAGTGTTACTAGCAGGAGAAAAATCGATAGGGACAAGCAAAACTCCCCTAGGGAAATCTAAAGCAGCGACCCTAGATTGAGTTTGAACTGCTTGAGTAGGATGAGCCTCGTCCATATTGTCTTCAAGCAGGAAATAGAAAATATCAGATCTTCTGGGAGGCATGATCTGAAAAACGAATAAATGAGAGTTAGAGGAAACTTCAAGACCTTAGACTCTACAGCCCTATAGTAGATCACAAGAAAGGAAAACATTCCTAAATTACTCATAACCTCTCCCTTACAAGTGTGGCACGCTACACACCCATAAAAGAAATTCTACTTAACACGTGCTTGTAGACACATAATGGCACCAAACCTAGGCTTTAAAACCAACTTTGTCATAACCTGAACCATGGCTTGGTCGTGACGAGTATCTAAAGTCCAATAAGGATAGGATACCACCCCCTGAAACCTAGCCAAACTGAACACAATACCCTCAACATTGAATGAATTCCAAACATATAACAAGATAGCATAAGATAAGCTCAAAGAATTTAAGATATGTCTATAACTGATAATTTCTAACAACCAACATCACCCAAGTCCACAGTATTATCCACAAAGTCTTCTAACAAAATTGAAATCAATAAAGTGTTGAGATATGCCCCCGATCTAACAATGACAATGATAATGTTAATATAAGCTTTTCAATTCTAGTTTATGAAAGAAAACTAATGAAAAGACCAAGTCTTCTGAAGAATGGAAGCTCACCACTTCACCACCAATGATCGATGAATCGGGTCGATCCACCTAGCACTATGCAAGAAAAGTAGAATCATCTTAGATGTCGGCATCGCATGGAGATACAGTATCTGAAGATGGTTAGTAGGTTAAGAATTAGCGTGTAACTCAGGTGTAGGGGATAAAATAATATCATAAACCATATTTTCAAAATTATTCAAGCCAATGCACATAATCATATATATATACATTTAAATATGTCATGTCAGGAAAGGAAACAAGGCTTAGCATAAAGTAAAACTTTATTCTAGATTATGTAGCTCAACAATCATAAACAGGCACCCATGGGATATATATGTTTATCTCCCCCTGCTGAAAGGTCCCTAGTGAGTATTAGTCGCATGAATTGAAGGTATCAATGAAGACCAAGGAATACGCCGACCCCATGTTAATCCAAGATACAATATATATCAATAGTGTAAACCATGCACATAGATCATCAAGACCAAACCTCACATCGATAAATATGAGTTTCCGGTACAAGTCATCCAAGACAAATCTTTATGGCTTAGCTACATAACCCCCATCAAGCCTAATTTAAAACAAGTTTCACATAACTATTCATTAACCAATTAACCATCCATTAAGGCACACCATGGGTATTGTCATAACCTTACACTTGCATGCTTATCTCTATGCCATAACAATCACATTAACTTGGGGGAATGCCTTGACCCCCTTTGTTCATTAAATCAAATCATAGCTAACGAGGCCTTCAAAATACGTATTCATTGTTTATTCATTAATACAATGCAATATCATAGGTGAGTAAGTCAAACCAATTGGAAAATTCACAATTTAAAGTTATTCACACAAGTTATTGAGGGGACATAATTATTCAAAACCAATTCCAATTTCAAAATACCAATTTTGGGAGAAACCATGACCCCTTAGTTTATTCACCATTCCCATGCACACCATAAGTTAAAAACTACCAATAAAGCATAGGCAATGCATAATAAATCATGGGAAAATAATTTAAGAATCAACCATATCAAAACCCACATTCAAAACCATCCTATTAAACCATTTAAATACATGTTTTTCATAAAGTAATAATTGGGGAAGAGTAACATGCCTAAAATATCAAGAGTTATGGAGGGAATTTGTCCTTGAGAGCTCCAATTAATGAACTTCTTAGAAACCCTAACTATCTTAGTTGAGAGAATTTAGAGAGTTTTCGAGTGTTTTTAATTGAGTTATGAATGAAAAATAACCCCTTAAAGTGTTTTATGGTGTGGAGTCTGAGTAAGGAAAAAGGGTAATTGACCAGAATGCCCTTAATAAAAAGATTGAAAAATTACCGCTAGTCATTACGGGTGCCTTTACGACTCATAGGGTTACCCTATGATTCTTATTGTCCGGTCATAGGCTGGACAGTGTCTAGGATCCCCAACACTGACTTGACTACGAGTCGTACCATACGACTCATTTGTCCTAATCGTTGTCAAAGCAGAAATAATTTGGGCATCACACTAGTTTGGTTACGAAAGACACCATACGACTCGTTACGAGACCCTATGACTCATTGGGTCTAAATTGTAGTCAGGATAAAAAGTCCAGGCTAACATACTAGTCAGGCTACGATTGGGTCCATAAAATCTATCAAGACTCCCTACGACTCATAAGGGAGTCGCAGTCTGGGCAGTGAGGATAAAATTTTAGAAATTTTCAAGGACCAAAAATTTGGGGTATTAAAACACAACCCCTATAGATTTTTATAGCAACAATAGATTCACAGATTGGAGTGGAAATAGAAAAGGGGTCAAAAATATTTTCAGGACCAAAACCAAAATGCACAGCCACATAAGGGGCACATAAGATAAGGTAGAACCCAAACTAAGCAAACAATAAACATCACGCAAATAGAGCTGTAACAAACCCATAACAACATCTAGAGATGCCTCAGATTCCTGAAGAGCAGTAAGTGCATAGAGATGATTTCGGTCAGTGTCAGTACCAAAAGTAGCACCCAAGGGCAGGAGCTGAAGATGTGGCAACCAGAACTATCTTAGACCTAATAGAAACCTTGGATGAAGGAAAATCTCACTATATTTGACCAAGCTGACCATAATTATAGCACTGATTTCTTCCTTCCTCACAATACCTATGGTAATCTACCCACAAAAATAACAAAGGGGATAAGGTAAGGCTGACTAAGCTTTACTAGCCTGAGACTAGGTACCCTATGACTTAGTTACATTGTTTTCCTGAAAATGACTATCACCGAAAGTCTTAGGATAAGGAGCACTTGCAGACAAATATGAATTTCCCTAATTCTTTCTTTTAGTCCACTATCTACCATCTATTTTACTATTTTACTGACCCGCACCCTGCTCTAAATATCTAAACTTCTTATTTTTTCTCTTTCCCATCTCTACCTGCTTTTTTTCTTATCCTTAACCTGCTACATATAAACCACTAGGTTGGAGATATCTATATCATTTTTCAATATTGCAGCCTTACACTCCAGTACTAAGTCACGAGAAAAACCAGAAGCAAACTTCCTCGTTTTGAATCTCATGGTGGACATCAATCTGGGCATAACAAGACAACTATTGAAATTTCAATGTGTATTCTTTCACACTCATCTTACCTTGCTTCAGATTCACAAACTCCTCATCTTTATCATCCTTCAACTCCTGAGAAAAGAAATGATCAAGAAATGCCTATGAAAAGTCATCCCACACATCATGCTTAACATCATCACCCCTCATAGCTTACCACTTCTCGTACCACTGATAAGATACATCCTCTAACTGATATATAGCAATCTCTAGACCCTCAGAATCAGTAGCATGCACTACCCTAAAAATCTTCTCCATCTCATCAATAAACCCCTGAGGATCCTCCTTAATCTTAGAGCCTATAAAGATTAGGGGATTCAACCTCATCAACTGGCCAACCTGAGTGACCTCAGATTAATGAGCAATAGAACCAACACGGTCAGAATGACGAGACTGCAAGGCCAGCAACTAAATAAGCATATGGATAGACTGATGGAATTTTTCATTTGACATATCTCCCTGAGGTAACTGAGCATAAATGTCACCAACTTGAAAAGCTAAAGGAGGACTAGTAGGGACCGGTGGAACTTCATATGGGGTGGCACAGTCAGGAGCAAGGATCCTAGACTAGGTTTGTACTTCATAAACAGGGCGAGTCCCCTCCACATTCTTCTCAGGTGGAACAGAAGGTCCAATAGAGTTTTTACGAACATTAGATCTTTGGGGAGGCATGATCTAAAATACGAAAAAAATAGGAGTTAGAGAATTTTCATAACACTAGACTCTATAGCTCAAAATAGAACATAAGAAAGGGAAACATTCCCAAAAGCATTGTAGCCTTCCCATTATAAGTGTGGCGCACTGCACACTCACAAAAGAGACTATACTTGAGATGGATTTGTGGACACCTAATGACCCTAAATCGTGCTTTGATACCAAGGTTGTCACGACCTGAACTAGAGCCTAGCCGTGATGGATATCTCAAGCCCACAATGGACTAGTGAGCACCCTTTAACCTAACCTCAAGAGAAAAATAATAACAATAAATCAGAAGTCAATGAAGATAGGAATAAAAGATAAATAGATAACTCAAATGGAAACTAAGATTCAAAAAAACAACCAACCTACACTTATCCACAATAGCCTCAAAAACAAGAATAGAAATAAGTCGGGAGGCCCTCTATAATCACCAAAGAAAAGAATCCAATAGTACTAAGTCAATTAAGAAAGAATAATGAAATGACAAGGCCTTTCGAATGATGGAGGCTCACTATTTCACAATAATTTAACAAACGTGCTCGACCACCTAATGCCGCATAGGAGCAACGAAAATGTATTTGGACCTTACATCATTAAATGATATAGAATCCTAAGACAGATAGTGGGATAAACACAGGCATGTAACTAAGGAAGAGTGATAACATAATGCCATGTCCAAAATCAGTCAAAAATCACATATACACACTTATATATTCATATATAGTATGCTAGGATAGGGTAAAGGGTCATAAGCATACAAGTTCAAATATTTAACCTGAACTATGTAGCTCAATTTACCCTAAAGGCACTCATGGGCTATATGGGCTCATCACTTCCTACTGAAAGTTCCCACTACGTGTTAGCCGTACGAACCAAGGAAAAACTAAATCCACCAAGGCAATATCCATTCAAAAATATAAATATATCAGGTGTTCATCAAACACGCGGTCATATGGATCCTAGCGTCAGCAAACGTAGTTTTCAGTGTTCGTCCCCCTGCGACTTACACCTTTACGGTGAGCTATATAATTTCCTATAATCCCAAATTAAATAATTTATACACATAAACCAATTTATTAACCCAGGAGTCATTCATTAAGGAATTTACCACTTGGTATCATCATACCATATGCTTGCATGCTTATTTAATTATGTCAAACCGATTCACTGTAATTACCCTTCTGATCATTTTTTTTATATTTCTGATTATATTTTCCATTAGGGCTTCTCCATATATACCTCAAGTCATTTATATATTATTGATATTGATGGTTTGGTTATCAAGCAGTTCATTTGGTTTTTAGAGCCAATTCCGTATTTTGAAGTATTCGCTGATTCCAAATGGACACTGGCAAAAACTTAAGTAAGATGATCTTGGATGAAAATTCTAAATGCACTAACAGATCTAAAATTTCTATTTTAGGCAAGGTAGACCTTTGATTTGGGTCCTAATGCACTCAAACTCATTTTAACCTATTGGTCTGAAAGTGGCAAAATCAGTAGACATCGGTGTAGGGGCCACAATTGGTGTAATCGACCTTGTATGGAAAATCCAACTTCACCAATGCATCCATAAAGTCAAATTTAGTGGGGTTACATAGTTTGTTTGTAAAATATAGAGTCCGAATGAGTTTTGGGGGTTAAAAATAAGTTTTGACTTTGCTGGTGCTGGTGCATCTCGATCGCACAGGGCCTATTGTGATCGTGATAGTATGATCATGGTCCCTAGGATCTATATAAAGACATCCCCATACTTGGTATGGGTATATAAGGAGCCTATAGGCTGCGTTTTGACCAATTTAACCCATCTTTGAGAGCTAGAACCCCCAAATAAGTGTAATAACTCAAAAATTGAGTCTTATGGGTGTCTTGGGAGCTTGATAAACATCTTTTATTGTGATTATCATCCAAATTAAGGTAATATTACATCACTTTATTGATAAATTAATTAGTTCTTGACCCAAAACCCCAATATAGCTTATGGCTTGATTTTAGTCCCAAATTTGCTTTATTTTCACCCATTTATTGAGGGTTATGATTCCTTCTTCATGTATGAACGTTTGGTTGACATCTAAATGCATTTTCCATAAGTGGAACCCATGTGGGGGTTTGGTGTCATTTTTGGACCCGAAGCACAATAGTGCAATATTGGTATCGTTAAACTCGTATTGATGAGTAGATTATTATTTTGATAGTGTGATGGCATTTTGGGGATTGTAAATTTAAGTTAGATGTGTGGTAAATGATGTAAGGTTTTACGGTTCGTCTTTAAGGTAGGCTTCTGTACACTTTTCTTTGTAGATAATTTGTGATATATACTTGTGTGAATGTGAATGTTAAGTTTGATTATGGATATGATGACTGAGTATTGAATATTGAAGTTTGGGTATTTAATGAGGGTTTTGACCCGTAAGTTGAAATTCTTAATACCCTTTAAGGATTCTATGGTCTCCTACGTTGATTGAACTAATTCATAGATTAGATATGATATAATGATATGTTTGGGATGTGGATTTAAGCGTTGCAAACATGATTAGTATATTTTAACTTATTAGGCTAGTGTGGTGATCTTGGAATCATAGTTTGGGTTGAGTTGACTTAAATGCCATTATTTCTAGACAAAGTTCCTATCTTAGGATTGATCTTGGCTTTCTTGACATCTAAAAGTTAGAATAGATACCTTAGCCTAGATTGGGGCATAGATTGCCTAAATATGGAAATTGAGGATTAGAAGTGGGTTCATCCGGCCCACTTAGGCCAATACTTATGTTAGCCATTGTGGACTTAGTTGCGGATGTTAGGCCTAGTTGAAACTAATGAACCTTATTTATGAGATTTGTTTGGTGAATTGATAGATAATGATGTATTTTCTCCCAGATAGTAACTAATGGCTTATGGCCATGATATTGGGCATATAGAGATGTTATTTCCTCTTAGATATGATATTTGGCCTATAAAGATGTTATTTCCACTTTCATATGATATTGGGCCTACAGAGGTATTTTTCCTCTTTGATATGGTATTGGGCCTATAGAGGTGTTATTTCCCCTTAGATATGATATTGGGCCTTTAGATATGTTATTTCTCTTAGATATGTTATTTGGCCTCTAGAGATGATATTCCTCTTAGATGTGATAGATAGCCTACAGAGATGATATTCCTCTAAAATATGACATTTGGTCTAAAGAGGTGATATTCTTCATAGTCATGATGTATGACCTATAGATGTTAGATGCCTCCTAGATGTGAGATGCCTCCTATATGTGATATGATTATAGATATACTACTCCTTATAAATATGATTATGAATATGAGTTTTGGATATGTATATGGGTCTAAGGTCGTGATTATGATGCTGTGATTATTTTGGACACTTTCTTGGGCCAAAGGACATGTTATGATATGAGTTGGATATTCGAGAAGTAATTATTCTTGTAATGTATGCGGTTGTAGTTTATGAATATATATATATATATTTTTACACCCATCTCTCCGGTATGGGACGGAGAAAGATGTGGGATGACGCTTATGATTCCATTGATTGAATACTGGTGATGGAATGCATAGATTCGGTACATTTATGATTACTACATTGGTAATTAGTGTGATCGTAGCTAAAAGACAACCTTATCACTATTTTTCCTAAACAAAGGTTAAAATTCACTTTTCACCTCTAAAATGGAATTCTATACAATAATAATTGCCTAACTTAATGGATAACTTATATATAAAAGAGGTTAATAATTAATGTTTTAAATATTTGATCGAGACGAGTTTTGGTCAATAATTTGATACTATTATTTACTCTGGTCGTGAGACATTCTGCCCCTTTCTATAATTCATAATGATTTAGTCCCAAAATCACTCTGGGTAATAGATTTACAAACCTGCACTCTATTAGCTATGACTTGAGTTCATGCACCTATTATATATACTTATGGATAATGTGATAATGATGATGAGAGACAAATCATGGAAATATAATCTACCCTACTTCTCTTTTCATTATTATTTACTTTAGCCCTCGTGGGGCTTGTTCTTTACTTTAGCCCTCATAGGGCTTGCACTTTACTTTAGCCCTCGTGGGGCTCACTCTTTATTATTAATATTGATTTGGATATTACGATGATCTGATGATGCTCAGCAAGGTCGGAGAATATTATCATGATGTGATGATTCTCGGCAAGGTCGGATGATATTATGATGATGTGATGATTCCCAACAAGGTTGGAGGATATTATGATGATATAATGATTCCCGGCTAGGTCGGGGGATATTATAATAATGTGATGATACCCAAAAGGCCAAAAGATATTATGATGATGTGAGGATGCCCGATAAGTACGAAGATATTATATGATGATATTGATACCCAGCAAGGCCAGAGGATGATTTTATTGATTGTGTACCTTGCATTCATTCTTGGATGTGCATCACTTATCACAAGTATACACCTATTTCTATCAACTGGTATAGGACGACTGCATAGATATAAGTGATAACTTTGCCTTGTATTATTGTATGTTGTTGAACCTTTCGAGTCTGGGGTTGTGGGGGCACACATAGGCTTGACTAGGTATTTGGTTATCCAAAATAGTCGGTTGCTCATGTTGTTATAGACATTGTTATTCTTATTGATATTATCATTGTAATGATCATTATTATGGCTAGTTTATGATAGATTGGTCATTGATTTAGTATAGAGATTTGAGGTATGTTTTCGGCCTTCTCTATCTTATGATTGCATTATTATGCATGTTTTTTCATGTTTAGACATATGGATTAGAAACATTGTGCCACAACTCAAACCAGGGCCTGGCTGTGACGGGCATCTCAAGTCCACTGAAGACCAGAGACCACCCCCTTAGCCTAATCCAACAGAACTAAGTACACCTAGCAGCGGATAAATTCCAACATAAATCAAGATATGATAAGAAGGCTCGAATAATCTATGATAGATCAATATCCAATAATCACCAAGCAATAACCAGCCATTATACCCTTGTCCTAAGAAATGTCCAAAAAAGCCTCTATAAAACTAAAGATAGTCTGGTCGGGACATGCCCCTGACCATAGCCAAAATCAAATCCAAAAGAAAGAGTCAATACATAAGGAAACCTAAAGCATAAAATAGGGATTTATGAAAGATGAAAGCTCACCACTTTAGTCTAACTCATGAGCAGTCCCTCAATCACCTAGTCACTGTGCAGAAGGATTAGGAGTATGGCTAGTTCCTGCATCATGTGGGGATACAACATCTTAAGACGATTAGTGGTTGGAGCGCTAGTATGTATCTTAGGGATAAAGGATACAAAAATACCATGAACCATAATATAGAAACTATTAAAACCAGTGCACAACATCATATGCAATACATATATATATCATATACCAGGAAAAGGAACAGTGCTTAACATAGACTTTAAAACCTTAACCTTGACTGTGTAATTTGACCATCTTAAACTGGCACCCACGGGCTATATAAGTTCAGGTCACACTACTGAAAGGGCCCCAGTGCATGTTAGCTGCGCGAATCGGAGAAAACCTAGGGAAAACTAAAGCCATCAAGTCAACTAGCCATCCCAAAATATATATATAAAGTGTGACTTATGCATAGGACCATCAAGACCAAACCTCACATTGGCAAACATGAGTCTCCAGTATCAGTCCCCCGGGGCATCCACCTTCATGGATTAGCTACACAACCCTCTTTAATCCCATATTAAAAAATTTAACTCATAAACCAACCATTACAACAAGAAGTCAACCATTAAGGCATCATTATGTGGTATCGCCATACCGACTATAGCTTGCAAGTAATGTCATTAGCCAACCCTTTGGGGATTCCTTCGTATCCCCAACTCCATTATAAAATCAACTTAGGGGAATTCCATTGTACCTCATAAGGTTTTCAAAAAAATACTTCACCATTTTGCCATTTATGCAATCATTAGTTTCAAAGAGAATAGCCAAACCAAATGATAATTCATATTCCTAAACCAATTATGTAAGTGGGTCAAAGTTATTATCCATTCCCAAAACAAAACCAATAATTTAGGGAATACATTATACCCCTAAATTCATTCACCATTACCACGCACCCCAATGAGTATAAAAATCAATAATTCATTCATAATAAATCAATAGAAATCATGGAAAAATATTCAAACATTTTATATCCAAAACCCTCAACCCATAGTTCAAAACCCAACATTAAAACCATTAATAATAAACCAACATTCATACCATTAATAAAATACAAGTATAGTAAAATAGGTACATGGCTTAGACACACAAAAATTGGAAAGTAATTCGGAGCTTGAAACCCAAAAGATCAACGTACGATAAATCCCTTAGGCTCTCTTGCGGTTTTGAGTTTGAGAGTGGAATTGGGGATTCTTAATCTCTTAAAACTAAAAATAATGGTCTATATAATTCTTAAGGGTCGTACACAGGTGAAAGGACCCCAATATCTCTTATTCCAAGTAAATATAATAAAAATGCACAGATTTTACATAGGGGCGTGGCACTGACCTTATCGCAGAGGCTAACCTCCATGCCATGGACCCCAATACAGAGATTATCCTCAATTCCACAGACCCTACCAAGGAGATTATCCTTTGTGACACGAGGATATTACAGAGGTTCACTGCCTCCGTGGTCCAAAACCATCCCAAACCCCATCCAAAGATTTTAAAACTCTCCTGAGACACCTCATTCAAATGCCTAAACATGATTTAAGTCAAAAATTGATGTTTCAAATATGGGAGGGCCAAAAATAAAATACTTGAAATTTAGAGGATGTCACATATCCCCCCTTAGGATCATTCATCCTCGAATAATGAGCTAGAAAACTTTTCAAATGAGATTAGCAATATTACACTAGAATCAAATAAAAAACCCGGATAATAACAAGAAAAAAACTAAAATTCATACCTTAAGATCTTTCGCCTGACACATGGAACAAGAATTGGTACCTATCCTTCATATCTTTATCTATTTCCCAAGTGGCTTCTTCCATCTTATAGTTTCTCCAAAGGACATTTACTGAAGCTGCCTCTTTAGACCTCAATCTATGAAAAATATAATACCCCAAAAAATGCAACTCAATATTAGCGCCATATTTCAAGCTTATGCATAGTACATCATGGTTCTTTTGTAGTTTCATGATCAAGTTTTATGTCAATTAAGGTCTCAAATACGTCCTATCTATTAGGTGAATCAAAACATTCCTTACCGATTGAATTCTTGAGAAGGATATTGGTATAGTCAACTTCAAACGAGCATATATCTTGTTATACTATGAATTTTTTAGATCATGACCCACCAACATATATATAATTGAATTATCTTTCCAATGATACTAATTTTGACCAAATCCGATATTGGAGCAAAAAGTCATACCTATTTTACTCCAGCATGTTAGCCTGGCAACTAAGTGACGACATGAGCTGATGGATTATCATTTATCTGACGACTTATTAGCTATTGTCATCAGCCTTAGGTAGAAATTCATAAATTCTAGCATCAAGTGATGACATGAGCTGACGGGTTATCACATATGTGACGACATCAGCCCAATGTCGTCAGCCGTAGAATTCAGAATTTTCCAAATGGTTTTGGAGGGGTATTTTGGTATTTTCCCTTCACCCCAAAGCACCATAAAAACTAAATTCAGCCTCTATTTCACAAAAATACATTTTTTTTCTCTCAAATTCTCTCAAGAAGAAGAAGAGGGGTTTCCAATTCAAGATCCAAATCTCAAGGATTCTTCCATCAATCTTCCCAAATCAAGTATCAAGGTATGTCATGTGTTGATTCATGGGTCCCTTTCACCCATGAAGCTTAAGAATATCTTTTAAAAATACAAGATTTGTGTATTTGTGAACGTTCATGATTTAAATAGAATTGAAATTCATGTTCATGATGTTGTGGATTTTTTATTCATGTTTTAAATTACATATTCCAATGATTGACCCTAGTATATGAAGATTTGCATAATAATCATGATAAACCTCCTTAAATTTACAATTTTATTGATGTATCTATGATTATAAGAGGTGTTGATGATGGTATAACCAAAGCATGCTCCCCATGTGTTTGACTAAATGTCTATGTGAAGAAAAAGTGCCATGCTAGTATAATAATATGAAATCTCCATTCATGTACAAGTTTATGCACGTCAAGTGTTTGATGAAATGTCTTAGTCAATGAAGTATGGATATATGTGTAGCCATTATGGTGCTTTAGAACTTGTACTTCATGAAATCTCTAACTTATTGTATTATGGATTGTGGTGTTGGTCATGTATTCAAGAAAGTCATGCTTTGTCAGTTTCTTTCTATCAAGTCTTGGGGGTACTTGTACCCAAAAAATATAGTTGTGTACCTAGAGTTAGTGCCATATTTTCATGATATCCTCAGTCAATCCATGATCCATAGAACTCAGTCAGTCATATGACTCAGGAAAGCTCAGTAATACAGTAATCTCAGTACCATTTTGTCAGTCAACGAAAACTCAGTTAATTCAGTCCAGTTCAATTTAGTAATCCATGTTCAGTATCTATTCAGATGGGAGTAGGAATTAGCACTGAGTGAACCCAATGATGGGAACACACACTGTCAGATGGGGGTGTGATTCTTAGAAGTCATCCTTGCATTCCAGAACTATATAACCAGCATAGGCTGAGACATCAACACTGTCAGATGAGGGTTGTTGAGGTGGATAAACACTATCAAATGAGGTTCCCACTATTTACTTTTGGCGACACTATCAGATGAGGGTCACCCACAGCTTGTCCTTACCAGTGGTGCAGTATTGATACCCTTCGATTGGGGTTACAGATTGGACCCTAACACAGCTATACTATGTTATTTGGGGCATGTCGGTTAGATGACTACTCCCCACAATTTATGTTACAGATCAGGACTATCAGATACAGTCATTCAGTCTTAGTAATAGAACTCAGATAGTTCTATAGAATTTAGGACTGTCAGATACAGTCACCTCAGAACAGAACGGAACTCAGCTAGTTCCATCAGAAACTAGACTGTCAGATACAGTCGCTCAGTATTAGTTATTTCAGTTATACGGTTATCATTATCTCATGTTATCAGTACTCAGATTCAGTAATCATGTTATCATAAACTCAGTTACAGTTATTATGTATTCACGCATGTACTCTCACGTTCATGTTATTCAGACAGTTAGTATAGTTCATGCATGTGAACCCTTTGCATTCAGCCTACCTCACATGCATACCAGTACATTCAATTATACTAACCCATTTGCGCTATGGTGTTTTATACCATAGGTTCAGAAGCACGAGCTCTAGAGCATCAGTAGTATTCCAGTACTCAGCAGTCAGAGTCAGCAGTGAGTCCTCATCCTTCGAGGACATGAGCATTATCTTATCATTCCAGTACTTAGTTTATTTCAGTAGTTGGAGTTAGTTGGGGACATGTTCCATCAACTTCTTATTCAGACAGTTAGAGGCTTTTCAGACTATCATGTTCAGTTAGTTTATTAGTTTGTTTTGGGTATTTCATACCCCACACAGATGTTATATTTTATTAGATATTATATCACAGTTTTGAACCTTACGGCCTTACGGCCTTACAGCCTTTATTTCTGCATTTACACAGTATATTATATAGTGTTCAGGTACAGATATCAGTCATGGGTTAGCTTGTGGTCCTTCGGGGTCATGAGAACCGTGTAGCATTAGATTTGGGGTGTTAAAAACTTAGTATTAGATCCTAAGTTTCAATAGTGTTCTAGGAAGTCTGAAAGCCATATCTAGTATAGTCTTGTACATGGGTATGTTGCGCATCACATTTATGTGCAGGAGGCAATAAGATGTTTTAGGAACAGTTTCCCTTCTTTCAGTATTCATGTCATGCCAGTGAGCATAATCTCAATCTAATCTCTCAGTCTAATCTGTTTCTCCCTTTCTTCTATAGAACATGCCTCCTAAAAGAAGAAACGGGAATCAACCAGCCCCTCAGCCCGAAGATCTTTTGGGCGAACATGTTTCTCATGTAGAGTTCAAAGTTGTATTCACTACTCTTGCTTAGTCAATTGCTGCTTAGAATGAATGACTAGCTGTCGTTCTGTCCAACCCAATGGTTAATTTAGCTATAGCCAGAATTTGGGACTTCACCCTAATAAATCATCCATTCTTAGTCGGGCCTAAGTCAGATGAGGACCCTCAGGAATTTATTGATCAGGTTCAGAAGGTTACAGATATCATGGAGGTTACTCCTAGTGAGAGTGCTGAGCTAGTTGATATCAGTTGTAGGATGTTTCACACACTTGGTACAAATAGTGGAAGTCAGAAAGGTCAGTTGATGCAGGACCTATAGAGTGGGAGAAGTTTGTCACCGCATTCTTAGAGAGGTTTTTTCCCCTAGAGATGAGAGAAGCTAAGGTGTTAGAATTCATCAACCTCAGGTAGGGCAACATGGCGGTAAAAGAGTATTCTCTTATTTTTACTCAATTATCCAGATATTCCCCTCATGTGGTTGCAGACGGCAGGGCCAAGATGAGTAAGTTTGTTTCTGGGGTGAATGATAATGTGGTCAACGAGTGTAGGTCTGTGATATTGAATAGTGACATGACTTTAGCCATACTTTTGACTCATGCTTAGCAGATAGAGGAGCAAAATATTAAGATGAGGTAGAAGTAGAATAAAAAAAAAGGACAAGTAGTTTCAACTTTGCTCAGCCCAAATCAGAAGGAGGAAATCGTTCTCAGTTTCGTCCTAAGTCATCAGTTCCAGCTCCTTTTTCAGCTAGTGCTCCAGCTTCTAAGTTCAGAGATGGTAATAGAGATAGGGCACCAGGTTCTAAGTCTCAGGGCAGTGTCAACAATGCCTGAACTAATCCCTTTTGTCAAACTTATGGTAAGAACCACAAGGGTGTTTGCAAAGATGGCAGCGATGTCTATTTAAGATATGGCAAGTCAGGCTATAGAGTCAGAGATTTTCCCCATTCAGGTTATCAGGGTCAGCAGAACCATTCCTCAGCTCAGTACGGTTGCCCAAATCAGTAGGGTGCCACTTCCAGTGCTACTAGTGGGCAACGCCCAAATAGACTTTATGCTCTCCAGTCCCGAGAGGATTAGGAAAATTCTCCTGATGTGGTTACTGGTATGTTATAGATCTTTCACATGCATATTTATGCTTTGCTAGATCCAGGTGTTTCCTTATCTTTTGTTACTCCTTATATAGCAGGCAATTTTGAAATCAGTCCTGAAATTCTAGCAGAGCCCTTTTAAGTCTCTACCTCAGTGGGTAAAACCATCATAGCCCGATGGGTATACAAGAACTGTCCGGTTATGATATTTCAAAAAGTTACTTTAGCAGACTTAGTTGAATTAGGGATGACTGATTTTGATGTCATTCTCAGCATGGATTAGATTTACTCCTACTATGCCATAGTCAATTGCAGAAACAGAATAGTCCAATTCCAGTTTTTGAATGAACCTATCCTAGAGTGGAGGGGTAGTACTTCAGCGTTTAGAGGTCAGCTTGTTTTCTACCTTCAATCAAGGAAAATAATGTCTAAAGAATGTGTCTATCATCTTGTTAAAGTTAAGGACACTAGTTTTGAAACTCCCAGTCTTGATTTAGTCCCATTCATGAATGAATATTCAGATGTCTTTCCCGAAGATCTTCCCGGAATTCCTCCCGAAAGGGAAATAGACTTCAGCATTGATTTTCGTCTAGATACTCAGCCTATATCTATTTTTCCATATAGAATGGCACCAGTAGAACTCAGAAAATTGAATGATAAATTAAAGGATCTCTTAGATAAGGGGTTCATCAGGCCCAGCGTGTCCCCGTGGGGCGCACCAGTCTTATTCATGCGCAAGAAAGATGGTTCTCTCAGAATATGCATTGATTATTGTCAGCTCAATAAATTCCCGGTCAAGAACAAGTATCCACTTCCCCGTATTGACGACTTGTTTGACCAAATTCAGGGAGCCAGCTATTTCTCTAAGATAGACCTCAGATCAGTCTATCATCAGCTCAGAGTCAGGGAATGTGACATTCCAAAAATAGCTTTCCAAACTTGGCATGGTCACTTGGAATTCCTAGTCATATCCTTTGGTCATACTAATGCCCTAGAAGCTTTCATGGACTTGATGAATTGGGTGTTCAAGCAGTACTTGGACATATTCATCATAGTCTTCATAGAAGATATTCTGGTTTATTCCCGCAGTAAGCGTGATCAAGCAGACCATCTCAAAATTGTACTTTAGACTCTTACAGATCATCAGTTATTAGTCAAATTCAGTAAGTGCGAGTTTTGGCTAAGGTCAATAGCATTCCTTGGTTATATCATTTTCGGTGATGGCATTAGGGTTGATCCTCAAAAGACCAAAGTGGTAAGAAACTGGCCTCGCCCTGTATCTCCATCAGATATCAGGAGTTTCTTGAGTTCGGATGGCTATTAAAGATGATTTGTTGAAGGATTTTCTTCTATTGCATCCCCTATGTCCAGATTGACTCAGAAGAAGGTCAAGTTTCAGTGGTCAGATCCTTGCGAGAGAAGTTTTCAGGAGCTAAAACTCGACTCACCTCAACTCCAGTCCTAACTCTTCCTGATGGTTCAGATGGGTTCGTAGTATATTGTGATGCATCCAGAGTAGGTTTGGGTTGTGTCCTCATGCAGCATGGTAAGGTCATAGCCTATGCCTCCAAATAGCTTAGACCCCATGAGAAGAATTATCTGACTCATAATCTTGAGTTAGTAGCCGTAGTATTTTCTTTAAAGATTTGGAGGCATTATCTATACGGTGTTCATGTAGATGTGTTCATAGACCATAAGAGCCTTCAGTACGTATTCTCTCAGAAAGATATTAACCTCCACCAGAGATGGTGGTTAGAGCTCTTGAAAGATTACGATATGAGTGTCTTTTATTATCTGGGCAAGGTCAATGTAGTGGTCGATGCTCTCAGTAGTCTGTCTATGGGTAGTGTTGCTCATGTTGAGAACAGTAAGAAAAACTTAGCTTAGAAAGCCCATCAGCTTGCCAGACTAAGTGTTCGCTTAGTCGATACAGAGGAGGGTGATGTATGGGTTCAGAGTAGTTCATAATCATCTCTAGTTTCTGGGGTGGAAAAAAGGCAAGATAGAGATCCCAGTCTAGTCAAGTTGAAAGAGTCAGTCAAGGATCAAAAGGTTGAGGTTTTCTCTCGGGGGAGATGGTGTTCTGCATTGCCAGGGTCGTCTGTATGTTCTAGGTGTAGATGAATTGAGGCAGCGAATTCTTGCAGAAGTGCATGGTGCGCACTACTCTATTCATCCAGGGGCCACAAAGATGTACCGCAACTTGCGGGAGATCTATTGGTGGAGTGGGATGAAAAGAGATGTTGCAGAGTTTGTGGTTAAGTATTCTACATGTCAGCAGGTCAAGATAGAGCATTAGAAGCCTAGTGGTCCCATGCAAGAGTTCATTATTCCCACCTAGAAATGGGAAAAAGTGAACATGGACTTTGTGACGAGTTTGACATGTACTCGCCGTCAGAGTGATTTAGTTTGGATCATTGTAGACAAGATGACCAAATCATCTCATTTTCTTCTAGTTCATACCTCTTATTCAGCTGAGGACTACGCCAAACTCTATATCAGGGAGTTGGTCAGATTACATGGTATTCCATTGTCCATTAATTCAGACAGAGGTACCCAGTTCACCTCTCACTTCTGGAAAGCATTCCAAAAGGGTTTTGATACCCAAATTAATCCCAGTACAACCTTTCATCCCCAGATAGATGGTCAAGCAGAAAGGTCCGTTCAGACCTCGAAGGAAATGCTAAGTACGTGTGCAATTTATTTCAAGGGAAGTTGGGATGACCACTTTCCTTTGATTGAGTTTGCATACAACAACAGTTATCATTCCAGTATTCATATGGCTCCATTCGAAGCTCTTTATTATAGGAGATACAGATCTCCAATCGGTTGGTTCAAATTTAGTGAGGCCTCAGTCATAGGGCTTGACTTGGTATTCGATGCCATAGAAAAAGTTTAGTTGATTAGAGAGAGACTTTGGGCTGCTCAGAGCCGACAGAAGTCTTATGCAAATTTATGCAAAAAGGATCTCGAGTTCAAAATTGGTGACTTTATCTATCTAAAGATCTCTCCCACAAAGGGAGTGAAGAGATTCGGCAAGAAGGGAAAGCTTAGTCCCTGATATGTCGGTCCCTTCAAAATTCTTAGTCACTTCAGCAAAGTAGCTTATAAGCTCGCATTGCCTTCAGATATAGCCTCAGTTCACCCAGTCTTTTATGTCTCTTTGCTCAAGCAGTGCATAGGTGAACCAGCAGATATAGTCCCTATTTAGAGCATAGATGTTCAGAACAGTCTCTCTTATGAAAAAATTCCAGTCAAAATCTTTGACTACTAGATTCATAGACTAAGGAACAAAGAAGTCCCTCTAGTCAAAGTTCTTTGGCGGAATTAGTCCGTTGAGGGACCTACTTAAGAAGCAGAAGCAGACATGCAAACCAAGTACCCTCACCTCTTCTCCGCAAACTCATACTCAGTTTAAGGTAATAATTTTCCTTAAGTTTATTCAATTTCATGTTCATATTTCCAATATAAACTTGGTACCAAGTACCATTACATATTCAATCATGCATTTATGTGTCATCTCAATCATGTATTCATGCATCAGATATGCATGTTTAATATGATAAAACTAGCTTATTAGTCATGTTAGTCATGAAATCATTCTTCAGTTGTGCATGTCCAGTATGTACTTTCAGTTATCATTTCTCTCAGTGTAATCAGTCTCATTCGAGGACGAATGTTCCCAAGGGGGAGATATTGTAATACCCCAAAAAATGCAAATCAATATTAGCTCCATATTTCAATATTATACATAATACATTATGGTTATTTGGTAGTTTCATGATCAAATTTGATGTCAATTAAGGTCTCAAATACGTCCTAGCTATTAGGTGAATCAAAATATTCCTTACCGATTGAACTCTTGGGAAGGATATTGGTATAGTCAACTTCAAACAAGCATATCTCCCTTTATACTATGAATTTTTGAGATCATGACCCACCAGAAGATATATAATTGAATTATCTTTCCAACGATACCAATTTCTCCCAAATCTGATATTGGAGCAAAAAGTTATACCCATTTTACTCCAGCATGTTAGCCTGGCAACTAAGTGACGACATGAGCTGACGGCTTATCACATATCTGACGACTTATCATCTAATGTCGTCAGCCTTAGGCAGAAAGTCATAAATTCCAGCATCAAGTGATGAGATGAGCTGACGGCTTATCACATATGTGACGACATCAGCTCAATGTCATCAGTCGTAGGCATTTTCCAAATGGTTTTGGAGGGGTATTTTGGTATTTTCCCTTCAACCCAAAGCTGCATAAACACTGAATTCCACCTCCATTCCACCAAAATACATTCTTTTCTCTCAAATTCTATCAATAACAAGAAGAGGGGTTTCCAATTCAAGATCCAAATCTCAAGAATTCTTCCATCAATCTTCCCAAATCAAGTATCAAGGTATGTCATGTGTTGATTCATGGGTCCCTTTCACCCATGAAGCTCAAGAATTTCTTTTCAAAATACAAGATTTGTGTATTTATGAATGATCATGATTTAAACAGAATTAAAATTCATGTTCATGATGTTGTGGGGTTTTGATTCATGTTTTAAATTACATATTCCAATGATTGACCCTAGCATATAAAGATTTGAATAATAATCATGATAAACCCTCTTCAATTTACAAGTTGATAGATGTATCCATAATTATTAGATGCTCCCCATGTGTTTGATTAAATGCCTATGCGAAGAAAAAGTGTCATACTAGTATAATAATATGAAATCTCCATTCATGTACAAGTTTATGCACATCAAGTGTTTGATGAAATGTCTTAGTCAATAAAGTATGGATATATGTGTAGCCATTGTGGTGTTTTAGAACTTGTACTTAATGAAATCTCCAACTTATTGTATTATGGATTGTGATGTTGGTCATGTATTCAAGAAAGTCATACTTTGTCAGTTTCTTCCGATCGAGTCCTGGGGGTACTTGTACCCAAAAAATATAGCTATGTTCCTAGAGTTAGTGTCATATTTTCATGATATCCTCAGTCAATCTATGGTCCATCGAACTCAGTCAGTCCTGTGACTCAAGAAAGCTCAGTAATACAATAATCTCAGTACTATTCCGTCAGTCAACGAAAACTCAGTTAATTTAGTCCAGTTCAGTTCAGTAATCAATGTTCAGTGTCTATTCAAATGGGAGTAGGAATTAGCACCAAGTGAACCCAAGGATGGGAACACACACTTCCAGATGAGGGTGTGATTCTTAGAAATCATCCTTGCATTCCAGAACTATGTAGCCAGCATAGGTTGATACATCAACACTGTCAGATGAGGGTTGTTGAGATGGATAAACACTGTCAAATGAGGGTCCCACCATTATATTTTAAGGACACTATCAGATGAGGGTCACCCACAACTTGTTCTTACCAGTGGCGTGGTATTGACACCCTTCTAATTGGGGTTACAGATTGGACCCCAACACAGCTATATTGAATTATTTGGGGCATGTCAGTTAGATGACTACTTCCCATAGTTTCAGTTTCAGATTGGGACTGTCAGATACAGTCATTCAGTCTCAGTAATATAACTCAGATAGTTCTATAGAATTCAGGACTGTCAAATGCAGTCACCTCAGAACAAAATGAAACTCAGCTAATTCCATCAGAAACTAGATTGTCAGATACAGTTGCCCATTATTAGTTATTTCAATTATACGGTTATGATTATCTCATGTTATCAGTATCTCATTTTATCAGTACTCAGATTTAGTAATCATGTTATCACGAACTCATATACAGTTATTATGTATTCACTCATGTATTCTCACATTTATATTGCTCAGTCAGTTATTATAGTTCATGCATGTGAACCCTTTGCATTCAGCCTACCTCACATGTATACCAGTATATTCAATCATACTGATGTTTTTGTGCTATGGTGTTTTATACCATAGATTCATAAGCACGAGCTCCAGTGCATCAGTAGCATTCTAGTACTCAGCAGTCAGAGTCAGCTGTGAGTCCTCATTCTTTGAGGACATGAGCATTATCTTATCATTTTAGTACTTAGTTTATTTCAGTAGTTGAAGTTAGTTTGGGACATGTCCCATCAACTCCTTTTTAGACAGTTAGAGGCTTTTTAGACTATCATGTTCAGTCAGTTTATTATTTTATTTTGGGTATTTCATACCCCACACAGATGTTATATTTCATTAGATATTGTGTCGCAGTTTTGAACCTTACGACCTTACAGCCTTTATTTTCGTATTTACACAGTATATTATGCAGTGTTCAGGTACAAATATCAGTCATGGGTTAGCTTGTGTTCCTTCGGGGTCATAAGCACCGTGTAGCGTTCCGGGTACCAGATTTGGGGCATTACAATAGAACACAAACATGCAGTCAATTCTAGCTTATAGGTAAAATTCCCCACTCTCTTCAAAATCAACTAGGGGCTAATGTAATTGGGATTGAACTTTCCCTTCCTTCCAAATCGCATCACTCCCTTCATGTAAGAAACCTTCAAGAACATCCAATTACCCACATCGAACTTCAACTCTCTTCATGTCACATTCGTATAGGACTTTTGGTGACTTTGGGCAGTCTTAAGCCTATACCGAATCACTTTCACCTTCTTCATAACTTTGATGAACTAAATCAGGACCGAACAACCTTTCCTCACCAACTTTGAACCACCCAATAGGAGATCTACCCTTCCTACCATAAAACTCCTCAAATGGAGCTATATCAATGCTAGAGTGATAGCTATTATTGTATGCAAACTCTAAAAGAGGAAAATGGTTAACCCAACAACCACCAAAGTCAATTATACAAGTATGTATCATATCTTCTAAAGTCTAAATAGTCCTTTCCATTTGTCCATCTGTCTACGGGTGGAAAGCAGTGCTAAGGTTCACCTTAGTCCCCAAACCTCGCTGGAACAATCGCAAAAATAAGATAAGAATTGAGTACTATGATCATAAATAATGGAAACTGGAGCACCATGCAACTTCATGTTTTTTTGAATAAACAGCCTTGCATAGTTCTCAACAGAATAATTAGTACTTACCGGCAAGAAGTGAGCAGACTTTGTCATCCTATCCAGACCCAAATAGAATCAAACTAGTTTTGTGACCGCGGAAGACCGATAACAAAATCCATATTAATCACTTCCCACTTCCACACAAGTAACTCAATTTCTTGAGACAGCCCATACGGCCTTAAGTGCTCCACCTTCACTTGTTGACACACTATGCACTTAGCCACAAAATTAACCACATCCCTCTTCATGTTAATCCACCAGTAAATCTCCTTAAGTACATGATACATCTTCGGCGAACCAAGATGAACCAAATAATGAGATTCACAAGCTTCATCCAAAATTCTACCTCGCAGCCTATCCAAATTAAGAAGACACAACCTCCTTCGATACCTCGAGATACCATCACCACCAATCTCAAAAGTCATCACCTTATGCATACCCACATCATCCTTAATTTTCATCTAGATAGATCCAACATCTATTTCTCCTTTACCTCACTGTAATGAGATGACTTTGCCACCTCTTGCACAAACACACCACCATACTCAGAATCTAAGAGATGAAATCCAAGATTATCTAAACGGTGAAGATCCTTCACCAAGTCCTGCTTCTCTTAATCCACATGGAATAAACTCCCCATAGATAACCTAATAAGAGTATCATCAACCATGTTAGCCTTACCTGGGTGATAGTGGAGACTCATATCATAGTCCTAGAGCAACTCAAGTCATCTTCGTTTCCTGAGATTTAACTCATTCTAGGTTTATACATATTGTAGGCTCTTATGATCTGAATAAATTTCAACATGGACCCCATATAGATAATGTCACTAAATCTTCAATGCAAATACCACATTCAGCAGCTCCAAATCATGAGTCGGATAATTTCTCTCATGAACATTCAACTGCCTTGAAACATATGCTACCACATTGCCATACTGCATTAACACATAACCAAGTCCCATACTGGATGTATCCCAATAAACCATGAAGCCGTCAGTAACCTCGACCAGGGTCAAAACCAAAGCAAAAGTTAATTTATCTTTCAGCTTCTCAAAACTCCCCTCGCAAACATCGGACCACAGAAACTTCACCTTTTTCTGAGCCAACTTAGTCAAAGGTACAACAATTAGTGAGAAGATCTTCACAAACCTCTGGTAATAACCAGCTAAACCCAAAAATCTTTGAATATTAATTGGAGTCGTGGGTCTAGGCCACTTCTTAACCACCATAAATTTTTGTGGATCCACCATGATCCTTTCACTAGAAACAACATGACCCAGAAAAGTAACAGCATTCAACAAAAATTCACACTTCAATAACTTAGCATATAATCATTGATCTTTTAGGGTCTACAACACAATACGGAGGTAATTTGCATAATCCACCTCACTCTTTGAATATACCAAAATATCATCTATAAATGCAATCGCAAACAAATCTAAAAACTAATGGACTACCCGTTTCATGAGATCCATAAAAGTCATTGGTGCATTGGTTAACCTAAAAGATATGACCAAGAACTCAAAATATCCATATCGAGTACGGAAGGCAATCTTAGGGATATCCTCATCCCTAATCTTTAACTAATGGTAACCCAACTGAAGGTCAATCTTAGAGAAATACTTAGCACCCTGAAGTTGTTCAACTATGACATCAATCTTAGGAAGAGGGTACTTATTGTAATACCCCGTACTTCTACCTAGATTGAAATCATCCCAAGAATATTAGAAACTTACTTTAAAATATGAATCCATTTTTGTACATGTGAAATTTTAAAGATTTTCACTTTTTATCATATGTAAAATTGAATAATCTTTCCAACGATACTAATTTCATCCAAATCCGATATCGGAGTAAAAAGTTATGGACGTTTTACTCAGAGCTGTCAGAATCGCCCAGGTGCGACGGCCAGGTTGAAGGACCATCGATCTAGCGATGGACCATCGCCTAGACCATCGCAGCTAAGGTAGTGAGTCAACCTTCTGTATAAGGTGTGACGGACAGGTTGACAGACCGTCGAACGCCCAAGTCGTCGCTATAAGGCAGTGAGTCTTTTTTTTTGTCCACGTACGACGGTCAAAATGACGGATCGTCGAGCCAGCGACGGACCATCGCAGGTCCTGTTTAGCAAATTTTAAGTCATTTTTAAAAGGTATTTGGGTCTTTTTCCACCCGTTTTAACCCCTAATTATATCATACCAAGGCTCATAAGTTCATTATTCATTCACAACATCAAATTAGGGTATCCTCTCAAAGATAATCCCCAAGAACAAGATCTAAATCTTTCTTCAAGAAATTCAAGTTATTCAAGTCCAAGAACTTCAAGAAACTCACAATCAAGGTATGCCATGTGTTGATTCATAGGTCCCTTTCACCCATGAAGCTCAAGAATCTCTTTCCAAAATCTAAGATTTGTGTACTGATGAATGTTCATGATTTAAATTGAATTAAAATTTGTGTTCATGATATTGTGGGGTTTTGAGTCATGTTTTAAATTACATATTCCAAAGTTTGACCCTAGTATATGAAGATTTGAATAAAAACCAAGATAAACCCCTTTTAAATTACAAGTTGATTGATGTATCCATGATTATTAGATGTGTTGATGATTGTATAGACAAAGCATGCTCCCCATGTGTTTGACTAAATGCCTATGTGAAAGAAAAGTGCCATACTAGTATAATAATATGAAATCCCCATTTATGTACAAGTTTATGCATGTCAATTGTTTGATGAAATTCCTTAATAAATGAATTAAGGATTGTGATGTTGGTCATGTAATCAAGAAAGTCATGCTTTTGTTAGTTTCTTTCCATTGAGTCCTGGCGGTACTTGTACCCGAAAAATATAGTTGTGTGCCTAGAGTTAGTGTCATGGTTTCACGATATCCTCAATCAAGCCACGATCCATAGAACTAAGTCAGTCATGTGACTCAGGAAAGCTCAGTAATACAGTAATCTCAGTACTATTCCATAAGTCAACGGAACTCAGTTAATTTAGTCCAATTAAGTTCAGTAATCCATGTTCAGTGTCTATTCAGATGGGAGTAGGGATTAGCACCGAGTGAACCTAAGGATGGGAACACACACTGTCAGATGAGGGTGTGATTCTTAGAAGTCATCCTAGCATTCCAGAACTATGTAGCCAACATAGGTTGAGTCATCAACACTGTTAGATGAGGGTTCATAAGGTGGATAAGAATTGTTAGATGAGGGCCCCACCGTTCTCTTTTGAGGACACTATTAGATGAGGGCCACTCACAGCTTGTCCTTACATGTGGCGTGGTATTGATACCTTTCTAATTGGGGTTACAGATTGGACCCCAACTCAGCCATAATGGCGTATTAGGGGCATGTCGGTTAGATAACTACTTCCACAGTTTCAGTTACAGAATTTAGGACTGTCAGATACAGTCAACTCAGAACAGTACAAAACTCAACTAGTTCCATCAGAATCTAGATTGTCAGATACAGTCACTCAGTATTAGTTATTTCAGTTATACAGTTATCAGTATCTCATGTTATCAGTACTCAGGTTCAGTAATCATGTTATCACGAACTCAGTTACAGTTATTATGTATTCATCCATGTATTCTCACGTTCATGTTACCCACTCAGTTAGTATAGTTCATGTATATGAACTATTTGCTTTCAGCCTATATCATATGCATACCAACATATTCAAATGTACTGACGCATTTACGCTATGGTGGTTTATACCATAGGTTCAGAAGCACGAGCTTCAGAGCATCAGTAGCATTCCAGTCTCAGCAGTTAGAGTTAGAAGTGAGACCTCATCCTTCGAGGACATTACCATTACTTTATTATCTCATTATTAATTTATTAGTTGGAGTTAGTTGGGGACATGTCCAATTAATTTTTTATTTAGACAGTTCAGTCAGTTAGAGGCTTTTCAGACTATCATGTTCAGATAGTTATTTCAGTTGTTTTGGGTATTTCATATCCCTTCCAGATGTTATATTTTTATCAGTTATGTTACAGTTTTAAATCTTATGGCCTTTCAGCCATTATTTCCGCATTCATACAGTATATTATCCAGTATTCAGGTACAGATATCAGTCATGGGTTAGTTTGTCGTCCTTTGGGGTCATGAGCACCGTGTAGCATTCCGAGTACTAGATTTGGGGCGTTACACTTATTCTTCATCGTCGCCATATTCAACTGGAGATAACCACTACATATCTGAAGAGAACCATCCTTCTTACGCACAAAAAAAATGGGAACACCCCACAAAAACATACTAGGGCAAATAAAACCCTTGTTAAGAAGATCTTTCAACTATTATTTAAGTTTCTTGAACTCAGCTGGAGCCATTATATAAGGAGGGATAGAGATAGCACGAGTTTCCAGAAGAAAATCAATTCCAAACCCAATTTCCCTATTGGAAGGGATTCCCAAAAGATCATTAGGAAAAACCTTAGGAAATTCTCTAACCACATGAACGGATTGTAAAGAAGGACTCTCTGAGTTAGAATCTTTAACTGAACCAGATGATAAAGACACCCCCTGGAAATCAATATTTGGGCTCTAAGATATGATATGAACCTTTCCTTATGCACTAGGGAAATCCCTTCCCACTTGATGACTGACTCATTAGGGAAATTGAAAATGGTCTTATGAGTCGGATCTAACAGTCAAAAGAGGCATAGCACGAATGCAACCAATCCACTGCTAAGATGACATCAAAATATAGAATGTATAATTCAAGAAAATCCACCAAAGTTTCCCTGCCACCAACTGATACCACACAATACCTATAGGCCCTTCTAGCAACCACCGAGTCACTCACCAAGGTAGAAAAAAAAAGGGTCCGGAATACACTTAGGACTGAAACCAAAATGCACTGCCATAAATGGAGTCATATAAGAAAGGGTAGACCCTAAATCAAGTAAATAGTACACATCACGAGAGAAAATTTTTAACATATTAGTGAAGACATCAGGAGATGCCTCAGACTCCTGACAGGTAATAAGAGAGTACATGTGATTCTGACCAGTGTCGGTACAAGAAGTGGCACCCCTTGGTGCAGGAGCTGATAACGTAGAGACAAAAACCTTACTAGCCCCTGTAATGACCTTGGCTCCAGGGAAATCATTCAGCATATGTCTTGGATGGTTGATGAGTAGTGATTTTACCACTCATTCCCACTTAACATTCATATATATTACCTTATTTTGGAAGAATAAATGAGACATAATTATGATTAAATGCACTAATATCCACTCTTTACAGGCATAGATTTGAAGGGATGGAAAGATGTGGATTGGATCTCTAAATGATTAAAAAGAAAGCAAGAAAGTGCAGCTGAAGACCTGGAGCAGAAGGGGCTCAGTTACCGCAGTCTCAGTTTGTTGACCGCTATCATAGCAGTCAAGCAGGGTTAATACATCGTGGTCGCGGAAGTTGTAGGCGCAATCGCGGCTTAGTGAAAGAGTTCAACCCAAGGGCAAATCTGGAAATGTACGCAGCTGATCCAAATTTTGGCCCAAAAGATCCAAACCCTTGATTCAAGAATCATAATCCATCCTCCCCAATTTTTAGGTTTTTGTTCTTGGAATTCATAGCCTCCATTTTTTTAGAAGAAAATATTGTATAATTTTTAGGTAAAGAATACAATGGAGACTTTCTAAGTAGAAATTTAGGTCACTTACATTATTGATTTGTGGGAGAGCCAAGTTTGAAGTAACATTCACTTAAGCTTCAATAAATTATTTCAATGGAGATTATGGGTATATATTTACTTATTTATCCTATGTGTAGCTAGATCTCCCTCATGGGGTTATATGTGAATAGGGGTTAAAGTGTGTGTGGGTTTTCATTGATTATCTTCTATTTAGTATTTCATGTTTATGGATTTTATCATCACTAAACTAATTTGGTTGGGTTTTGATGGGTGAAAGCCCTAAATACCCCCATGGGTATGATGAGTGAAAGCTCCATCTCTAGAAAACTCAAAGCCATCTTCGAAAGAAGGGCTTTAGGTGAAGTTTAGGAATCCATATCATCCTTGAAAGAAGGATGTTGAGACCAAAGCAATGATAGACAATTGTGTGTGTAGTTTGCTAAATTTTTACTATCTTAGACATAAGGGTGAATGTGAGGTTGACTACACCATAGGTATCATCCTATAAATAGGGATGCCTAGATTGAGGTTGTGGTTACCAATTGTTGAACACACCTATTAGGTATTCGAAAGAATCAATAGGTGAAAGTTTGGTGTTTTGTTGAAAGACTAGCATCAAAATCTATAACCAAACTACCCATATTTGGCTTACTAAATTGATGTTGATTGATAACAACTACATATCACTCCCTTAGTAATGCATAATCCCAAGATCCATACATAATTATTACAACTCTAATTATTCGTAGCCCTAAATTTGTACTAAAAACCCAAAAAGAAATAGTAATGTAGATATCTATCTCCCCCATTTTTACCTTCTTGTTACATTAGTTTGGATTTAGCTCATATCTATTATTTTAAAGTAACTTGATTGCCATTCATATTATTCCTCGTTGATTTGACCCCGACTCCAAAGTTGGTTAAATATACTAACGACGACCGCCTTGCACTTAAATTGACGTAGAAGTTGAGCATTATCACTGGCCACAATTAAAATACCAATTCCTTCCCTCATCATAAAAACCATGATACAATCGACCACAAAGTCTTCAAGGAGGATATGATGAAGATTTTTGGGCCTCATCGGCTTAAGATTGGGCACCATGTTCCCTAGATCCATCACCACTCTAAAAACAATGATCTTCGGATGACTTCTGTAAGGTGCACTAGACATCGAATAAGAACCAGAGTTACCCCACTTTTTCATAGAACACTTTCTACCATCTCTACCACTCTGATGCTAAGCTCTACCCTAATCTAAATACCAAAACATCTTACTCTGCCTCTCCCCAATCTTTATTTGCTTCTTCTTTCCCTCTTCAACCTTTTACATATACACCTCCAGACAAAAGAGATCCATATCCTTGTTCAACAAGGCAGCCTTGCTCTCCAAAATCAATTTTTCAGACATATCAAAATCAAAGTTCCTCATTCTATCCCTCATGCTAGACACTAGATCAGGAGCATATCGTAACAACTGGTGGAATTTTAAGGCATAATCCTTCCTTGCTTTAAATTAACAAACTCCTCAGCCTTTTCCTCCCTCAACTCTTGAGGAAAACAAAGATCCAAAAAGGCACTAGAGAAATAATCCCATAAAGAGAACCCAACAACATTACCCCTTAGCTACTCTCACTCTTCATACCATTGGTATGCTACATCCTTCAAATGATAAGAAGTGAATTTCACACCTTTTATCAGTAGAATACATAATCCGAAAGATGTTTTCCATCTCATCTATAAGATCTGAAGGATCCTTATCAACCTTAGTACTAGTGAAAATTGGAGGGCTCAACCTCATAAATTGGCCAACTCTAGAGGCCTCAGATGAACTCCCAGTAATACTAGCAGAACCCGTGTGGTGTGACTGAGATATCACCAATTGGGTCAACAGATGAATGGATTGGCAGAACTCAGTACTTGTAATATCTCCCGAGGTGGATGAGTATGAGTACCACCAGCTAGAGAAAGATCAATAAAGAGAGGTGGAACTCTACAAAGGCAATCACAAGCAGTGACCCTTTACCGTACCTATACCCCATAAGTTGGATGAGATTCGCCTACATTGTGCTCAGGCGTGAAAATGAGTTTCCATGAGTTTTAAATCGTATGGGAGGCATGATCTGAAAGTAAAATAAATATGATTTAGACAAATCCAAGATCTTAGACTCTATAACCCAAAAATAAGACAACAAGAAAGGGAAACATATCTAAATGCCTCATAGCCTCTTTCTTATAACTGTGGTGCGCTACACATCCATAAAAAAGACTCTACTTGAAACAACTCTATGGACACATAATCGACCATGAACCTAGGCTATGATATCAACTTTGTCAAGAGTCGAACCATGTCATGGTATGATGGGCATCTCAAGTCCACCGAGGACCGGAGACCACCCCCTTAGCCTAATCCAACAGAACCAAGTACACCTAGCAGTGGATGAATTCTAACCCAAAATAAGATATGATAAGAAGGCTCAAGTAATTTATGATAGATCAATATCCAACAAGCACCAACTAATAACTAACCATAATACCCATGTCCACAGTAATGTCCAATAAAACCTCTAAGAAATCCAAAGATAGTCTGGTCAGGACTTCCCCCCGACCATAGCCTAAAACAAATCCAAAAGAAAGAGTCAATACATAAGGAAACCCAAAGCATGAAATAGGTCTTCCGAAAGATAAAAGGTCACCACTTCAGTTTGACTCACGAGATGTCCCTCGATCACCTAGTCACTATGCATAAAGAGTTAGAGTATGGCCATTTCTTGCATTGCATAAGGATATAACATATGAATATGATTAGTGTTTAGAGCGATAGCATGTATCTCAAGGATAAATGATAAAATAATACCATGAACCATAATACATAAACCATTAAAACCAATGCACAACATCATATGCAAAACATATATATCACATATCGAGAAAAGAAACAGGGCTTAGCATGAACTTTAAAACCTTAACCTGGACTGTGTAGCTTAACCTTCCTAAATCGGCACCCATGGGCTATATGGGTTCAGCTCCCCCTACTGAAAGGACCCCAGTGCATGTTAGCCGCACGAATTGGAGAAAACCCAGGTAAATCTAGATCCATCAAGGCAACTAGTCATCCCATAATATATATCAAGTATGACTCATACACGACCATCAAGACCAAACTTCATGTCGGCAAATGTGAGTTTCCAGTACAAGTCCCCTCAGGACATCCACCTTCACGGCTTAGCTACACAACCCCATTTAAGACATTATTAAAATATTTAACATATAACCCAACTATTATATTAAGGAGTCAACTATTAAAACATCATTATGTGATATAATCATACCAACTACAGCTTGCAAGCAAAGTCATTAGCCAACCCTTTGGGATTTCTCTGTACCCCTGACTTCATTATAAAATAAACTTAGGGGATTCCATTGTACCCCAATTTTCAAAACCATCCTTAACCATTTAGACATTTATGTAATGCATTAGTTTTAAAGAGAATAGCCTAACTAAATGATAATTCATATTCCAAATCCAATTATGCAAGTGGGTTGAGGTTATTATCAATTTCCATACCAAAACCAATTATTTTTGGAATAAATTATACCCCTAAATTCATTCTCCATTCCCATACACCCCAATGAGTATATAAACCAATAATTCATGCATAATAAATTAATAAATACCGTGGAATAATATTCAAACAATTTATATCCAAAACCCTCAACCCATAGTTCAAAACCCAACATCAAAACCATGAATAATAAACTAATTTTCATGCTATTAATAAAATACAAGTATAGGAAAAGAGGTACATGCATTAGACACACGAGAATTGGAAAGTAATTCAAAGCTTAAAATCTAAAAGATGAACGTACGATGAATTCCTTAGGCTCTCTTGGGGTTTTGAGTTTAAGAGTGGAATTGGGGATTATTAATCTCTTAAAACTGAAAGGATTAGGCTATATAATGCTTAAGGGTTGTACATATGTGAAAGGACCCCAATACCCCCCATCCTAAGTAAATATAACAAAATTGCATAGATTTTACATGGGGCCATGGTACGTACCTTATTGTGGAGACTAACGTTTGTGCTACAAAACCTAACATAAAGAGTATCCTCGATGCCTTAGACCCTATCCTGGAGATTATCCTTTATGACACAGGGATATCGTGGAGGCTCACGGCCTTTGTGGACTAAAACCACCCCAAACCCCATCCAAAATTTTCAAAACTCTCCCAAGACACCCCATTCATATGCCTAAACATAATTTAAGTCAAAAATTAATGTTTTGAATATGGGAGGGCCAAAAATAAAATGCTCAAAATTTGGAAGGTGTTACACCCTAAGTATGACAGTACTAAATATTGATAGGATTATAATAAAGACATAATGACTTAGGTTATGCTACGAGTTGACCTTATATATATATATATATATATATATATGTCTAACTATATACAACTATGGTATTATCACATATCCCTTTCTTCATTTGTTCATATTGTATATTTATTCCTTGGCCTTTATATTGCTATATAATCTTCTTTCAGCCTTTATTCATATATTGGACAGGGATACACGATATAGTATGGCAATTTCTAAGTACGGCTAGAATAAGATAGTTCATCCTTGATATTTTCTTAGTTGTAGTATGTTAGTCACTTTAATACGAATAGGATAGTTTATCATCATTAGATCGTTGGTTGTCTTATATTGTTGCTGAACATTGAGTGTAGTTTCTATTCTATTTATACATTATATATATCTGCTTTATCTTTAGAGTTCAATTGGCAGTTGCCTACTGAGTACCATTTATTTGGTACTCATACTACACTTCTACAGCCTGCAGATCATAGTATGGGTTATCACTGTTAATGTATACATCGTATAAAGCAGCTATGGTTTAGAGACATAGAGTGATCTCCTGACGTTCAGAGTATTACTTATCTCTCTCTTATGTATTAGACTAGTCTCTATGTTGTATTTGGAGATAAGTTATATTAATGAATTCATTTGTACCTCACTTTGGATTCTTGGTATGTAGAAGCTCTTGTACTGATACCACCAGGTTTTAGGATTTATTTATGTATTTGATCTTTTATTTTATGTATTTTATATTTTTTTCTATATATTCTGTGTAGTTTGTTACTTGTTGTTCTAGACTACGGGTTTGGCTTGCCTACTGGTTGGTTATAGTAGGCACCATAATGACTTAAGAAATTAGGTTGTGACATATTGGTATTAGTGCCTAGGTTTCACCGGTGTATTAGTACAAGAGAAAAGTGTTAGTAGAGTCCTACGGATCTGTGCAAAGACTTTTGTAACCTGTCTTTGAGAGGCTACAGGGATATTTTAGAAAATTCACTTCTTTACTCCTTATCGAGTGTCCGCATTGCTATGAACCTCAAACACATTCTCTGACTCTATTTTATCCCTAAAGGATAATATGACATTGTTGACAAATACAGATGAGACTTTGACACGTATTTTAGAGTTTCAGTGCAGCATCAAACTAGAGAGTCTTAGATAGATATCGAAGATCTTTAGCATCAGCCAAAAGGATTTGGGGATATCTTAGACTTCTATTGAGCTCATTTTTACTTTAGCCCTTTGAGGTTCAGTATTGAGGATCTCCAGTCTATTAAAGATCCCTCATAGTCATGGGTGATATTTGATTCATCAAACCATTCTCAAAATAGAGGTAGGTCTATTGGTGTTTATCAGGGTTCTTTATCAACTTCTGAGTATGATATTAGATTTCTCGAGTGGGCCAGACTTATTCTTATGCTACGTCCTTCTTAGTGGGATATTAGTGCATGGATGTGTTAGATGATTAGTATTGTAGCTCTGTTTAGCGTCGGAGCACTTGATAGTAGTTGAGTCTTTCTTCCCCTGGGTTGTCGATTATAAGAAGACCATAAAAATCACATGTATCAAGACTTATGGAAATGGTGTCAAGAGGCATGCCATAAGTATAGTACTATTGGTATTTTACCCAAGAGTGAGGATTCTTTTAGAAGAGTTCAGCTTCACCTACAGCCTATCATCTCTACGCGTGTAGTATTCCAGGCTATGAGTAGTTCTCATATTATCCATGATGATTGTAGTGGGAAAACTTTCCATCAGACCTTATGGAGTTTTGGTATGGGTCTTCATGCCAAGGAAACCATTTTAGATTATGAGGGGCAGTATCTCAAAGTATTCCAAGATCTTGTTTTGGTTATGTCGTAATGGGATACTAGCTCAGAGATTGCCCCGGATATGAGATAGTTGATCAGACAAAGTTAGCATGTATTCTACGCCATCCTTGAGTTCCTAAGACATGTTATGATTGCGGAAAAGATGACCATTATAGTAGAGATTGCTTGCAGTGTCAATTGGCCAGCCATTTGGACTTAGTTGTGTTGCCCTCCAAGACTAAAGATTTAATAGTGGTCGCTATAATAGAGAGATTGGTTACTGTACTAGAAAGTATCCCCGACATAGGATTTTTAGTTATTCAGCTCATTCAGATCAGCTCCGGGATGCTGTGGCATATTCTGTTAGAGATAGTGCACTTGGCACCTCAATTAATGATTTAGTCGGTCGATTCGAGTTTGGGCCTATTCAGAATTATTCTCCCGATGCCCCATCAGGTATGTGATTGCAGATTTCACGATGGTAGGTATTTTTTTATTTCTCCCATTTATCTTTTATGATGTTTACTGGGGTTTTCATACTCATTGATGATTATATGCCTTGATGAATTAATAGTGGTTATTATATGCCTTATTATCAAATTCATGATTATGTTACTACTCCGTGGTTTATTTCTTTTAGTAGTGGATAGAGTAGATTTTTATTGATATTTTCCCCTATGGGTGTAGCTTTTGGGTTTGAGTCTCATTTATCTTGGCATGTTGGCCTTATTGTGGCCCTTGAGGGATACATAATATTGATGTTTATTTTGGTACCATTTTGGTAGTTTATTGATATTGACATTATTGTTGCTATTGTTATCACTTATTGAGGTTATAGATATTATTTGATATTATTACTTGATGTAATTGATCCTTGTTGGGTAGCTGTATAGACTAGTATTATCTAGTTAGAATTCTATGTCCTTATGATCTTATTCAGGGGCTTGAGTAGATATAGCCTGATTTGATGATTTTTTCCCCTAGCGTGGCGAGATTAATTATTTCCCTCTTGGTTAGCTATGTTATATTGATTTGGGAATGTATTGTGGTATCGAAGGTAAGTTGACCTTTTACGATTCTATTATGATTCTAGAGTCGGGGACTTAGTTGTATCGTTTATTTTCTGATCTTGGGATCCTTATACTTGTCTTATGGGCTGCATAGGCCTTTATTGTGGCTATCCTTTTCTACATACCCCATTTATGAGCTGACCAATTTTGGGTCCATTCTTTTTTATGGCCATTTCTTCAAGCGACAGTGGTTTTGATATTGAGATTGAGAAATCATTGATTCATCTCCTAGGTTTTGCTAGTTTGTTCCCTTGTGATGGGTTTCCCTTCTTATTAGTGTGGAGGTTAGATATTATTTTCTTACTATGTTATAGTTTTGTCTAATGGAGTTGGAAAATTAGAGATAGGTGGTCTTTTCTATTATCGCTTCCTGAGTTGACAATATGGAAATTCTTTATCTTGAGTTATTTGGTTTGTTTGAGTTATGATTGTCCTAGTTGGGTGGATATAGGAAATTCCCATCCTAGACTTATTCGTCCTAATAAGTCTTTGTGGAGTATTTCTCCTTGATGATATATGCCTATTGTTATTCTTTGTCGAGATGTAGTGTTGGATTGGTTAGTTTTTGGCTTAAGTTTCTAGAGTTCTTGCCCTTACTAGTGTGGTTTGCATCCTTGGGAAGTTCCTGAAAATATTTTGATAGTTCATTCCCTCCAACGGATATGGCTTCTAAGTTTTCAGCTAATGATATCCTCTATCCTGATTTTGTTCTTTGATTATGTTTCAATTTTGGCTGGACGTGATTTGGTGCAAAAAAAAGTCTGATTCAAACAGTATGGTCGATGTATATATTTGACCTTAGTTTGGATTCATTGGCTCAATTTTGAATTTGGCGCCTTAGAATGGCAGTTTGGGAGTCATGATAGATTTAGTGTATTAATGTCGGCCCATCTTCAGGTTTGGTTTAGGTAGTTGAGATAGAGCTATTCAGCCTTGGGGTGGAGCTTTCAGCTTAGACTTGTAGAGCTGAGTGTAGCCTTCGTATTCAGATTCACCTCAGTTTAGATTTATTTATAGGCTGGTTGATCCTACTCTGCGGTTACCTATTCGGTCATCTCGACTTCTAATGGATTAGAGTTGATAAGTATATAGATGATAGCCCATGGACCCAGTATTGGTCCCTTTAAGTTTGACCTCGGGTCTTAGTTTTCTTTGGGAATTTTGGATGATATACTCAGTGGGAGCAATGTATTTGAGTTGGATTTAGTATGGCTACATTCTTGGTTGATGGGACATCCTGGAGCGGATCGTCTAATGATGAGTAGTTATGCCTAGATCTTTTGGACCACACTTTTGATTACCACCCGAGCTAGTTGTAGCATTGGCTTAGATTGCATTTATTTATTATCTCCATTTGTGTGTCCAGACAGCGACCTTATGAGCTTATTCTCTTATTTTCCATATGGACTTTTAGCATATTAGCTTCAGCTCTTTGAGTTCACTATGATGAGATTGTGCGGACAGGACTTCGGTTATTTTTCTCTTGATTTGGAGTAAATAGCACGTATGGTTTGATAAGGGAAATGTATATTTGGATTTAGAGACAGTCGCATGACTTATGTCTTGGTATGTTTTTCTTGGCTTGGATAAACCTTGGTAGATTTGTGTGAGTATGGAGATGTTGTCAGTGTGTTATGGTTCAAATTTGTGGACATCAACCCTTTTAGCTTATTTGGAGGCCAGTTAGTAGTTGAATTTAACTTTTGACAGTTAAAAGTGAAGTAAGGGTGCTAGTTGAAAAAGGGATACCTTTTGAGAAATTCCTTGGAAGTATTCTCTCTTCGTGGAGGTTATCTGGGAAGTCATGCTCAGAGCATGTGGCCCTAGTACCTCATCCTTTTGAGCTTTTGGGATTTGTCCTATCCGTTGACTTTCGGGGATAAAAGTCCTTTTAGTAGGGTATATTATAAGGACACTTCATGATATTTTTTATATTTCTTCATATCTTCGTTGATAGGGCTTCTCCATAGCTGCCCTAAGTCATTTATGACTTGCTGAGACTGACGGTTCGGTTATTGGGCAGTTCATTTGGTTTTTTAGAGCCAATTCCCTATTTTGAAGTCTTCATTGGTTCCAAATGGCCACCAAGCAAAAATTTCAGTAAGACGATCTCGGATGCAAAATTTTAACTATGCCAACAAATCCGTAATATCAATCTTAGGCAAGGTTGACCTTTGGTTTGGGTCCCAGTGCACCTGAATTCATTTTTACTTATTGATTGAAAAGTGGGAAAATTGTAGATATAGGTTTTGGCCCATAATTGGCCTAAAATACCTTGGATGGAAAATCTGACTTCACCAACGTGTCTGGAACATTGAATTTAGACTCGTATGAAATAAAGATAAATGTGTGGAAAATAATGTAAGGTTTTTTGGTTTGGCTTTGAGGTAGGCTTCTGTCTACTCTTCTTCGTAGATGATGTGTGATATATATTACAGGTGAATGTGAATATTAAATTTGATTATGGATAGGATCACTTAGTATTGAATATTGAAGTTTAGGGATTAATGAGGGTTTTGACCCGTAAGTTAAAATGCTTAATACCCTTTTAGGATCCTATGGCCTTTTAACTTGATTGAACTAATTTATAGATTAGATATGATATAATTCTATGTTTGGGAAGTGGATTTAAGCATTGGAAACATGATTATTATATTTTATCTTATTGGGCTAGTGTGGTGATCTTGGAATAGTAGCTTGGATAGAGTTGACTTAAATACCCTTGTTTCTAGACGAAGTTCTTATCTTAGGATTGGCCATGGCTTTCTTGACATCTAGAAGATGAACTAGATATGTTAGCCTAGTTTGAGATGTATACTACCTAAATATGGAAATTGAATATTAGAAGTGCGTTCGTCCGGCCCACTTAGGCCAAGACTACTTAGTTGCAGATGTTAGGCCTAGTTGAGACTAATGAGGGTTATCTATGAGATTTTCTTGTTGAATTGATGGATAATGGTGTATTTTCCCCCAAATAGTGACTAATGGATTATGGCCATGATATTGGGCCTATAGAGATGTTATTTCATCTTAGTTATCATATTGGGCCTATAGGGATGTTATTTCCTCTTAGATATGATATTGGGCCTATAGAGGTGTTATTTTCTCTTAGATATGATATTGGTCCTATAGCGGCGTTATTTTCCCTTAGATGTGATATTGGGACTTTAGAGATGTTATTCTTCTTAGATATGTTATTTGGCCTATCGAGATGATATTCCTCTTAAATGTGATATATGGCCTATAGAGATGATATTCCTCTTAGATATGATAATTGGCCTAGAGAGGTGATATTCCTCATTGTCATGATGTATGACCTATAGATATGAGATGCCTACTACATGTGAGATGCCTCCTATATGTGAGATGATTATAGATATGCTACGGCTTATAAATATGATTATGGATATAAGTTTTGGATATGTATATGGGTCTAAGGCCGTGATTATGATATTATGATTATTCCGGATACATTATTGGGCCAAAGGCCGTGTTATGATATGATTTGGATATTCGAGAAGTAATTATCCTTGTAAGGGATGCGGTTGTAGTTTATGAATATATATATATATATATGTGTGTGTGTGTGTGTGTATATATATATATGTGTGTGTATGTTTGTGTGTGCTATACACCCATCTCTCAATATGGGATAGAGGAAGATGCGGGATAACACTTATGATCCACTAATTGAATATTGGTGATGGCATGTAAAGAATCGGTCATTCGTGATTATTACATTGGTAATTGGTGTGATCCTAGCTGAAATACAACCTTCTCACTATTTTTCCTAAATAAGGGTTAAAACCCACTTTTCACCTTTAAAATGGAATTCTCTACAATAATAATTGCCTAACTTAATGGATAACTTATATATAAAAGAGGATAATAATTGATGTTTTAAAGATTTGACCGAGACGGGTTTCGGTCCATGATTTGATACTATTATTTACTCTGGTCATGAGATATTCCACCTCTTTCTACACTTCATAATGATTTAGTCTCGAAATTACTCTAGGCAATGGATTTATGAACCTACACTCTTTTAGCCACGGCTTGAGTCTGTGCACCTATTATATATACTTATGGATAATTTGATATTGATGATGAGCAACGAATCATGGAAATATAATCTACCTTGCTTCAATTTTCATGATTATCTACGTTAGCCCTCGTGGGGCTTGCACTTTAAATCAGCCCTCGTGAGGCTAGCTCTCTATTATTGATATTTATTTAGATATTATGATGATGTGATTATGCCTGACAAGGCCGGGGGATATGTGATACGCCCAAATTATATGTCTCTTGTGAGAGAGTAAGTGGTTGTTATCAGATATATAACCCAACTAGGTTGGAGTCGAATCTCACAGGGAATATGGTGCTAATTAAGTCATATGGAGATTAGCTGACTTTCAATCATTTGTTTCCACAAAACAAAATGAGGGGTTTTTGGTTTAAATCACAAGTTAATAGTTTCAGCTTGAGAGTGATACAACACGTTTAGTAGTGTTTGAATACAGAGAAAGATAGTAAGCTAGGGTTATATTCACCTTGTAGTTTCTATACATTCTAACTATGGATTTTATAAATTTATACATGCATCATACTTATTGAGAAACGCATTCAAAAGTTCAATCCAATCGTTTCTCAACCTTCAAGGATTAATTCACTTTAGTTCTTTCGACCCAAAAGTGTTTACAATTATTATACGAAATCTCCAAGTTGTTAATCCAATAAAGGCATTAACTTATAAAATAGAGGTTGAAAACTCTATCTTCTTGTCACTACTCTCTTTTCCTAACAATAACCTCTCTATCCAATAAAGTTTTATTTTATGGCACAATTTCTATGTTTGCAACCACAAGAATTGAAGATAATAGAAGAGAATAGGATATAAGAAAATTAATGCATAACGAATTCAAAAAACATAGTAATAGGTTGTATACTACAAGAATTCCATAACCCTAACTAAGGAATTTAGCTACTCATGATTACAAAAGAAATCAAATAAGTCACATTAATCATACCAAACGCCAAAGAAAAATTGTCTTGGTGTAGTTGTATGTAAACCACATGAATCCACACACTCTCTCAGTGTTTTTAGCCGCCACACTCAATTCAAAAGTATAGAATAATACATAAATGATCAGGGATATTTTTAGTAACTTTTCTCTCTAATTTCCCACTAAGTCCCTAGACTTCATTTAAATAACTAAATAGCCTTGGGACATAGTTTATGGAGCCACATTACATCCAATATGTTACTTTTTTGTGTCCTCTGCTATCTGCATTCATTGATTCTTTTATGTATCCATCTACTTCATTTACACCTGAAATTGTGCTAATCATATAGGTTAGCCCAATTACATAAAAAATAGAATAAGAATCCAGGCATTTTATTCTCAAAACTTAGCTAAAAGATGGGTAAATTATGGTGCTTAGGTGTATAAATACACCCAAGATCAATATGATAGTGATGTGATGATGTCCGACATGGCCGGAGGATATTATGATGATGTGATGATACCCAACAAGGCCGGAGGATATTATGATGATGTGATAAAGTCTGGCAAGGCCGGAGGATATTATGATGATGTGATAATGCCCAGCAAGGTCAGAGGATATTATGATGATGTGATGATGCCTGACAAGGACGGAGGATGTTATGATGATAATATTGATACCCGACAAGGCCAAAAGATGATTACATTAATGGTGTACCTTGCATTCATTATTGCATGCACATCGGCTATCACCAGTATACGTCTATGTCTATCAGTTGGTATAGGACAGCTGCATAGATATAGGTGATGACTTTTGCCTTGTGTTATTATATATTGATTAAATATTCCGAGCCTGGGGCAGTGGGGGTATGCATATCCTCGACTAGGTATTTGGTTGTTCAAAATAGTGGCTTACTCGCATTGTTATTGACATTGTTATTCTTATTGATATGATCATTGTTATGATCATTATTATGGCTAGTTTATGACAGATTGGTCATTGATTCGGTATTGAGATTTTAGGTATGTTTTCGGCCTCTTCTATCTTACGATTGCATTATTATGTATGTTTATTTCATGTTTAGATATATTCTTTAGAAACTCTGAGTATAATAGTACTAAATCCTGATAGGATTATAATGAGGCCTTAAAATGAAGACATGATTATTTAGGTTATGCTTCGAGTTGACCTTATATACATACACACACACACATATATGTAACTATGGTATTATCGTATATCCCTTCCTTTATTTGTTCATATTGTATATTCATTCTTTGGCCTTGTATTCTGCTATATAATCTTCTTTCGTCCTTTATTTGTATATTGGCTAGGGATACACGGTATAGTGTTGAGATTTCTAAGTATGGCTAGAATAGGGCAGTTCATCCTTGATATTTTCTTAGCCTTAGTATGTTAGTCTCTTGAATATGAATAGGATACTTTATCCTCATTAGCTCATTGGTTTTCTCATATTGTTGTTGAACATTAAGTGTAGTTTCTATTCTGTATATATGTTATATATATGTAATTTATATTTGGAGCTTAGTTGTTAGAGGCTTACTGAGTACCATTTGTTTGGTATTCATACTACAATTATGTAGCTTGCAGATCATAGTACAGGTTATTGTTGTTGATATATGCATCGTGCGAAGCAGCCATGGTTCGGAGACTTAGAGTGAGATCCTGATGTTTGGAGTATTACTTATCTTTCTCTAATGTATTAGACTAGTCTCTATGTTTTATTCGGAGACAAGTTATATTAGTGTATACATTTGTACCTCACTTTGGATTCTTGTTATGTTGAAGCTCTTGTACTGATACCACCAGGTTTTGAAATTCATTTATGTATTTGATCTTTTGTTACATCTATTTTGCGTTCTTTTCTATATATATTAGGTAGTCTGTTACTAGCCATTCTATACTACAGGTTTGGCTTGCCTACTGGTGAGTTATAATAGGCGCAATCATGAATTGAGAAATTGGGTTGTGACATTCACACAACTAAATTAGACTCCTAAGTTTCATTAAGAAATTTAAAACCAAGGTTATCCAAAACCATATTTATATGCATTTATCCTTTAATGCAATGCAATGGCTTCAAAACAGGTTAAACCATTCGATTAACCATTTTTAAAATCAAGATTATAAAATGGGTTGAGGTTAACACCAATTTCAAGCCAAAATTTATCTAATTTAGGGAAAACCATGTATCCCATTCAATTCATTTAAACAATGCACCAATTCAGTCTCAAAAACATTAATTTTACACACCAATAACTACCACTTTGGGGTTTCACGTTCACCTTTTCTCCTATTTTCAAACTCCTTACTCAATTTATTTTTTTAACTAAAGTTCTTAGGAACTTTGGATCAAGTTAAGGTCAATCAAAGAAGAGATTACGCTACTTATGAGTCTACCAAAGAACAAGCTAAAGGCTCATTGGGGCTAATACTATGCACAAGAGTAGGTCAAAAGAAGGTATGAAAAAGGGTTGTGAAAGAAATGCCTAAATCATCTCTTAAACCCACACTATTTATTTCATTTTGCACACACACCAGGCAAGTTCTAGCACCAATTGCAATAAGGAATATACAAATAATCTCACACACACATTGCACATGCTTAACTCAAATAGGATCATTATAGATTCTTAACTAAACAATCATATGAATTCAAATTAAGCCAACAATCACAACAATATTCATAAACTAGATCCTAGGTGTCTTATAAGTAATGATTCATCATATGCTTATAATGTCATGTAGCCCACTAGAACACTTACATTCAAATTCACGAACGAGGGCTTTCACTTGTTAAAGCTTACACATGACTGATTTTCTCTTAAGATGGTCTCCATCCATCCATCATCAAGAAAAACACCTAACTAAAACTAAAGCAAACAAACATATACCAGAAACAAAATGATTAATCCCATCAAAGTAGTGTAATAAGGAGAAGGCACTATTTTTCAACAAAACACATGGTAAGCAAGTTGCAAATACAACCAAGAGCACTTTTACCAGCCACACCATACTCAAGTAATGCACTGTCCCCATTGCATTAAAGAGTAAAGAACCTAGCTAGTGGTACTCATCCTCCACATCAGGGGTCATGCCACTCTCATCGAAATCATTCTTGTGATCGTCCTCACTAGAATCGGCTTTATGTCTGAATCCACTAGTCACCGATCTTCATTAGTCGGCGCATCATCATCCACTACACATGGCTCTTGCATGATCATTTAGTAGGTAATCATAATCCAACTAAGGTAGCTCCTCAGTAGTAGGTACACGGGAAACACTCATCATGGTGAGCTTAGTTATGCCATATAAATAGCGGGAGAATTTTTCATCCCGTGCATGTCTTTCAGCAGTACTGAGAGCTGGACCTTGTCTTGTTTCTGAATCCTTAACCTTCGGGAGGTCCACTCTCTTTGAGTTCTGTACCATCTTATGATTATCTAGATCTTCCTCAATCCTATTCTTTTTCAAGATTTTGGTCAGCAAGCCTTCAAAATTGAATCTTGTCTTTTTGTGTACCCTGGATTTGCACATAGAAGCGCATATCACTGTACTAACATTTATAGGGATGTCAATAATATGAGCAAAAACTAGACATACCCGATCATGAGTTATTTTGGTAAATTGTGTTCCCGAAATCAGACAAGCATTGACTATCCTCAACCAAATACATGTTTCCCTATTTAGGAAAGCATAAGAAAAGTATTGTTGTAGCCTTTGTCTTTTTTATAGGTCCACCTAGCCGTGGAATATGATCTGCACAATGTGTGTCTAATGGCTCTTTAAGGAGGCCTTCTATACAGTTCCTTCAGACTGGAGTGGTCTACCTATGGACTACCAAGGTATAAGTTTAATAACTCAACTGTCAGATTTATGATTTGCCCTCGAATCTTTACCTCATTCCCTAGGGTACTGGGAGACCAATTTTCATAAAGCTCTCTAACCCAATCCAGGTTGAATTCACCCATGTCTTTAAAGATGAAGTCGAGTTTTAGTTAAGTGATCCTGGCTAAAATACGAGGGTAGTGTTTCTCTAAACTCTCTCTATTGATGATATCCAATAGTAAGCTGTGATATGCTTTATTATCCATGTACAACTAAACACCTTCCGGTACAACCCATTTGATTTCAAAAGTGCATCGGGGCCCTTGAAGTGTCGATGAGGAAGCCCGGTTGGCTTCAAAAGATTTCCCAGTACATGACCTGTTCTGCCCCTTGTGAGATGTAGATACTATTCCCTTGTGCTTACTTTGGGAGCCATTTTTTCTGTATTCATCATAACATCCACGTTAACCACACATAATGAAAATAACTATAACTAAGGTGATGGAGGTTAAATGACCACCCCACACTTAATTTGTTAGCATAAATCAATTAAGTGTTATTATCGGGTACTCAGACTTCACCAACATGCACTTTAACATGGCGTACCACATCATTCACAATATCATTCACACATCAGTAGTGGGTTCCCTTTTATCCTTCCCTAATTCACAATTTTACTCAACAAATCCCATAAATTTCACAATAATTTGCAATTCAAATTAGCCCATGTTATAACACAAAATTATTGTACAAAATCAGTCCATTAATACCCCTAATTCCACCAATTTGTTTAAATGAAACCATTATTCTACAATATCATGCCCTCAAGATTCAACAAATTTACTTACAAACAAATTTATCAACACCATGTTCAAAGGGAAATTGAGATGTGAAATAATAGCCACAATACTAAACTATGTTAGTCATGAACAATTTAATCACACCCAAAAGCTTAAAAAACTACAACAATGGTGTTCATCTTCCCAAGATGTCCAAGAATTTATTTTAACATAGCCATGGCAAGAACTTAACCACAATCCATAAGAATTTAAATAAAAGATACAGAATAAAGTTATAACAATAAAAGATTAAGAAAAGAAAACTCATCTTTATGAGAAAAGATTGAAGAAAGAAAGTGGAAAGTTCTTGAGTTTTGGATGTTTTGAAGAAGCTTTTAGGACAAAGGTTATGTTGAGAAACATAGATTTGGTGGTAAAATAAGAGAGAATTGGGGATTTAGGGTTTTGGGATTATTTATAGGAGAATATGGGCCGGGTTGACCCGATTTAACTTTTAGGGTTTTGTTGGAATTTAGTGGGTAAGCATCACATTCCCCATCACACACATGTTTATAGGCGCCGCATGACCCATCGCATGCTTGGATTTGTGTTTTGGATTCCACATCGCCTAGGTAAGGCAGTGGAGTTAGGTGATTTCTAGGAACCGCATTACCCACTGCATACTTGGCTTTGTGTGTCGCATTCCCCATCGCACATTCGTGCTTGGGCACCGCATGATCTATATTCTAGATGAGGTAGTGAGGTTAGGTGATGGTAAGGCATCGTATTCCCCATCGCACAGCTTTACTTGGGCACTGCACTACCTATCGCCTAGGTGAGGTAGTGAGGTTAGGCAATGGCAAGGCGTTGCATGCCCCATAGCATACTTGTGCTTGGGCGCCGCACGACCTATCGCCTAGATAACACAAGCTCGATTTCTTTTGCACACCTTAGGCAGTGTTGGATTGCCATCGGGGTGCGATATGGACCAAATTCAAGACCTCATTTTTGCAACACGAACATGGCTCAAGACTAATATTTTACACTACAACTTACCTATAAAGTTTCTATTACTCCAAAACTTACCACCTTCGATGTAACTCACTTATAAACTAAACTTTGTACCTATCACATCCTTAGCACTTCATAAACCTAAAATTAATCAAAAACATAAAAAATGATTAGAAGAGTGGGTTGCCTCCCACCAAACGTTGTAGTTTTGGTCATAGCTCGACTCTTATTTTTGTATTTTTGTTTTTATGATTTTTATATAGTTTTTCATACTATAAAATCAAACTAAAATCATGATAAAATCAAAATAAAAATCATGGGTTGCCTCCCATGCAGCTCCTGATTTAATGTTACGGCAGGACTCGATTATCTTGACTACTCAAAATGCATCAAGATACATCATTGATGCCATTTTTACATCACTTGTTGGACCAAGGTAATGCTTGATCCACTGTCCATTGACATTGAATACACTCCTATATTTACTCTCGAGTTCTACCACACCTGATGGAAACACCTGACTTCAAGTTGCCAGGAAAAAGCTTGAGTCGAGAATTAAAAGTATTACCCAATCACCTGCTTAAACTTTTCAATTCTACGATCATAATACTTCTTCATTCGTTACTTGTATAGATCAGCTATCTCGTAAGCATGGAGCCGGAACTCGTCTACCTTATTTAGCTGATCTAGTATCAATTCAATTGCCTCTTTTCAATTCACATTCAATCTCTAGAGTGCCCATAACGCTTTATGTTCCAGTTCAACTGGAAAATGACAAGCTTTCCCCAAAACAAGATGATAAGGCGACATTTCTATTGGCATTTTGAAGGCTGTCCTGTAAGCCCAAAGAGCATCATCTAGTTTCTTTGACCAATCATATCTGTTTGCATTTACAGTCTTGGCTAAAATAAACTTGATATCTCTGTTCGATACCTCCACTTGCCCACTAGTTTGTGGGTAATAAGTAGTGGCTACCTTATGTTGTTACACCTCATACTTCAAAAGTGCAGCTTGAAACGTCTTGTTACAGAAGTGCGACCCTCTATTACTTATGATAGTTCTCGAAACACCAAAACGTGAAAAGATATTCTTTCTCAAAAATTCTACTACTCTTTTACCTTCATTATCTGCCAAAGCTACAACTTCAACCTACTTGGACACGTAGCCCACAGCAACCAAAATATATTTGTGACTACAAGAACTCACAAATGGTCCCATAAAGTCAATGCCCCAAATGTCAAATAGTTCCACCTCTAGCATTTTAGATATAAGCATTTCATGATGCTTAGATATCGAACCCTGTTGTTGTCATTGATCACACTTCTTCACAAATTTGTAAGCATCTTTATGGACTGGAGGCAAAGAGTATCCACTTTGAAAACTTTTCCTTGCAGTACAATCACCTGTATGGTGTCCCCCAACTGGGTAAGAATGATAAGACTCTAGGATACCCTGCATCTCCACCTCCATTACACATCTTCTGATGATATTATCAGCACAATTCTAAACAAACAAGGTCCATCCCAAAAATACCTAGTGACATCATGCAGAAACTTGTTCTTTTGATGAAACGATAGGTTTTCTAGGATGATATCACTGACCATAAAGTTGGCAAAGTCTGCATACCATGGCACCAAATCAAGAGTAACTGATAGAATTTGTTCATCTGGGAAATAATTATCAACTTCCTACTTCTCCATATTCATTTGATCATTTTCTAACCTGGACAAATGATCAACGACTTGATTTTCACATCCCTTTCGATCTTTGACTTCAAAGTCAAACTCCTAAATTAATAGCACCCATCTTATGAGTCTTGGCTTGTCATCTTTCTTTTCTATTAGATATCTCAATGTTGTGTGGTCAGTGTGAACTACTACCTTAATTCCCAAAAGATATGCCCGAAATTTTTCAAATGCATACACAACAGCCAGAAGTTCTTATTCTGTACCGTGTAATTCTTTTGTGCCCCATTTAAAGCCTTACTAGTATAATAAATAGGGTGAAACAACTTTTCTTTTATTTTCCCCAAAACAGATCCGAGTGCAACCCTACTTGCATCACACATCACTTTAAATGGCTTAGAATAGTCTGGAGCAATGATGATAGGTGCAGCAACCAACTTTTCTTTAAGGCATTGGAACGCCTTCACACAGTCATCATCAAACACAAACTTGCTCTCTTTTTCCAATAACTTGCAAAGTGGGTTTGCAATTTTAGAAAAATCTTTAAAGAACCTTCGATAGAAACCTGTATGGCCAAGAAAACTACGAACTCCTTTAACTAAAATAGGAGGAGGTAGTTTTTCAATGACTTCGATCTTAGCTCTATCAACCTCAATTCATTTTGCTGAAATTTTGTGTGTCAACACTATGACCTCCTTCACTATGAAGTGGCATTTCTCCCAATTTAGAACAAGATTGAATTCCTTACACCGCTGCAATGCCTTGCTTAAATTCATCAAGCATAAGTCAAATGAGGCTCCTACCATGGAAAAATCATCCATGAATACCTCCAAAGCATCCTCCACCATCTTTGAGAAGATAGGCATCATATACCTTTGAAACTTAGCCGGTGCATTACACAATACAAATAGCATTCTCTTGAATGAGAAGGTTCTGTAGGGGCACATGAACGTCATTTTTTCTTGGTCCTCAGGTGCAATCGATATTTGATTATAGCCTGAGTATCCATCGAGAAAGTAGTACCAATCTCTTTCTGCCAACCGATCAAGCATTTGATCCATGAAAGGCATTGGAAAATGATCTTTCAATATCCATGAATTCAACAACCTGTAGTCCATACATACTCACCAATCAGTCACCGATCTAAGTGGAATTAGCTCATTTCTCTTACTTGCTACAATTATCATGCCTCCTTTTCTAGGAACACACTACACAAGGCTTACCAACTTACTATCAAAGATTGGGTAAACCACCCAGCATCAAGCCACTTTATTATCTCCTTCTTTACTACTTCTTGCATTGGTAGATCAACCTGTGCTAGTGCTCAATAGTAGGCGTGCATTCCTCTTCTAACTGAATCTTATGTGTATAGATGCTAAGTGGAATGCCTATGATATCGGTAATTGTACACCCAATGGTCCTTTTGCAATGCCTCAAAATCAAAATAAGAGTTTCAACTTGTTTCTTTATCAGATCCGTTGCAATAATAATCAGTAAAGTGTTTCCATCTCCCAGAAATACATACTACAAATGGATGGACATCTCCTTTAGTTTCAACTCAGGTGGATCTTCAATAAATGGCTTGGCAGGTGGTATTGGATGATTCTTTAAATCCAAATCCAGCTTTTTGGGAGCATACAAGTATGACTCTAATCCGTTCAATGCACAAACAATCTCCTCGTACTCATCAATCCCTTAGCTATCAAAATTCATTAACACTGCAGCTAACGTCTCTATAGAAAATCTTTCCTCAATTGGTACTTCTCACTCATCTTCATAGAACACATCAATAACTGAAACAACATTCATCTCCTTCTGTTACTTCATAGATTAGCATACATCAAAACTGACCTCTTCGTCATTGAGACTGAATTTTAGCTCATTGAACTCGAAATCAATTAGTACTTTCCCAGTTGCTAGAAATGTTTTACCCAATATTATGGGTACTTCTAAATTCATCTCACAATCCAAGATTACAAAATCCACTGGGAATATAAAGCTAGCCACTTTAACAAGAATATCATAAAGAATTCCTACCGATCTTTTTATCGACCTATCAGACATCAGAAATCACATATTAGTAGGAGTAGGATCTCCTAAACCTAACTATTTAAAAACCTCCAACATCATAAGGTTAATTCTAGCTCCAAGATCATAAAGGGATTTCGCGAATTAAAATGATCCTATCGTACACAGGACAGTAAATGCTCCTAGATTAGCTTTCTTTTGCACAAGTGACCGCATAGCAATAGCGCTACAATGATGAAAATTATCCACTGGTTCATAGCTCACTGTTATTTTCTTTGTCACAAGGTCTTTCAAAATTTAGCATATCCCGGCATCTGCTCTAGAGCCTCAACTAAGGGCACATTTACTGTCAACTACTTTAACATAGTCATGAATTTGTTGAACTTAGTCTCATCTGCCTTCTTTTGCAATCTATGTGGAAATGGAGAAGGTAGTATTGGTATTCTTGTTGCAGTAGCCTCTACCTCATTTTCTTTGTCTTTCTCAATATCATCAGCTTGCTTCTGCTTAGATTAATCTTCCATATTTTCCATCTTTTTAAACTCCACTGGATGTTCTTCATCTACTTGCCTTTCTAATTCCATTGTATCCTCTAAAATAGGTTTTCTCAAACAAGGACTAGGCAATATTTACCACTTCTAGTGGTGATAGACATGCACAAATTATCATTCTTGAGGTTCTGAATTATGTTACTTAGCAATGTCCCACTCTTCCTTTGATTGAATATTGCCGACAATTGAGTCATCTATTGCTTCAATTTCTTAATAGATGTGGAATATGAGTCAACTAATTATCTCATCATTGACAAGTCACCTTTCATCTCCCTGACTCCAACATCTATTGATTCCACTGCTTTAAAAAATTTGGTCATCATATGCTTCATCGACATCTTACTAGAATTAGTCACGATAGTGTCATGACTCCCAGGTGGTACATACAAACAACTCTTATCAGTCTTGTTCTTCTATCTGCCTTGGACAAGATCTCTATAACTAGCCTTGTCGTAGTAATTCCGACCTTGATTTCCTTGGTTATTGCCTTAGAAACCCTCGTATTTATTCAAATAGTTTGCCTCCTCCTCGGAATCGGATTTAGCTCCCCTACTATGTGACCCCACAGCTTTTACATTTTCTATCTTCCCTGATAGTAGATATTTTATGAGTAAATTTATTTGTGTTTTTATGTGAGCCATGTCCTTATCACGCTCCTCTTTTCTCCTAAGCTCATTTGTCGATATTCTACTAGACCCAGTATTGTTTGCTACCTCAGAATCTCTGGTATGCCAAGCTCTACTTGTCTTAATCATTCTCTTTAAAATCTCCGTAGCCTCAGTAAAAGTGAGCTCCATAAAGCTCCTTTTGCGGCATTATCTATAATTAGCTTTGTAATTGAATTCAAAGCCCTATAGAATATTTCCATAAAATCCTCATCGGTCATTTTATGATTTCAATACTGAGTCAACTTCTTTTTTAACCTCACCCATGTTTCATGCAAAGATTTATTAGGTAGTTTCCTAAATTTACTAATCTCATCCCTCAACTGTAACATTCTGGAGGGCGAAAAGAACCTTTCTAGAAAAGCATCTTTCAGTTGCCTCCAGTTTGTTATAGAATTAGGTGCCAACTCATTCAGCCACAGTGTTGCCTCTCCAGATAGAGACAGTGGAAATAACCTCAGACAAATAGCATTCTGCGCCACTCTAGGATTATCAAATGACTTACAAATATTGTTGAAATTCAACAAATACAGATTCAGATTATCACCAGGTAATCCACCAAAGAGTCCTTTCAAGTTGAGTAGCTGGATCATAGTGCTGGTGATATTAAATTTTATCCCAGGAGCTAGTGGTGGTAGAATGATTTCTCATGTAGCTCCAACTCCATCTAAATCAGCATCATCATCATCATCTAGGTCAAAATGCATAGCAAGCTGTTGGTGTATCCTACCTCTTGCTTGCCGATTCTGATTTGCTGGTATAATATTTTCAGCACGTCGCCTATTTGCAGGATCAACCAATTCATCATCAGCTAAATCCTCATCGTCTACATTGGGTACACATCCTGGTAAACCAGCATTCTATTGGTTAACTTGAGCATTAGCCAACGTAGCCAGTCGAGCAGCCTCTTGTTGTTCGGACATGCTTTCGATCCTTTGTTGTTCTGGGTTGTAAGGTAATAATGGTCCTCCTAATCATTAGGTTTGTTACATGCACAATAACTATCCTGAAAATATCAAAAACAACAAATAAAGGTAAAATTAGGAAACTTAACTAAAAGTAAATTAACACAAATTTACTTAATTGACAATTATATTCCCCGGAAACGGTGCTAAAATTTGATATGCCTAAATTACACGTCTCTTGTGAGAGAGTAAGCGGTCGTTGTCAAATATATAATTCAACTAAGTTGGGGTCGAATCCCATAGGGAATATGGTGTTAATTAAGTCGTATGCAGATTAATTGACTTTTAATCATTTGTTTCCACAAAACAAAATGAGGGTTTTTTGGTTTAAATCACAAGTTACTAGTTTCAGCTTGAGAGTGATACAACACATTTAGTAGTGTTTGAATACAGAGAAAGATAGTAAGCTAGGGTTATATTCACCTTGTAGTTTCTATACATTCTAACTATGGATTTTATAAATTTATACATGCATCATACTTATTGAGAAACGCATTCAAAAGTTCAATACAATCGTTTCTCAACCTTCAAGGATTGATTCACTTTAGTTCTTTCAACCCAAAGGTGTTTACAATTATTATACGAAATCTCCAAGTTGTTAATCCAATAAAGGCATTAACTTATAAAATAGAGGTTGAAAACTCTATCTTCTTGTCACTACTCTCTTTTCCTAACAACAAACTCTTTATCCAAGCAAGTTATGTTTTGACACACTCTCTATGTTTGCAACCACGAGAATTCAAGATAATCGAAGAAAATAGGACATAAGAAAATTAATGCATAACGAATTAAAAAAAACCCATAGTAATAGATTGTATACTACAAGGATTTCATAACCCTAACTAAGGAATTTAGCTACTCAGGATTACAAAAAAATCAAATAAGTCACATTAATCATACCAAACGTCAAAGAAAAATTGTCCTAGTGTAGTTGCACGTTAACCATTTGAATTCTCTCTCTCTCTATTTTTAGCCACCACTCTCAATTTAAAAGTACAAAATAATACGTGAATGATCAGCTTGGGGTATTTTTAGTAACTTTTCTATCTAATTGCTCTTTAAGTCCCTAGACTTTATTTAAATAACTAAATAGCCTTGGGACATAGTTTATGGCACCACATTACATCCAAATTATTACTTTTCTGGTGTCCTCTGCTATCCGTATTCCTTGATTCGTTTATGTCTCCATCTACTCCATTTACACCTGAAATCATGTTAATCATATAGGTTAGCCCAATTACATAAAAAGTAGCATAAGAACATAAGAATCTAGTCATTTTTCTTTCAAAACTTAGCTAAAAGATGGGTAAATTATGGTGCTTAGGCATATAGATAAACCTAAGATCAATATGATGATGATGTGATGATGCTCGGCATGGCCGGAGGATATTATAATGATGTGATGATTCCCGACAAGGTCGAGGGATATTATGTGTAATACCCCACAAGTCCTCTTCCAGTCTGAGCCTTAGAGAATATTCAGTAAAGCGGAAATTCGAGTCTAAAAGTTTGAAAAATATCTTATCAAGTATGAAATACTTTGAATCGTGTGTAATTTCCCTAATTTTTACTTTTTACCATGTGGAGCATTGAATAAGCTTTCCATTGATACCAAATTCGCCTAAATCCGACACTCGAATGAGGAGTTGGAGACATTTTAGTGAGACAGTGTGCCACCTGGCGCCCTAACGCGTCGCGGAGCCAGCCAAAATGGCAATCGTCAAAGTCCAGTGATCCTCCGCGATTATGGCGCATTGCGCCATGGCTTAATTTCAGAATTGTCAATTTCCAGTGAACTTCCGCGATTCCTCCACGTCGCGGTGAAGTTCCAGTTCGCAACCAAGTTAGCAAAATGATCCCCACCGCGTCGCGTCATCCTGCAATTTCCCAATTGTCAAAATCCAGTGAAGGTCCGCAATTGTGGCGTGTCGCGCCAGAACCAAAAATTGGGCTCCAGTTTAGAATATTTGACTATTATATTGCCTTAGGTCGACTTCCTGCTGAGGGTCATCCGTCAGAGAGGATTGACCAGAGAGAAGAGATAATGTCTTTACCCGTATTGGCACGGTATTGGCACCCTCCCAACTGGGGGTAGAGGTTGGACCCCACCTGTGGTAGGCCGTGGCATGTCGGTTAAGTGACTACTTCCCACAGTTGCAGTTTCAGTATCAATCTTCAGAAATTAGGACTGTGTGGTATAGTCGTCTATCTCAGTGAGGAACTCAGATAGTTTTATTGATTCATGGACCATCCCATCAGATAGGCTTGGTCTCATATACAGTTATTTGATATCATATTCAGAGATATACCGCCAGATAGGCTTGATTCACAGTCTCAGATTCTATTGAGTATCCTTGTTGTCAGATTCAGATATATTCATATTTCTTATCATTGATAATATATTTCAGAATCATTCGTTAGAGAGGTTGATCTCAAATCCTGTCAGTCGAAAGCAGTAAAGCTCAGAATTTAGTCCTTGATGTAAGTACATCCAGATCCTCAGTTATCAATATCAGATAAATTAGTGATTCAGTATCTCAGTGTCAGTAGTGAGTTCGGTCTGCAGTAAAGTGGTATCCGAGATTCAGTATCTAGAGTTGTGATGATTGTGATTATGGTCTGTGCATTCATGTATGTGTTCTCGTGCGATATTTTTATGATTATCCAGTTTAGATATTGTGCACACATGAGCCTTTGCATTTAGCCTTACCCCGTCTACATACTCAATACATCCCTGTACTGATGCATTTGTGCTATGGTGTTTTATTTGTCACCATAGGTTCAGAGGCACAGGATCCAGAGTATTCTCAGCAGTTCAGTCCCAGTCAGCAGCAGTAGTCATAGCAGTGAGTCCTCTTCTTTCGAGGACGAGTTTCAGTTTATTATTATTTGCATCAGATTTTTATTATTTTCAGTTGACGGAGTTAGTTGGGGACTTGTCCCATCAACTCCACAGTTCAGATAGTTTAGAGGCTTTTCAGATAGATGACAGATGACAGATGTATTAGTATTCAGTTATCAATTTTGAGTATGTATAGATGTGTTGAACCTTATGGCCAGTTTCCATATTTATTTCAGATATTATGCAGTGTACAGGTACAGATATCAGTAAAGGGTTAGCTTGTAGTCCTTCGGGTCCATAAGCACCTTGTGACGTCTCGGGATGGGATCTCGGGTCATTATATTATGATAATATGATGATGCCCGACAAGGACGGAGGATGTTATGATGATGATATTGATACCCGATAAGTCCAAAGAATGATTACATTGATGGTGTACCTTGCATTTATTATTGTATGCACATCGGCTATCACCAGTATATGCCTATGTCTATCAGTTGGTATAGGACAGCTGCATAGATATGGGTGATAACTTTTGCCTTGTGTTATTGTATGCGGATTGAATCTTATGAGCCTAGGGCGGTAGGGGCACGTATAGCCTCTACTAGATATTTGGTTGATCGAAATAGCGAGTTACTCGCGTTATTATTGACATTGTTATTCTTATTGATATTATCATTATTATGGTCATTATTATGGCTAGTTTATGATAGATTGATCATTGATTCGATATTAAGATTTGAGGTATGTTTTTGACCTCTTCTATCTTACGGTTGCATTATTATACATGTTTATTTCATGTTTAGACATATGGATTAGAAACCTTGAGTATAATAGTACTAAATCCTAATAGGATTATAATAAGGCCTTAAAATAAAGACATGATTGTTTAGGTTATACTTTGAGTTGACCTTATATGTATGTATGTATATATATATATATGTATTTATGTATATATATGTGTGTGTGTGTGTAGCAATAGTATTACCGTATATCTCTTTCTTCATTTGTTCATATTGTATACTTATTCTTTGGCCTTGTATATTGCTATATAATCTTCTTTCGTCCTTTATTTATAGATTGGTCAGGGATACACGGTATAGTGTTGAGATTTCTAAGTATGTCTAGAATAGGGCAGTTCATCCTTGATATTTTCTTAGCCTTAGTATGTTAGTCTTGTAAATATGAATAGGATAGTTTATCCTCATTAGCTCGTTGGCTATCTTATATTGTTGTTGAACATTAAGTGTAGTTTCTAATATGTTTATATGTTATATGTATCTACTTTCTCTTTAGAGCTCAGTTGTCAGTCGCCTACTAAGTACCATTTGTTTGGTATTCATACTACACTTCTGTAGCCTGTAGATCATAATACGGGTTATCGTTGTTAATGTGTGTGTCGTGTGGATCAGCCATGGTTTGGAGACTTAGAGTGAGCTCCTGATGTTTGGAGTATTACTTTTCTTTCTCTTATGTATTATACTAGTCTCTATGTTGTATTTGGAGATAACTCATATCAGTGTATTCATTTGTTTCTCACTTTGGATTCTTGTTATGTAGAAGCTTTTATACTGATACCACCAGGTTTTGGAATTTATTTATGTATTTGATCTTTTGTTACATCTATTTTGCATTCTTTTCTATATATATTAGGTAGTCCGTTACTAGCCATTCTGGACTACAGGTTTGGCTTGCCTACTGGTGGGTTATAATAGGTGCCATCGTGAACTGAAAGATTAGGTTGTGATATTCACACAACCAAATTGGACTCCTAAGTTCCATTAAGAAATTTAAAACCAAGTTCATCCAAAACTATATTCATATGCATTTATCCTTTAATGAAATGCAATGGGTTCAAAACAAATTAAACCATTCGATTAACCATATTAAAATCAAGATTATAAAGTGGGTTGAGATTAACGCCAATTTCAAGCCAAAATTCATCCAATTTGGTGAAACCCATGTACCTCATTCCATTCATTTAAGCAATGCACCAATTCAATATCAAAAATATCAATTTAAAGCATGAATAATCAATTTAAAATATAGGACAAGTAATTCAATCAATAATAACCAAAATTCCTCAACTCAATTTCAAAACGCACAATAAAATCACATGAAAATTCATTCAATTTATGCCATAATGTAAAATTAAAGTTTAGGAAAGAGAAACTTGCTTGAAATACACAAGAAATTAAAGTCAATTCAAAGTTTGGAGCTTGCATGATGAATTCTCTGTAAAACCCTTGAAGTTTCTTGGATTTTGAGTTTAATAGATAATGAGGGTGTTTTGATCTTTGAAAACTGAAGGAAATGGAGTTATTTTATGTTATAAGGTCGTACAATGGGTAAAAACACCAAAAGCCCCTAACCCCAAGTGAAAAAAAATAAGAACTGAATGAAATTAAAACATCGGCACACCATTATCGCAGAGGGTAGCCTTCATGCCACGATAATATCGCAGAGGATAACCTCCTTGACACAGCCTTATTGCGGAAACTTACTGCCTCGAGGTCCCAAATGACCCCGAACCCCTTCCAAAAAATTCAAAACCTTCCCAAAACACCCTTTTAACATCCCTAAACATAATTCAAGTCAAAAATCAACATTACGCACGCGAGAGATTTTAAGATATTTTACGAAACATAATATAATTTTAATTTACAAAATTGATTTTTGTTGTCAAATGTCAAGTAGCTAGTTCTCAAGATGACACTTGACATAATTATATTAGTAAAGAAATCATTTTTTCAATTTTTATTTTTTATTAGCTCCAAAATAATCATATTTTTACATATTTCTTGCACTTTTTTTATTAATCATGTATGCTTATAGACCTCATTATATAGTGACACTATTTTACTGTAAATTTACAATTTAACAATGAACTTACTTTTATTTAAAATTCTAATATCTTACATGTTAGTTAATCTCTTTCACAATAAATTATTTATAAATTTGAATAAAAAATTATCTTATCAAAAGGAGGTGGGGTAGAGGAAAATGTAATAATATTTATGTATTATTGAAAGGGTGTATATAAGAGGTAAATTTTTTATTTTAAATTCAAATTCGAAAATCCTTGTTAAAAATTCAATTTATATTCGAATAAGATGTTGAGATCATGTTTTTCATATTTTATATTACTATAATTCATTTAACAATAATTTAAATTTTTTTAAAGTTAAAATCCCTTAATAGGGAAAAAACCTTCTATTTTTCATAATATTTTTAATTTTCAAATGACTCTTTGGACATAATAATCTTTTCCATATACGTTGTTTCATTACTATTTTTTACTAATTGGTTATTCTATTAATTGCTTGACATTTCTTGTAATACTTTTTTGATTTACTTTGTAATGAAATAATTTATATTTATTTTTTATAATACTGTTAGTTATTTTCATCCAATATGAGTCAATTTTAGTAGTTTTCATTCAATAAGAGTTAAACTTAGTTGTTTTTTTTACCATAATATGACAAAAAAATATGAATTAAATGTTAAACAATTAATAATCTACAAAATTTATTTTTGTTGTAAGAGGTTGGTTCTTAAGTTGCCACTTGGCATAACATTATGCAAGACTATTGTCCTTTATTATATATATATATATATATATATATATGAAATAAATGTTAAAGAATTAATAATCTACAAAATTTAATTTTGTTGAGAGAGGTTAGTTCTTAAGATATCACTTGGAATAACATCATTCAAGACCATTATCCTTTATTAGGGAAAAGTCATTGTTTCCACCCTAAACTATACTCTAAAAGTTTAGGTCACACCTAAACTATCATAGTGACCTATTACACACCTAAACTATATAAAAGTGGAATTTTCTACACCCTGTAAAGCATTATACCACTTGCATGTGGTGCGGTATTTTACACACGCCTGCCACATCAGCATAATACAAAAATAATAATAAATTTATTATTTTTATAAATTTTTTCTTTTTTCTTTTTAAGTTAATTTTTTTTTTCTTCAATGTCCAAAACTCCATTGTTATGAGGTTTTTTTTTTCTTTTTCTTTAATATCCAAATCCTCCTTAATGTTTCAGCTTACACAAGATCAATTTTCGATCAGCAATGGCAGATTAATTGCAAGGTCCTTTGTTGGTCCCATTTTATAAATACTAAAGAAAGGTGCAGGTATGTGAAAAATTCATTTGACCATAAAGCCCTCTTCCTAATTGTTGCCTCATCAAACCAAATTATTGTTGTTACTGCTGTTGCATTTGCATTGGACTTACCCTTGACATCGATGGTGATCTCTGTAAGCTCTGTTGTATCTAAAAATTAGAGGCGGGCATTAAGTTACCGTTACTGCTATTAATATTACTCAAATTACTATTCTGTTGCTGCTCCTGAAGCTGAATTTGTTGTTATTGCTGTTGCGATTGTGTCAATTGTTGTTACATTTCTTGCAGCTGCATCTGAATCTGTTGTTGTTGCTGAGAGAGATAGACAGATAGAGAGATAGACAGAGAGATAGATAGATAGATAGATAGACAGATAGATAGATAGACAGATAGATAGATAGATAGACAGATAGATAGATAGATAGACAGATAGATAGATAGATAGACAGATAGATAGATAGATAGATAGACAGATAGAGAGATAGACAGATAGAGAGATAGACAGAGAGATAGATAGATAGATAGATAGACAGATAGATAGATAGACAGATAGATAGATAGATAGACAGATAGATAGATAGATAGACAGATAGATAGATAGATAGATAGATAGACAGATAGATAGATAGATAGACAGATAGATAGATAGATAGACAGATAGATAGATAGATAGACAGATAGATAGATAGATAGACAGATAGATAGATAGATAGACAGATAGATAGATAGATAGATAGACAGATAGATAGACAGATAGATAGATAGATAGACAGATAGATAGATAGATAGACAGATAGATAGATAGATAGACAGATAGATAGATAGATAGACAGATAGATAGATAGATAGACAGATAGATAGATAGATAGACAGATAGATAGATAGATAGACAGATAGATAGATAGATAGACAGATAGATAGATAGATAGACAGATAGATAGATAGATAGACAGATAGATAGATAGATAGACAGATAGATAGATAGATAGACAGATAGATAGATAGATAGACAGATAGATAGATAGATAGACAGATAGATAGATAGATAGACAGATAGATAGATAGATAGACAGATAGATAGATAGATAGATAGATAGATAGATAGATAGATAGATAGATAGATAGATAGATAGATAGATAGATAGATAGATAGATAGATAGATAGATAGATAGATAGATAGATAGATAGATAGATAGATAGATAGATAGATAGATAGATAGATAGATAGATAGATAGATAGATAGATAGATAGATAGATAGATAGATAGATAGATAGATAGATAGATAGATAGATAGATAGATAGATAGATAGATA